>JAGXJF010002839.1:0-548309 GCA_019208055.1 Stipa capillata | reverse complement strand
TCTCAGACAGAACTCAGCCCTACAGATCCAAGCGCACTTTGATATAGGGGCTTCAAACGGAGTACACATGTTGGACACACACTGACGGCGAAACAGTGTTACACGAAGGACTTCACCTCGTCGAGGACCCGAATGTCACCGAAGGGAGAGAAGATGACGAGGAAGTAGGTGCAGACGACGATTGTGGCCGCGCGGAGAAGTAGGTGCAGGCGATGATTGTGGCGGTGCAGAGGATGCATGATAGGTGGATCAGAGCTCGGCGATGCTGACATGACTTTAATACTGAGAAAGACGTTCAACACGTTTCATGTGCTTGATTGAGGCTCCGAAAACCTTTCGTTCCCAGGTGCAGCCGATACACAAAGCTCTCATCCGTCTGTTTGGCTCAAGCTGCTTAAATGAAGCAGCTATGAGGTTGGTCAGACAAGAGTTTCACGGTCACCTTAGGTCTCTATCAGAGATACTCCCGAATGGAAACTGAGCTGCCCTCTCCAAAAACACATACGAGCAAAGCAGGTTGTTTGTCCATTCGGGATGGGGGTAGGTAGAAAAGGATACATGCATGTCGAACGACTGTATCCTGTACGGTATGAATTATCATACTTGCGTTCATGTCTATTGTGCGCAAAGCATCTCGTTACAAGCGTAAGAGTCAGTCAGACTGACGGCGAGTCTTTCAACGAGTAGTAGAAGAAGGAATTCCCGCTAATGGCGTTGTGGTATCTACCTGTAATTCGCGTCTGATGAAGCGTCTCTTTGTGAATCCACAAGAGGCAAATTAGTTGTGTTGGCACGCGCGGACCGTACGCAAGATGGAGCTAAGACACTACACACGATGCCGTGCAGTGGAGAATATCGACATGTATCTTCCAAGACTTCGGCGGAAGGGGAACCGTAGGATAAGGTTGCATTGAGCCGGACGGAATGATCCTTCGGCACATGAAGCAGACCGGCACAGTACTTGAGCCAGTTGCTCTTAGTATGTCCAACCTACACCTTGGCTGTGTATGACGGAAGTACATCATGATGTCGCTGCTTATCCAGGGCCGAGCAAGACAAATCTGGGAATGATATTGACGTATACCTAGCAGACGTTGGCGGAAGATCTGAAACACTGTGGAACGAGGGTGCGCAGGTATGGATCGTACAACTAGGAGAACGTCACCCTACACGCCATGTTGTTCTCTGCACGTCATGATTTGCCTGGCATGCGTACCTTCGGGCCAGAGTAAAGACCAGACAAGGCTGCCCTCAGTGCTTGGACTGGATACTACGAGCTAGTGGCTGCCCCACGCCCGTAAAAATGAGCGTTCATGTGCCACCGTAGGTTCCTAACAGAATCACCCGTACCACAATATGAGGACAACTTGACGGGACGAGAGAAAGAGGTTTATATTTCCCAGGCATTACAGCGTGCAAGAGGTGTACACATGGTTAGGATATCGATGCGTGTCCTTAGAACGAGTGGTAAGAACGAGTCATATTGCGGAGTTACAGTATTGGCGGCCCTTGAAGTTCGCACTGCATCGACGTCATGCATGTACTGAGAAGAACGTGTGTGATAGTTGATGGTCTGTTACTTAATATTCCGGAGGACATCAGCAACGAAGAAGAGCGCCTCAACGCACGTCTCGACTGGTTGACTCTAAAGATCAGGCCGAGTTGGCACTGAGCCCTCGCAAAGAGCGACCAAGGCTTCCTCGCTGCTATTATAACCTGAAAAAAGATCGAGCGGACGATCTGTGCGCGTGCTTGAAAGGGATGAAAGTTCCATCCGGTATCCACCAACATCTCAAAAACTGTTGCGAGGAAGATCTAACATGTAGTGGCATGAAGTCCCTGATTGGGCCATGTGTGATTGGTCACAGATTATTACTGTTGCAATCCGAATTATCCAGCCGAGCGACTCCGAGACACAATCATTAGGCTGTGTTAATTCTTCAAACACAATCTCTCAGAAGGTCATCGATCCCAAAGAACTAGATGTTTGGCAGGCCGTGTGGGGAAGCATGTGTCATCTTGATGATGATTTGCTTCCTTAATTTTGTGAACAGGTTCCATGTTATCGTCCACCTCGTGAGAGAGATAAGATCTGTGGAACGGTATTTCTACTGTCAGATGTACCGATTGAGCGGTACAGGGAATTCTCAAGCACTACGAGAAAAGATCTCGTACCCGAGGGTAGTATCGTCGAAGTTACACAACTGAAGAGGTGTCGAGTTTCTGCATCGATTACATGGACCAGCTCAAACAATAGTGTCGGCCTGTGTCTCGCCATGGGGGAGACTGGATGGCAAAGTGGACCATAGGGAGGAAATCAACTCATTGCTGACTGCATAGGACGTATCTCAAGCCCCATTTCACAGTCTTGCAATACATGAGAGGTGCGCCCACATATCAACTGCATAAGGAAGAGCTACGCAGAGAGAATCCAGCCGTACGGAGTGCTTGCTCACAGGCAGCACAACCGACAGCTTCAACCACTGTCTGCAAGTCTAAGACTCACAATTTAACGAGGAGAATATTGGCTGGTTGTTCCCAATCTGAGACTCCGGTCACGTCACACCGATTGAAATTGAAGCATATGACATAAAATGGGTACACCTTTTATACCAGAGCACAGGATGGAAGAGCACGGTACAGAACAGCGGTGTCCGCATAGAGCCTTCCAGGACAATTTGGGGTGTGTGCGTACTATGGGTACATGAGGAGATCTGTGAAAAAAAAACCCTTCCCTTTGCTATATATGTAAGTTTCAAGATCCCCTCTTTCGGCTGCCGTGGGTCGCACTCTCAAGTGTTAAGGTCGACAATTAGGCATGACATAGGGACTCGGAGCATGCGGATACAAAGACGAAACCATTTACTCAGGTAATGCAAGCAGTTCAGATATTTTATGTCCAAGACCGGCAATCATAAGCTTCACGTAGTCTCAGGGGAAAAGACGGATTGTCGTGTGGAGTGAGAAGACGGGCCGAAGAAGAGTACAATCAATTTGATGAGTTCCCTCTCGGAGACGGCACCGCGCTGAACGAAGGACAAATACCGATCGGGTACTGGCCTACTGCGCGTCGATCATCAAGAAGGATTGGTTTGTTAAAGTAGATTCGGTTATTTTGTACGGTTGTAAACGATTGTTTTTTACCTATTGTATTTATTGTGGGGTATAAGGAAGAACCAGTAATGCATAAATAGGTTTCCATAATTACTACCATGTCTAATAGTTATACCAAGAATTTGCAATATTAAAATATGAATTAAAAAAAAAGTTAAACTCATGTGGAGTCTTATGAATTTTCTATCATTTTTACAAGTTTAAGTCAGTTTTTGTATTTATGTGTATTTATCTCAATAAATCAAATATGTAATACTTTTGTAATGATCTCCCTGAGGCTCGACAGAATGACAAGTGGGGGCCGAAGGTTGCTCTGCAGACGCTTGTAGCACAGAGTCCATCCTGCAAGTATTAGTACAGACATTGTTTACCGGAGACCGTCTGTACTATAATTAGGTCCAAGACGTTGTCCCGCATGCAAATATTAGTGCAGACGGTCCAGTATTGAGAACCCGTTCCGATCGTAAGAATAGTGCAGATGGCTGACTAATACAAGCCATCTATACGAGTAGTAGTCAGGCATCCGCCTGTAAGATTAGTGCAGACGGTTCAGAATGAGAACTGTTGGTCATCCCTAACAATAATAGCAGACGGTTCCTGTACTACGAGCCGTCTGCACCACGTTAGCACAGACGGTTCTGTGTTTGCGAAAACCGTTATGTACTACCGTTTTAATAAGTACCAGTTGTATTCGCAAAACCTCTCATCTCTCCAAACCTGCGCGCCATACCGCTCTCTCGCCCTAGGTTTTGACATTTTCCCGCCCTACTCCTCCGCCGCAACCGCCGCCGGTTCCCGAAGCACCTCTTCCTCGACGATCTCTCCTCGATGGTCTCGTACCAGCCGGCGCGCTCCTCCCCCCGACGATGTTCCCTCCTTCCCTGCGCCCTCGCCAGACAGCCCCACATGTGTCAAATTGTCTGTGTTTGTAGAGGAGGAATAGTGGTTTGCTGGTTGCAGTGCCAGCACCAATGATTCTTCGTTTGGTGCTAGGCATAGTCATATCAAGGGGCGGTTGCCCATTTCGTAAACAAATTTTTTTGTTTGCGACCTGTTGTATGCCCAAGTATGTCGTGTGATATCAGGATATACTGATACTCATGCTGTCTTACTTAGAACATTTGTTGGGTGAATGAAAGGAAAACTGGATGTGGCGTTAAATGTTGAAATTTAGCTGTTGTTCAGTTGTATAGGACTGCAATTATAGTAATGACAAAAGAAGGCATAATGAGTATAATTATCACGTCAGAGATTCTTTATGTCTACAAAACAGTAAAATCTGTTAATTCATATTGGTGTAGTTAGTGCATGTTAATGGATTTGGTCCAATGCAGCTAGCAGTAAGGCGTGTCGAAGTGTTTGCTTGCATTGTTAAGTAGGATCCACAACAACATGTGACTATGGTTAGACGCTAGCAAGTAAAGAATGTGAGTAAAATTAAAATTGAACTCACTCAGTATGCAAGGAAGGGTAGTCAAACGAAGGACTCACGACGAGGAATTGAAAACATCAAGGAAGCCATCAAGACTCTGAGCAGGTAGCAACAATTAAAGATGCCAGCATCAAGAAAATTAGTTACCTGTCTTAGTAGAGGCAAAATGTTCTAATATCCTTAGAAACAATAATCATCTTGAACTCTTAATAATCTCGTATTAACTATTCTTACAAGGAACAGTACATCAGCTTGCAACTGAAGAACATATATTCTTACCAAGCACAGGATATTGCATGAATTTGATGGTTTCTGGATTTATGTGTTTCATAGTGAATAAACTTATAAGATGGCGTCCGGAGATGAATGTGGAAGTGCCTCCGGCATCTTATTCTGACAAGGGAGCTGTCTTGTCTCCTCAGCCAGCTCAAACCGTTGCCCATAAACAACATGCAGAAGCGTCGTCTCATGAGCAAAAACGAAGGAACGGAGATGGGCAAGAAGCGAAGTGAGGTGGCCGAGGCAAAAATCAAATGCCCAAGGGTAACTACACGTAACGCATGAGGATGATGGTGGCCCACATGCCGTCTGCAGTCTATGGCGGCATTCCTTAGAGCATGCGCTCACTTGCGAGGACAAAGGTCCGGATAACGTACACCAGCTGGCCGCAGTGCCGAGACCGAGAAAGAGTTCCTGTGGGACACAATCAAAGCACATTCGAATCCAGAAGGTGCCGAGAGGAAGTGAGAAAGACAGGCAAAAGCCAGAAGGACAAAGCATGGAAGACCTCAAGAGCAAGCTTTACCACACGTACGTGAAGAATAGATCTTATGCCCTACAGGCAGGACCCGAACAAATTATGGGTACGTGGAGGATCAGAGGGCCGAATTTGTGGAGAAGGCCGTCGGAGGAATTTGTACAGCGGAGTAAAGCAAAACAAGGCGCGGCAAGCATGCAACGTTCACCCCCACCAAGCTCGCGAACGAGTGGGTAGCGTGCAAGTAGTTCGAAGGGAGAAGGAGACGAGCAGGCATCTCAGGAGAGTCGCGCGACACGGTTCTCCAGATCCAGAGAGGTGGGCCCGGAACTGGTATCACGCGAGGCCAACATCTCGCTGATGGCACCGTCGCCTCAGCAAGCCCGAAAACTATGCTAGTGGCCGAAAACTCTACGACTGTCAGAAGAATCCTCTCAGGAACTCTTCCAAGCGCCAGGGAAAAGATATACTAACCATCGCGCATGGGAACAACAAAGAGCACCCGGTCGAACGTGTGGAAACGTGGGGGTCATCGTGTTCCATGGAAGTTGGGATTCCCGTGACGATACAGTCATACAGGAGTCATGAGGAGAACAGGAGCAAGAGCGCGAGCAGCCGAGCGTGAACGATGAAAGAGAGCTGATGAAGAAAAGAATATATGCCTCGGCTAGACACAACGGAGCGACGCAAGGGTCGAAGACGGGTACGGCAGATAAGCAGGAGGATGAAGCAGCCGAGGGCTGAATGCAGCCCAGTAGCCCCAACCCACAGGCTCGGCACTGGAAGTAGCTCTGCGCATTCGTGGATGGAAAATGAGAATGATGAGGCGTACATGAACCAGCTCCTCAGGCAACTTTCAGATGACATCCGCTGACGCCGACTACTTTTGAGGACATACATGGTGACAGTCGGCAGCAGCAGATCAAATTACGCTGTGGACAGACATAGACGGTGGCAAAAGTTGCAAGCTCCTCGTGCCTCCCAGCAGTTTTGCGCTCGATCATATGCTTGAGGCTGGCACGGGGTTAGCATTTCAGCTGACTCGGCGCACGGTGCACGAGTTCCGCTAGCGCGCGGGTAACGCCACAAGTGACCAGTGGACATGGTGCACCCGATATATGTCGTCCTGCCACTTCCTGTACCCTGGAGGACGAAGCCACGACACTGGGCAGGCCGTAGACTCGTTCGTGCCAGTGGCCGAAGAAGTACATTTCCCTGGTTGCCCCTCCACCTCCTGCGTGGCCGCTGTCTACGGTAACGTGATGTGTCAAGATTTCTTTCTCATCTGTGGTCCTCCAGCACGAAGGTTAAATCCGATCCGCTTCGCACAATCTCAGCGTCCAGCAGATCTGGACAACAAGCCGCCAAGAGTCCGACTCCACATCTCAGCGTAGGGCCACCGAGAAATACTATGAAATTCGGCCAAGGGCCAATAGAGGTAGAAGACGACACGAGATAAGAGTCTCACAAGAAAGGGCAGCCGCTAGTGACGCAGACAGAGTTAGAACGACTCGGCTTGGGCAGCTCAGCTGTGCATGAGTTTTATATGAAGAGGTCCAACAATGGAGAGAGAGCTCTCCCAAAATATGCGCGCTAGGTTCGAGCGGCAACATTTCCTCATCCACCTGGAACCTTCACCGTCGAGTTCACCCCCGAACCATAGAAATGTATATTGCCGAGAAATCCCCGCGATAATAAATAAGTACTTTTAAAATATGAATATAATAATATTAATTTTAGTGACAAAACGATGTACTAATAGAGTAATTATCTTAACCAATCAAAATATGATTTATCTTAACCAATTAAAATATGCTTTACATTACGAGATAGAGAAAATATGAAAGAGCCTGTGTTGATTTCTAGAAAGCCTATCACCAGAAGTACCAATCGTTACTAGATCACACTACTACAGAAATTATTTGTACAGACGGTTCAGAACCCCCGTGCGGGACGGTTTTTTCTAACCGTCTGTATGAAAGAGTCTGTACAAATCAAGTTTGTACAGACGGTTCTACAAATAGATTAGTACAGACGGCTCCCAACTAGAACCGTCTGCACTAATCGAATAGCATAGACGGTTCTAGTGTGGAACCGTCTGCACTACTAGATTTGTACAGATGGTTCTAGTTGGGAACTGTCTACACTAATAGATTTGTACAGACGGCTACATGCCTAGAGCCGTCTGCACAAATGCTTTGAACAATACATCGAAACTGTTTGTACAGACGGTTCCAAATATCTTAGAACCGTCTGTAAAAAAGCTTTAGAGGTACTGTTCAAAGCATTTGTACAGATGGTTCTAGACCTGGAACCGTCTGTACTCTTGTGAGTCGTGCTGCCGCGGTAGCGGAAACGGCGGTTACCACTGACGCGGCAGCAGGCTGCAGCACCGTCGCCCTGCCGCACTACTGCCACGGCAGCGGAAACGGCGGTCACTGCTGTCGCCCTGCCTATTAAGGTGCTGGACACTGTAAGTGTTCTGAATACCGATTTATGCTAAGTGAACTACCTAACTCATTGATACGCTCTTTCAATAACATTACTCTTATGTGTAGACATATGCTTCAAGAGGCTACGACAGAAAATCGTAATATCGGATTCCTCGATCCACAAGTGGTCATATCCACAATGGTCCAATACAACCCGCAGGAGGTCGAGGATTACATCTCGGAGGTCATGCTCGTTCTTTGTACTAAGCGCCTCATTCTTGTACCGTACACCTACGACTTCCACTGGATGCTCGTTTGTATCGAACCAGAACTTCTACATGCCGTGTACTTCGACTCTAGGGACTACCTACCCGAGAAGTACACAAACTTGATGAGGCTGCTCAACGGGGCGTTCAAGATGTACGTTTCCAAGGGGGGCCTGTAAAAATAGCACGAACGGAACCGACCCACCGATTTCATTTCCCGGTAATAATTTCTCCCTCGCCCATGAATAATGACCTCGCACGTACTAGTATGTATTCGGTAAAACTAAATTTACGCTGCACGTAATCATGATTTCTGCAATGCCACAAGCAGCCACCGGGCAGCAACCCCTGTGGATACTATGTCGCGACATATATGTTGCAGATCGTTAGCTCTAGTGCGATACATCTGGAGGTTAGTGTCATTACAACATATTTAGTTACATTTTTAATCGTTCTAACGTTGTGCCTAACCTGTTTTAGTTTCCTTCTGTAGACATTTAAGTTTCCTACAAATGAGCTCGAGAGTGAGGGCATCCGGTATGTTCAAAGATGGTTAATAGGTTTCATACTATTCCAACTCTTGAAGGAGACCGGAGAATTCCATAGTCCTCAAAATTTGCACATGACTTAAGAGTTTTTTCTCCCTAAGAGACTTGTCTTGTAATTTGTCGATGAATTACTACTTGTCAACTTTGTGTTCGTGAATGATGTTTAATGTGATTACGGATGAGTTACGGCTTCCGAATGACTTTGTGGTTGAGAATGACGTTTAATGTTAGCTTGTGAATGAAAAGTTTAAGATCAATGACTATACGCCCTTGAAAGAGCATCTAGGCCCCTAAGTGATTTTGATGGTTAATGGCAACTCAATCTGGGATCTAATGTTTACAATGAGTGTAAGCAGGTTAAATAGGTTCCAGGAAGAAGGGTCATCAAGGGAAAGATGACCACCCAAAAAGTACAAAGGTGGTTTCTAGGACAAGGGAATGGCTGTGCTAGGCAACTGTGTCACAGCTGTGAAGAAGCCGGTGCTGTGCAAGGAGTTGCAAGCAAGGTGATGGTGGCTTGATGAGTCAAGGGCCATGAATACAGGTGGTGGCAGGTAAAGCCTAAATTTGCTAGTTTCTTTGAGTCCATAGGAAACACCCGTACTATCAAGAGGGATCAAGTAGTAATAATCTGTAGAGGATCTTTTGCTCAATGCTCAGGGTGTTGGACAGTGGCACTGATGCTTTGAGGTCAGTGGCCCTGTGTCAACAGTTTTGCACAAATGTGAAACTGGTTTTTTGTTAGCACTCTGCAGTGCTAGTAGTAGAAAACCCTAGGGGTTAGAGTCACCGGTGTGACACAGTTGTGTCACAGGTGGTCTAGCGCTCTATGACTCAAGTACATCTCTGTACCAGGGGAGAGCTTGTAAATGCTAAGCGACCTGCACTGCGATGGTTTGTCAGCTGAGTTAGAAGACTGTCGGAGGTTCTCTCCTTATTAGGGATCAGAGTAGTTGTATGCTGAGGGCATGTCATGTGCCAAGACCGGGCTGAGTAGTGCTGCTACATCAGTTAAGGATTCACCTGTGTCAGCCTCCGGTGACACAGGTGTCGGTCTGCCCGAGCTGGTTATAGGTTGGGCGTAGTGAGTAGCTGTGTCACCGGTGGCTCACTTAATCCTACGTGGCAACAGTGTAACGGTCGGGTTCCTGTGAACCCTATATATAGGGGACCAGGGGAGGTCTTCGACCTCAACCATCCAAGCTAGCTCAAACCAGTAAAGCATATTCGACCGTTGCAAGCCTCTTTCACTCGGAACAAAAGCAAACCTTCCGAAGAGAGTTAGAGTCCTTGAGCAAAAGAGCATTTGGTTCCTCCAAGATTCGTTGCTGCTGAATCTATTACTCTTGGAGTGTCCACTCCTAGACGAGCGTAGGAGTTGCTGGTATCACCCAAGCTTGTGTGGGCTGAACCAGTAGTTTGTGAAGGTGATCTGAAGTCTACCTGCTGCAAGGCAAAAGGACTTCCACAAGCAAAGCAAGAGGCCTGATCGTCAGGTACTCGGAGAACAAGCACGATTCAGTGCTGGCGATCTCTTCGGAGTAGCCTCTCCAACAGAGACGTACCTCTCTGAGAAGAGCAGGGAACTTCGGTGAAAAACACATTGTCTCTGAGTACTTACTGCATTACTTATAGTACTTGCTATTCTTGCATGCTTGTGTGATCTTAGACTTATTCTGTTCATCTGTAGCCTACTAGAGGGCGGGAGGACGTCGTTAGGGAGGAGCGCGGGTAGGAGGCCGGCGGGGAGGAGGCCGGCGGGTAGGAGGCCGTCGGGGAGGAGATCGTCGGGGAGGAGGACGTCGGGAACCGGCGGCGGGTGTGGCGGAGGAGCAGGGCAGGAAGTTGTCAAAACCTAGGGCGAGAGAGCAGGAGTGGCGGCGCGGGTTTGGGAAGAGATGAGAGTTTGCGAAATTCGACTGGTACTTATTAAAACGGTAGTACAGACGGTTCGCAACACAGAACCGTCTGTGCTAATAATATTACAGACAGCTCGTAGTCACAGAACCGTATGTAATATTGTTAGTACAGACGGTTCTCAATATTGAACCGTCTATACTAATATTGCAGGCGGGACGCCTGACCTAATAATAGTACAGACGGCTCGTAGTATAGAGCCGTTTGTACATGGATTACAAACAGGTATTGTTACCTGTCAGAGCCAACCTTCGGCCCCACTTGTCATTCTGTCAGCCTCGGGGAGGATCAGTACGAAAAGTATTACATATTTGATTTATTGAGATAAATACACAAAATGCAAAAACTGAATTAAACTTGTAAAAATCATAGAAAATTCATATGAACTCCAAATGAGTTGAACTTTTTTTGTAAATTCATATTTTAATCTGTGCAATTCATTGGTATAACTATTATCCATGTTAGTATTATGAAAATTTTTAAAAATTGTAAACCTATTTATGAATTAATAGTTCTTCCTTATAACCCTTAAAATAGATACATAACAATCGAGTTACACCATACAAAATAACCTAATCACGTTTAACAACCAGCCCTTCTTGATGATCGACGGGCAGATAGCAAGTGGCCTCAATCGGTAGTTGTTCTTCATTCAGCGCAGTGCCGTCTCTGAGAAAGAACTCATCAAATTGATTGTACTCTTCTTCGTCCACGACATTCTCAACTCCGACAATCCTTCTTTTTCCCTAGAGGACTACATGAAGTTTCCGATTTGCCGGGTCTTGGACATAAAATACCTGAACAGCTTACTTAGCGAGTACAAATGGTTCGTCTTTGTATGCGGCATGCTCGAGGTCCACTGTAGTCATGCCGTATTTGTCGACCTTAACACTTGAGAGTGCGACCCAGCGGTACCGAAAGAGGGGGATCTTGAAACGTACATAATCGAGTTCCCAGATCTCCTCAATGTACCCGAAGTACGCAGACACCCCACGTTTGTCCTGGAAGGCATCTATGCAGACACCGCTGTTCTGTACCGTGCTCTTCCCATCCTGTGCTCTGGTACAAAAGGTGTACCTATTTATGTCGTATGCTTCAAATTTCAGCATTGTGTGACTTGGCCATCTTGCCAACCAGCCAATATTCTCCTCAGTTGAACTATTAGTAATTCGGACCTGCAACCAGTTGTTGAAGCTGCGGTTGTGCTATCTGGTGAGCCAAGCCTCTGTACGGCCTGGATTCTCTCTGTGTAGCTCTTCCTCGTGCATGTTGATATGCGAGGCCACTTCAGTCATGTGTTGCAAGACTGTAAAATGGGCTTGAGATAACGTCGCGTAGTCAGCAATGAGTGATTTCCTCCCTATGGTCCTTTTGCCATCCAATCTCCCCTCATGGCGAGACACGGGCACACCTATTGGTTTGAGCTGGTCCATGTAATTGATGCAGAACCCGACCACCTCTTCGGTTGTGTAACCTTCGACGATGCTGCCCTCCGGACGAGATCTGTTTCGTACGTAGTGCTTGAGAATTCCCATGTACTGCTCAAACGGGTACATCTGACGTAGAAATACCGGTCCACAGATCTTTATCTCTCTCACGAGGTGGACGATAACATGGACCATGATATCAAAAAACGACGGACGAAAATACATCTCAAGATGACATAGTGTCCTCACCACATCGGCCTGCAAAACATCTAGTGCCTCGGGATCGATGACCTTCTGAGAGATTGTGTTGAAGAAGTAACACAGCCTAATGATTGTGTCTCGGAGATAGTTCGGTTGGATATTTCAGATTGCAACAGGAATCATCTGTGTCATCAACACATGACAATCATGGGACTTCATGCCAACTAATTTCAGATCTTCCATCGAAATAGGTTTCGAGATGTTGGCGGAGTAACCGGACGGAACTTTCACACCTTGCAAGCGCCGGCATAGTTCGGTCCTCTCGGCCTTTTTTAGGTTATAGCAGGCCGGAGGAAGCCTTGTTCTGCCTTTTTGGGAGGGCTCAGGTGCCAACTCGGGCCTGATCTTCATGTCAACCAAGTCGAGATGTGCATTGAGGCCGTCCTTCGTCTTCCCCGGAATATTAAGTAAGAGACCAATTAAGCTGTCACACACGTTCTTCTCTACATGCATGACGTTGATGCAGTGGCGAACTTCAAGGTGCCGCCAATACGGTAACTCTCAAAATATTGATTTCTTCTTACACATGCCGCCGGTCTTCACTTTTTTACTACTCTTTCCAAGGACAACATCGATATCCTTAACCATATTGTACACCTCTAGCCCGCTGTAATGCCTTGGAAATAAACTTCTCTCCCTCGTCCCATCAAATTGTTCCTTCATATTGCGGTATGGGTGATTCCTGTTAAGGAACCTATGGGAACGCATAAACACCGTTTTACGGGAGTGGGCGAGCCACCTACTTGCAGTACCATCTAAGCACTGAGGGCAAGCCTTATCTGGTTCTTTACTCTGGCCCGAAAAGGTTACGTAGGGCAGGCAAATCATTGACCGTGCAGAACAACATGGCGCGTAGGGTGAAGTTCTCTTATTTGTACGCATCCCATACCTACGCCCCTTCGTTCCACAGTGTTTTCAGATCTTCCACCAAAGGTCTTGTGTATATGTCAATATCATTCCCAGGTTGCTTCGGCCCTTGGATAAGCAGCGACATCATAATGTACTTCCGCTTCATACACAGCCAAGGTGGTAGGTTGTACATACTAAGAGCAACTGGCCAAGTGCTGTGCCTGCTGCTCATGTTGCCAAAAGGATTCATTCCGTCCGTGCTCAACGCGAACCTTATATTCCTCGGTTCCGCACTGAAGTCTTCGAAGATCATGTCGATGTTTCTCCACTACGCGGAATCGGCAGGGTGTCTTAGCTTTCCATCTTCCTTATGGTCCTCCGAGTGCCAGCACAACAATTTGGCCTCTTTTGGATTCGCAAAGAAACGCTTTAGACACGGAATTAAGGGCAGATACCACACCACCTTAGCGGGAATTCTTTTCTTCAACTCGGTGATAGACTCCTCGTCGTCTAGTTGACTCTTACGCTTGTAACGACATGCTTTGCACACTGGACATGAACACAAGTTTGATAATTCATTACGGTACAGGATACAGTCATTCGAACATGCATGTATCCTTTCTACCTCCATCCCCAATGGACAAACAACCTACTTTGCTCGGTATGTGTTTTTGAGCAGCTCGTTTCTATCCGGAAGCATCTCCGATAGGAGACCTAAGAGCGCCGTGAAACTCTTGTCTGACCAACCATAACTTGCTTTCAATTTAAGCAGCTCGAGCACAGATGACAGCTTTGTGTATTTCGGCTTGCAACCCGGGAGCAAAGGTTTTTCGGAGTCCTCAATCAAGCACATCAACTTGTTTAAGTCTCTCTCAGTATTAAAGTTCATGTCAGCATCGCGCAGCATCTGATCCAACCTATCATCGTCCTCTGCGCCACCACAATCATCGTCTGCACCTACTTCCTCCGCGCGGCCACATTCATCGTCTGCACCTACTTTCTCATCATCTTCTTCCTTTCGGTGACTTCGGGTTCTTCGACGATGCGAACGTCTTCGTGTGACATGTTCTACTCCTCACCATGTTTGGTCCAACACGTGTAGTCCGGTTTGAAGCCCCTAATAATCAAGTGCACTTGGATCTATAGGGCTGAGTTCTGTCCGAGAAATGATCTCTCATTTCTATAGTCGCAGCAAGGATAATATATAAATTGAACACCCTTTTTCAACCTATCCTCCTCGGCAGCTGTCAGAAAATTTGTCACACCATCAAGGTACCCTTGGTTCATATGAGAACCGTACATTTACCCCCGATCTATCTTGCTACACGGGCTGCAGAACGAGTAAATTAATGTTAAATTGACCTAGTAAAACAAAGACACCTAGCTTTTCATAGAAAAAAGGAGCTACCAAGGTAATGTTCATGTAATAAAGTTCGTACGTAAATTAATCTAAAATACTACATTTATGCATTTTTAGTAATATATAAACCCAACTATGCAAAACTCAAATAAAGGCAGTAGCTAATTATTTAAATATTCTAAGAAAGCAACTGTGACATCCTGGTTAATAGGATTGATAGACTACTCATATCAACAAGGTGCACCTACTTTTTTCGGAAGCTCATCTCCAAAGAACCTCAGGGTTAAGCGTGCTTGGCTTGGAGCAATTTGGGGATGGGTGACCGACTGGGAAGTTCTTCCCGATGCGCAGGAAAGACTAGTGTTTGTTTGTGGGGCCAGTCTGGATCCCAGGTGATAGCCAGGCGTAACGACCGCCGGTCCGGGTGAGAGGCCGGGGTGTTACAGAATGGTATCAGAGCCGACCCTCGCGGTTACACGGGCGTGTGCGGGTCAGGGGCGCGGACATGTGGCGCATGGTGCGTGTGGCCCGTCGAGGCACACGACATGGCACATGTGCCGGCACTGGACGCATGGACGACGTGTGCCAAGAGGGAACGTTCCTGCTAGGCCGACGAGGACGTCGGATCCTTTAAGGGGGGTGTATGTGACATCCTGGTTAATAGGATTGATAGACTACTCGTATCAACAACGTGTACCTACTTTTCCGGAAGCTCATCTCCAAAGAACCTCTGGGTTAAGTGTGCTTGGCTTGGAGCAATTTGGGGATGGGTGACCGACCGGGAAGTTCTTCCCGGGTGCGCATGAGTGAGCACAAAAGTCTGGATCCCAGGTGATAGCCAGGCATAATGACCGCCGGTCTGGGTGAGAGGCCGGGGTGTTACAGCAACATCTCTATATATGTCAAAATTTTATATGTTGATGCACGAATAAAATGAAGCCAAGATACAACATATATCAAAAGTTGAATTTTGGTGCAACATATATTATTTTTGAAGCTAGCATGATTTTTCTAAAAATCATACTTCAATTTTTGGGTTTAAGGGCATTTTGGTCATTTTCAAAATTTTACATCATTGTAACATGAACAATTATACCATAAAATTATACAGATTAAATGATGAATTTACAAAAAAGAATCACCTCATTTCGAGTTCGTATGAATTTTTTATGATTTTTAGAAGTTTAAAGCATTTTTAGCATTTTCTTGCTTTTTCTCAGAAAATGAAAAATATGAAAAACTTTTGTTACTCAGCGTAACTTAGCCATTGAGCATGACAAGTGGGGTCCTCTGTCATATTAATTTTTCTTTTTCTTTTTCTTCTCTCTATGACACACGGGTCCCACATTTCTTTTCTTTATTTTCTTTTTCTCAACTAGCTGAATGGCACAGAGCGAGCTAGCTAGCTACCGATCGAGGGGACTCAATCATCCAGCATGGAATCAAGGGGGGGAAGGGCACGGGAAATTTTTGTGGCTCACCGTGGAGCTATAGGAAGAGTCGGCCAACGCTGGGGAGGCCGGAGATGGCGGCGGCGACGGCGAGCGCCGACAGCTCGGTGAGGTCGTCAGCGAGCAAGGCTTGCAGTGCCCCAAGCTTGATTCCTTCCAGCACGAGGTTCACCGGCTCTTCCTGGTGCGGCTGCGTGTGCGGGCGGCTCAAAAGGAGGTCAGGAAGAGGGCCGTCGACATTGGCGATAGCGGCGAATCGAGCTAGGAGTGAGCTTATGTAGTTATTTGTACAGACAGCTCCAAGTCAGGAACCGTCTATAAAAATAGCACAGACGGTTCACAACCAGGAACCGTCTGTACTGTGCCGTCTTGCCATCGTGGGTAGTCATTTTCTCAGACGGCTCCAAATGCTAACCGTCTTTGAAAATATCTACGCGCGATGGCGAACAAGCGGGACGACATAGTACAGACGGCTCCCAACAGGAACCGTCCATACTAATATTACAGACAGTCCCAGTTGAGGAACCGTCTGTACTGTGCCGTCCGTCATCGTGCATAGATATTTTCTGAGATGGTTCGCGTTTGGAGCCGTCTGTGATAGTTTTTCTGTTTTTGTGATTTTTGGAGATCGAACGATCGAAACAGAACTCGGTACACTAATATTTGAACACGGTACGGAAGGCTAATATAGGTAATATTTGAAGACTAATTAATACAAAGTAGTTCTAATTTTTACAAAGTAGTAGTAATTAGTACACTAACTAACTATCTAATTCCTTAAAAAAAATAACTATCTAATTAAGTCGACGCCTCTTGCTGGGCGGGGCCGATCGCGCCGTCGTCGCCGTCACTGCCGTCGTTGTCCCAGCCGTCGTCGTCCTCGGTGGTGTCCTCCCAGCCGTCCTCCGTACAGTACCCGTGGGCGGCGGCGGCGCCCTGCTGGTCCTGCTGCTCTAGACCGCCGCTGCCATCCTCATCCTCCTCCTCCTCCTCCTCGTCGTCGTCGTCTTCGTCCTCCTCCTCGTCGGCCTCGTCGGGCACCTCGTCCGACATCCAATCGGCGTCATCGGAGGTTGACGGACTCCAACCGGCCGAGCGGTTAGTCTCCTCGTTGGAGGAGGTCCTCGTCGAACGAGTAGTTGGGAACAGCCTGTACTATTAGTACAGACAGTCCCAGTTGGGAACCGCCTGTTCTATCCCTCACAGTACAGATGGTTCCCAACTGGGACCGTCTGTGATATTAGTGCAGACGGTACCAGTTGAGAACCGCATGTACTATTCCTCACAGTACAGACGGTTCCCAACTGATACCATCTGTACTAATAGACGGTCCCAGTTGGGAACCGTCTGTACTGTGAGGAATAGTACCACAATTGGTACCGTCTGCACTAATATCACAGACGGTCCCAGTTGGGAACCGTCTGTGCTATCCTTCGTAGTACAGACGATCCCAGTTGAGAACCGTCTATACTATTTGTACAGACGGTGTACTGTAGCGTCTCGCTTGTGCGCCATCGCTGGTAGTCATTTTCTCAGACGGTTCCCGTTTGGAACTGTCTGCGTTATGCACTGTACAGACGGCTCCGAGTTGCCGTCTGTACAGATGGCGTCCCGTTAAATGAAATCTGTAGTAGTGTCAATCGTGTCTCAAATTGCATTAAATGAACCTAGCTCAGGGTCTCCGATAACTTGGTTAATCTTATCTATTCTCTTTTAGTTTCTGTAATCATCTCTTTGATCATCATGTTAGTTAGTGGTAACTTATACTCCTAATACGTGACTCTCCAATAATTTACTACTAGTTAAAGAAACATAATTATTAAAAAAGTGATTTGAATATAAATTTAAAATATTAATTTTATGTAACATAATCCATATAGAGTTAATATTTTACCCTTCCGAGAACATCGTACTCCCTTGATCCACTGTATTTGGGTGTTTTGAGATACATACAAATTCACTGTAGCACACATTCATTTCATATCTTAAAAAACAATTCTATAGTGTCGCCATGTCTAAAAGATGATCAATGGTTTAGATTCGACTATCATTTAATTGTTAATCATTTTTAATACCTAGCATGTATATTAATGGATCAGTACAAGCTAAATATAGATGGGTCATTACTAAGAGTACAATGTTGCACAGCGTAGACACATAAAATATGGCAATCTCAAAACAAAAAGAATACTACTAGTAAATCTACCATTAATTTGCTTCCCGTTGATACGGTCACCTTGGGAATACTTCGACTAAACAAATACAAACAACCCATGCACTTGTGGTACTAATTTAGTAGAGTGCTAAATTGGTACACTATTATTCTCTAAAAAGTCGAATAAACGTTTTCCTTTTTTTAGTTTCTAAGGTCCTAATGGTCCCTTTAGGGTGGCAAAGCGTTAGATTTTGGTCAAAAAGCTTGTCAAGTGGTCTATAAACGCATCAAACCCCTTCCCGCATGATTTTTATGGGTTGGACAACTAGCATCTAGGTCTACGGATATCAGCATTCTAAAATCGATTCCAAAACTTTAAAAGCCACTACTCTCAAATCATGTTTCCAAATCAAGATTTGTTTTAACCATTGTGTTCGTTTTAACAAGATCTTTGTAGAACCTAGGGGGAGTTGTGTCTGAATGGTTCATATGTCGTAGTGCTTCTCTAGGATTTGTATAATGAACATATTGCCTAATCTTTATTGAGTTTGGAGTTGTGCTTGAGTGTAGCAAGAAATCAAGCTTTTCAGAACATCCGGTTTCGTATCCGGAAGTTTCGTTCTGATCGGAACATCCGGTTTTATATCCGGAACATTCGATCTAATCAGAACTTCCATTGCAGCTTTCAGATGTTCCAATCAACTTTCAAGTTTGACCATGTGTTGATTGATGAACTCGAGTTTGGTCAATTTGTCTCGTGAAAATTGTCTAGAAATTTCAGTGTGTTTGGGTAGGTGTCTCGGTGGTTCTGAGATGTTGTGCTCATGGTTGAGCTTTTTATCTCAGAATTGGAGCTTTTGCAGTTTGGGATTAATTGCAAAGTCCAAGAGTTTGGAGTTAAAGTTTTTATCATTTTGTCTTGGTAAAAAATGATAGGATGAATTGTTTGGACTAACTTGGGTCAAGGAGAAAATTTTGTACTTGCAACGCTTTGCTTGGTCTATTGTGTGCAGGTGCGAGTTGGGTGCGGCGATGGTTCGGCCATATGGACCGGCATGATAGCTTGGAGGGCTAAGATGCGGTCAAGGAGGTCGCGACGACATCGTGCGGCTTAAAAGCATGTACGTGGAGGACAAGGAAGCGGTTGGAGCCAAGTCGTGAAGACCAAGTTGAGTCTCGAGGGCGTTTTGGGAAAAGCGCCAAATCCACCAAGAAGCTTTTCAAGAAACCACGGCGGAGGCACCCGAGGAAGCGGTTTAGGGATTGCTTAGGGTGGAAGGAAAATCGAATAGTGGCTAAGCTATCTAGAAGCTTTGTGATGCGTGCTAGTTAGGTTAGGCAAATAGGGCATTGAGGCCCAAGTGGTGAGGGGGTTTGTCCCTCCCACTATAAATAGGTGTCAAGGGGGTGCTTACCTCCTTGAGCCCCTTGTTATCACTTTAAAAACCCTAGGAGAGGGAGAGCTACACTAGAGAGTGTTTTGGCCTAACCATAAGAGGCTTTTAAGCCCAAGAAAACCCACGAAAATACAATACAAAAAGATCTCTTCAATCTCTATGCGTTCTTGAGTTATCTTCTTCATTAGCTTTTTGGATTTTTGCTTTCTTGCTTTTCTTATGAATTAATCTGTGATATGGCAAGTAAGTGATAGGGAGATCACCTTCAAACAAATCCCATCCAAGCATACCCAAGGATTCAACATTTTCTTTCTCTATTTTGAGTTTATCCTTGAAAAAGGGCAAGAAATGGGATTTTCATGATTAATCTTTGTAGATGGTTTAATCTTGTGGTTTGGGGCATGGAATAGGTTGCTGGGACATGTGAGATGATTCCATATTGATTTGAGATCAAGATTCCTCACGAGCTTCCTTTTCCCCTAAAATTTCTATTTTTCTCACTTCTAGGGCTGATAGGAGAAAAGAGGGTAAAGGTCTTGACTTGAGAAGTTTTTATGGAGATCAACACTTGATTTAGACTCACAAGACCTTCCTACACCTCTCTGCCAAATTTGGTTTGATTTGGTTGGGGGATTTTGAATTGGCCCAAAATTGGATCGAAATCTCAGTTCTGGACTAATCTTCCTGTCACACAGCTGTCACCTAGCTGTGACACTCAGCTGTGTCACACAGTTGTGTCACCCAGCTGTGTCACTGGTGTGAGCTGCTACTGCTGCTTTGGACGTTCACTGTTTTGATCATAACTTTTGCGTCCGAACTCGGAATTCAGTGATCTTAGACTCGTTTCGAAGTTATCGACGAGCTCCACATCACCAAGGACTTTTGGAGGTTTTTCCGCTGAGCCAGCTGTGTGACACAGCTGTGTCACTGGTGTGAGACACTGCTGTTCCAGTTTTGTGGTATTTTGTCGAGTTATTTTCGCTGCGTCTTTCCTGTCACTTGCAGTAGCACCTCAGTTGCTATTTGTATTTGAATTTGAAGAAGAATTTTTAAAAACCGACATTCACCCCCCTTTGTCGGGAAGCCACTGATCCAACAATCTTCAAAACTAGATCCTGACTGAATATGATTTGACAACCTCTATTTCTTTTTACTGATATTGTCTACTGCATTTTTTGTGATAATTTCTCTCTGATTTCATGTGGTACTACTGTTGTACTGCATAGTTTTAATTGCCTACAATGATTTTTGTTATTATCTACTTCATATATTTCTCTACTGCATTTTTTTATTTTTCTCTACTGCATGTTTTATCTTTGGCTTTTTTCAGTTGTCTACTGCAATTGTTGATAATTATCTATTGCATATTTATCTATTGCATTTCTTGGTAGTTGTCGTATATGTATATTTTTCAAAAAACTGATGAAAGATGACCTAAAGAATAGTGATATCCCCAACAGAAAATTGGTGGAGAAAATGAAAAAACATGTAAAAAAATAGAAGAAAACTAGAAACAGAAAAACTATTGAAAAATTTTGGAAAAAATTGAATGATAGAAAAAAATTAAAGAAACTAAGAAAGAAAGAAAATAAATAAATAAATAAAGAAACGACTAGTGGTAGTCTAGTGATGTTTCGTACCCAATTTTTGTGAAACATGGGAGGAATCATCCCTCCAGCCTAGGCAGCTCCTCGGGCTTGGTGACAACCTGAGTGAAGAGATCATGCAGTCCTAAATGCTTTCTCATCCTATCCACGATTCTCCACTTCAACCAAGTGTGAGAAGTGAACTTCTTTTTTAAGTAAATCTAGTTGTAAAGATCCTCTTAAAACTAAGTATGGAACTTAGGATCGACATAATCAAGCTTCCTAGTAAATTGATAATGGAACCTCTTATCTTATAAGTTGCAGATGTCATTCTTGCAAAAAGATTGATTGGTGCTTCTTCTTCTTCATGCTCACCATCATCTATTCCCTAAAGTCATATCATCATACTGCTTATCTTCTCATCTCATAAGTTGCAGTTTCAACTATCGGAAGTTCCGGAATGCCGAGTGAAAATATGTAGAGGATTGCAAAAAGAAAAGGTTTAGTAGTTCAAAAGGCAAACATCTATCAGTTAGGACCGACTAGTGTTAATAAATGCTTAGTAGCCTTCTCATGTATATGATATCCTTCTTTGAGATACCACTGCCCTATTAGGATGATTCATGCACTGCCCCAAGCTCTATATAGTTTGCTCGAAAAACTGGTCTCGAAAGAAGATCAGGGATGGAGCAGCCTAGGTTGGCACCCGGATGGGCTGCAAAAGACGCCAGCGGCCTGCTCTCTCCTTTGTCCTTCCCTCTCGGGTGATCCCATCAAAGAAACTTCAAATCTAGAACGCTCGTACTAGTAATTAGTCTAATGGAAGTCATCAATCCTCTCTATCTAGGACACCGCCATATGACTTTATTCTTAGATAATCAATATTTGTATCTTGCAAGAAGTGTGTTCTTTTTATCGGCCAAAGAACTCAAGACGTGTCTATCTATTTTATTCGTTGTTAGCTAGAGTAATAATTTTCTGTGTTTCAACTCTGTATTTCCATTTTAGACCTAAGGGGGATAAGGATGTCGTCGTGAAGGTACTGTTCTACGGTATTTGCCACTCTGACCTCTCTACCATCAACAACGGCTGGGGCAACACGAAGTATCCTGTAGCTCCAGGGTGAGTCTGAGCCCGTGCAGATCTATAACATCACCGCACCTTAACCCACGCAAAGCAATCCTAATGAAAAAGAATGGAAATTAATTTTGTAGCAGCATCCACTGATCCATCGTTTTGTTCAGGCATGAAATCGTGGGGTCGTCGCGGAGGTCGGATCACGTGTGACGAGGTTCAAAACCGGCGATAGTGTCGGCGTAATGGGTATATCGCCAGCGCCTGCCGCGCGTGCCCCAGCTTCCACGAAGGCTTCGAGAATTACTGCGTGGGGCTGGTGCCATCCTTCAACAGCGCCCTACCGGGCGGTGCCAAGGTCCACGGCGGCTTCTTAGAGCTAGCCGTCGTCCATGAGCACTTTGTGCTTAGGATCCCCGACACCTCGTGTCACGACCCTGATTTTTTGGAGTCGCGAAATAATGCCCGCAATTGTCCAGGAGTTTCTCAATTGCGGACGTAGAGTAGTCACATTACCAACACAGCGATGAGCATTCAAACTTTATTACAGAACTGGAAAATATGCTTAACAACAGTTTATCTTACAAAAGACTGGGGCATCCGAGCCCAAAGTTTATATTACATTCAAAAGGAACCTACACCACAGGCACCTCGAGAGCGGATAAGACCTAAAATTCGCATTCATCTCCATCGAAGTATTCTTCGTCAAAAGATCCTTCTTCGTTTTCATGTGTATCTGTGATGATTGGTGCAGTAATGAGTACATGACGTACTCAGCAAGCCACGTTGGGAAAGTGCACTACTTAGCTACATGTTCTGAGTCTCAAAGGAGGGGCACATGGCTTAGCATTTGGTGGATGCATAATCTTAATCTCCGCCTAAATAATTAAAATATCTTCATTAAAACATTTCGACTGCAAATCATTGTATTTTAGCAACCCTACTGTGTCATCATCAGATTCAACTAGTTATTATTAATTTCTACTTGTGCCTTCTACTGAGAATCACCTCTAAACACACCTTCATTAACCGGAAGCACGACGTATTCGAATACCATTTTATTTAACTTTGCAGAGTGGCTCAGCTTTACCCACATGCTACCTATACCTCTTAGTGTCACTGCAGATCTACACACGCCCATCGGTGTGTCGACGGAGGTTGGTTAACAAAGCTTTTTATCTGCTCTATCTTTTAAAGTTTCTACCTAGGAACACTACATCACTCGCTCTCCCGGGAGCTAACGGGCCAGTGTCAACTTCACAATCCGGGAGTCGGGTGAGTTCCAGTTATGATTTCCCAATAAATGGCCTAACACCTGATTCGCTTCTGCGGGCCTTCCAGAGAAGAGAAACGGCAAGCTATTCTGTAGTTGTTCAGCAGGTAAAGCAGATTTACTAGGCCAGGTTTGACAAATCAAACATGTGGTTGAGCGGTTCTGTGTTCACCACTTAGCACAAGGGTCTTGTCCTTAACTGCCGGAAGGGGTATGGCTGCACAATCAATACATGAAGGGCCCCATCTTCTCTATCCCCAACCGTCGGCAATTCCTCTTTAAAACCACATTCTTTGAGTTTTGGATTAGGGTTACCAATATTCCTGAATACCGTCTAGCCTAGCCTCTAATGCCTGTGAAGGATACTGATATGACTTACTTTTACCCTAAGACTTTCAAGGTGAGTATGGCCTACAAAAATTAACTGGGGTTGTGGGGTGGTAGGTGTTAACTACGCAATCATGTCACTCAAAAATATCTCATATGAAATTAACATGCAAAAAGATAATTAACTAGTCTAGTAATACAATAAATAGTTAGGCATGTGGGATCAACATGAACAAAGGAGTGTGACTTGCCTACTGCACCAAAGTCTGTCGGATTGTTGTCTTCGGGGAGGTCTGTCGGATTGTTGTCTTCGGGGAGGTCTTCACCGTTGGGATCCTTTCCAAGTGTCGGATCGTCACTACCGTTCCCTATTTGCAAAAAGATCCAAGTAAATAAACACATATAAGTCCGGGCTCGATGAATGCTAGCTGGGAGCAAAATGTAAAATAATTTGAAAAATAATACTATAAATAGGAAGTGGGTGTGTGAGTGTGGTTGGAATCAGGGTATTGAAAAGATGGAAGGAGGTGCATGACGCGAGTTTAGGGTTTTGGAGAGGAAGTCAGAATATATGTGGGACAAGAGGGTTTTGCAGGTTTTGAGTGTTAAAAAGTGAGAATCTGGACGAATTGTGTGGAGAATTGGAATCGTGGCATCGAGACGATCGAAACGGTATATAATTTTGTTTTTAGGGTTTCGGGTTGGGCTGGGTTGGATATGGGCTGTGGGCCAAACATGGGCTGGATAGGGTATGGGTTGGGCTTAGGGCTTGACAGAAAAAGAAAATGAAAATAGAAAAGAATTCCTAAGCTAAATGGGCTCAAAGTGGGTTGGAAATGGGATTAGGCCCAACAGACAACGAAAAATAAAAAGAAAACTGGGCCGGCCTGAACCGACCCATTGCGATCGGAACCGGCCCAAAAGGAAACTGGGCTGGCCTGCTAAGGAGAAGGGGGTCGGCAGCTCAAATGGGGAGAAGAAAGGGGAGGCAGGGGAGGACGGCCGCTGGCGACGGAGCTCTGGAAGGACTTAGGGAGGAAGATGGTTCCATTTTTTGGGAGAAGGAGGTGAGGTTCCATGGGAGATTGGCTCGGCGACGATGAGATGAGCTCGGGCTTACCTCGCCGGAGTGGTGGAGGATGGTGGCAAGTCGCCGGGGCTCAAAAAGAAGGAGGGAAGGGAGCTGGGACGCTCGGGAGGAGGTGGGGGAGCACAGGTTGGTGTCGGGTGACGAGGAGGGAGCTCGGGAGAGAGATCCCCGTGGGGATTTATAGGGCAACGGGGCGGGCAGTCGCTCGGGCGACGAAACGAGGCTCGGGAAGAGGAGTTCCTTGGTGGCTTGAGCTCCGGTTGCGTGGCGTCGTCTCGGTGTTCGGTCAACTGCGAGCTCGGGCAACGAGGTGCTGCAGGGCGTGGCAGAGCTGCTTGGAGAGGAGATGTAACATCCTGAATTCTATTAACCCGGAAATTAGGGCTTACAAAAAAAATTGTTAATAGTGACAACTAAAACACATGATTAAAAACTTTTGACACGTGTGCTTATGCAAACCCCTCTCCCTGTTTTCTTCACCATCAGCTTTGTCCAATCTCAATTCACCTGATCCTTAACCGACAAGAAGTGCAGATCCCTTGTAAACCTTGTTTCCCTGCCCGACCATCCAATCCTGCATTCCCACCTTGAAGCTATCCTTGAAATATTTTCCTTCTGTCATGCCGGTGCGACTGAACCAGCAATTGAAACTATATGCTCCATGACATTTCTGAGATTGAAGCATATACATGTCATCAACCTCTTCCGAATGACGTGATCTTCTGCCATTTACTTCGCCATGTCCTATCGTGAGTATGTACACATATATACTACTTTTATATATGCGCACATACGCAAAACCCTAATCCATTCTTCCGAGCTACGAATCAAAACCCTAATTCCTCGTTCGGCTCTGCTACCATCCTATGCGTATATATGAGTATACTGGTGATATTTCCCAAAACCTTCGCCCTCCACAACCTCCTATGTCTAATCTAACTTCGTCGCCGCCATATATATGCTTAAATTTCCCAAGTGTATATGGGCACATACACTCTGAGTCCTAATTCGTTCCTTCCGAACAAAAGGAGGCATCCAAGACCCTAATTACTCCAGGGTTCTTTCTCTCCCCGGGAAGCTTCTTGGGCCAAAAATTCATGATTCCATTTCCCGGTATCGGTGCATATATGCAAACCCGCACGGTATACATTAAAACCTTAACTCTGCCGCCCCTTGTTTCGCATTATCTCTATCCATTAAGTCCTCAGTGCCTCGAACTCAATCCTGGCAAGCTTAGAAAAATAATACTTGTACCTCCCGTGCAAAAATCCCAAGATATTTGCAAAGTACCCTCTGGATAAAATTCCTCTCCCGAAGTTCAGGAGAAATTCCCGTACACCTCCTGCTCTTCCTTGCTGAAAATTTCACCTTCTCTTTGCAAAGAGTACTTAGTGTGTACCAACCGACTACTTCCTCTCTCCTTGACATGTGGTCCTGGACCCACCGGTCAGCACCACTTCCCCCTCTAGCTTCTCCACTTCTCTCTCTGCAGCCGAGGCAATGCTGGCCTGCTCCTCCTCCGACCACGCAACCCAAGTCTCCACTACACCTCCGCAGCGTTGTCAAACACACACAACTGAGCTGCCCATGTCCCCTACTCTCTCACAAGCTACATGCGCAGCTCCCCTCCCTATTCTTCCAGAGCAAACCGAGCACTCCTCTTCTCCTTCTTTGCTTTTTCTCCATGATTCCTCCAGCGAGCTACCAAAGCCCTGTCCTCCTTCAAGCCGAGCCTTCCCCTCACCACCTTGCTCAAATCCGAGCTCCCCAACCCTGCATTGGTCTCTTCCCCAACACCACACACCGAAGCAAGTCAATCTCATGCTCCTCTACTCCGTCGTCCTCTTCCCTGGTCCTCCTTCCTTTCCTTGCTTCCACGCTACTCTTCAAACCGAGCTACTGCAGTTTCCCTTCCTCCAACACGAGCTGCCCAAGGTCATCCCCAAGCGCGGTCTACCTCCTCCCTCCTCAGCTCTGACAGCTAGTACCACCACAGCCACCTCGTATGCCCACTCCAGACGCCGCCGCGCCCGTCGCCCTCTCACCGGGAAGCTTCCCAGTTCGCTCCACTCCATCGCGCCGCCGTCCGGGCATCACCGGGATACCCAGGCCCTACCGGCATCAACGCAGCCACGCCGCCGACGGTAATGCCCCGGCAAAGCCGCCGCCACCTAAATTCTCCCTTTTCCCATCTGCTCATTCTCTCTCTGGTGGGTATCTCCAACTAACCGAGCTCGAGGTCAGCCTTCACTTTCCTCATGCACCGCTGCACCCGCCATCCTCCTTCTAGCTCCTCTTCCTCCGGCGGGAGCAGCCGAGGGCAGCCCACCCAAGCAACACCGTAACTAACCCCGGCATCTAGCTCACACCGCCGCCGGCTCAGCTCTTCTCCAAGCGCGCCGCTGGCTCTGCTTCTCCCCGCCTTTGCACTGCCCCACGTCAACCGCGCCGCTTCTCTCCGCCGCGACTCTGCCCCTGCACCAGCCACGCGAGCCACCGCCTCCGTGCCTCCGGTCATCGCCGCCGCTGCCCGAGAGGCCACACCATCCGCCGGTAAGCTCTACCACCCCGGTCTCGCCCCGACATGCCGCCGTCCACCCCACGTCGTCACGGCCGGCAAGGACTGCCGCTCTCAGCCGCTCGGTCGCCGACGGCGCATCGGCAAGGTCAGCCGAGCCGAACGCCCCGCCTAATCCGGCTCTAATCGCCTCCCCCCTCATTGGATTAGCCCCAACAGCACGCTAAGGGAAGGGGAGAGAGAGGAACAGCAACCAAACTGGCAACGCGGCCCCACCGGATGAATTAACAGAAGCGTATTTCCCGTGAATACGTTTTCCCCATTTAGACACGCCTTTCTCATTGCGCTCAAATCAAAGTATGCCTCTTTAACGAGAAAGCGTAAAACTCTCTTAGTAATATCTGGTTCAACATTCCAGCACCGGAGGCACCTTTTCCCTTTCCCACCTTCGACATCACCCCTCTTCCAGCAGTTCCCCCCTCCCCCCTGTTATTTCCCTTCCGGCAAATGTTGGGAAGCTCATAACCCCTTCATCTGAACTCTGATTGACTCGATTCTTCTTCCTATATACTTCTAAAATCAAATCCTATCCAACAGTACCAATTCCATAATTTTTGAAATTAACTAAATTTTCAAATTTGAAACAATTCATTTGAGCCGGTTATATATTCCTTTACCATTGTTTAAATTGGTTATTTCCATGTTGCCTAAAACCAATCATGTAATATTAGTTTCAGTATATACTCATCTTCAAAATCTTTTATACCATAAAAGCGGTAAGGGTTTTGAAAAATCCATTAGTTGCAGTTTATCTCTTATTCGCATGTATGTATATATACATGCACGCATGTCTTTTTAATCTCGCTCTAATAGTTTAATGTAGTTTTCTAAAAACTTTGAAACCTGTATAATGCCCTCTGGACCCAAACTTTATATGAGGGCTAAAAGCCTTCAAATGCTAATAAGTTTATAAACATGCAAACCCTAGTTTTCTAATATGCAAAGACCTTTGCATCATGTGTTTATGATTCCATCTCGACATTTTGAAAACCCTAGCTTGTTCTAAGTCCAGTACATGGTTGTTGTGCGGCGTGATTGTATTTTGGTTCTTGATTGGATCTTCCTTGCATCGTTGCTTATTCGATGTTCTCCGACGTGTAGTTACAACGTTGCCTTGCTTCGCGAGGAAGGATTCGAGCGTCGCCGTACCCAGACCAAGCTTTGACCTATTCAACGTTGCCAGGCAAGCTCTTCACCTTTGATTATGTTGAATCCCATGTTTACGAAATATTATGTTGTTTACGAAACATGCATGCTATGTTGTATGACTTGTTATTTTATGTAGTATAGCTATGACCAATGCTTAGCAAACCCTAACTCGATACTGAATTCCTTGTCACCCTAAGGATTACGTATTCTAGGAATATTATCGGAAACCTAGGATAGAATATGTATGTATCCAGCTTAGCCCTACAGTAGTAAAATGTAGGTTTTCGAAAAAGGGAGGAATACTCATATATTTCATGTGGTGAATATTTGAAAAGGGACCGTCGTTTCCGAAGGTGTACGAAGGTAGTATATCCATGGGTGGGATATTTGCCGAAACAGGTTTTATTAAAACCAAAACAAAATGGAGAAGATTTTGATCCGGGTCGAAAATGAAGGGGGAAAGCAGGAAGAATGTCATATGCGAGGTAATGCCCGGCGTGGTTCTCGTGGTCCATTTACAGACGTGGCGAGGAGTCTTTCTCGGATCACATAAGGACTTAGCTTAAATGCCGTTTGGCCAAGTCTTACCGTACGTCCACATGTCCTTTATGGGAAGGACCTGACCTACTACCCGGTCTAAGACTAGCATGAACCCGTAGGTAGTGGGTAGCATGCAGATGAGGTGGCAGCCTCTGTAGAGAGTTGCTCGTTGAAGCGAGGTTTAACTCGCCACAAAGTTGGAATGCCGATCTACTTGTAGCGATGATACTGATTCAAGTTAGATTTGGATGATTCCTTCCGGCGGGTTCATTGCTAGGTTTACTCCGGTGAAGAGTCTCGTTGTAATAGCCCTACCAGTATACGTCGCGAAGTGTACCCAGGGTGACTTACATCTTGTGGGTAAAGCCGTACCACCTCTGCAGAGGGTTAAAACTATTCGAATAGCCGTGTCCACGGTCATGGACGAACTTGGTTGGGCCACACTATAGTAGATTGAATTTCAAAATCAAATGGTTATGGGTTTAAGGACGCGATCCGCCGTGTTCGCAAAGTGACATGAAAGTTTCCCCCGTCGTAGCGGGAGGAGAGAAGAAGGGATTTCCGTTGTAGCGGGCAATCGCCAATATCCCCATCGTAGCGGGTGAGTAGAGACTCCCCGTTGGAGCAGGTGATTACAGAGTTCTCCGTTGTAGCGGAGAAATGCAGGTACAATTCCCCGTTGTTGCGGGAGGAATAAAGAGGATGTGATCGGCTGCCACGTCTCGGTAAAGCCGAGATAGTTTTCTACATCTGCTTTTACTATCTATTTAAATATTTCATATGCAAACTTACTTTTCACAAAACATGAGACATAGGTTAGAGCCCAATTCTTGATATACCCGTGCATGCATATATCTGTGATAAACTCCCTGGCGGAGAGCTTGCGAGTACATTCAATGTACTCACCTGGCTTGTTGATTTGGCCAGACAGAAGGGTCGACAGCTCGAAAGCAACGATGATATCCGTGAAAGCTAGGGCAAAACCCCCAGTCAGTTGCCTGTCGGGATCGGCATATTGATGGGCCACACCACCGCTTGATTTTCGCTGCAAGATTTTAGCAGTTGGGCTAAAGGTATAATTATTCGATCTCGATGATCGGTTATATATCGTATTCTATATGTGCGTGTATGACCTTGATATACAGGTTAACTTGTGTGTACCGGCTACTGATCATGGGACCGGTGCAGTAAACACAAGGGTTTATCTGGCCTTAAAACCGGGTACGCCACAGGAGAGAAGGGCGGTGGCGCAGAAGAGAGATGAGCGGCGGGGCTGAGCGAGAGGAGAAGTGGAGGACGCGTAGAAAGGTGGCGTCGGGGGCAGCGCCCCGGCAGAGAAATAGGGCCCACCCCGCTACCGGCGTTAAGCGGAGAGCGGCGCGACGGGCGGCGGTGGCTTGACAGGCGGTGGCGACGGGGAGACGGAGGCTATGGGGAGATGGGCCAGATGGGCTAAGGGAGTGATTCGTGGGCCAAGGAAGAAAGAAACGAGGCCCAGAATGAATTTCAGAGTTTTTAATGGTTTTAAAATTTTGAAAAATTTCATACTGTTACACGTCGCCGCTCGACCGAGTCGCACCGCTGCTCTGCGCAGGAGTCACGGTGTACTGCCCCATGAGGTGGCTCGGGCTGGACAGGCCTGGGCTGCACCTCGGCGTGGCGGGGCTCTGCGGGCTCGGGCATCTCACCGTGAAGCTCGGCAGGGCGCTCGGCATGAAGGTTACCGTGATAAGCACCAGCCACGGCAAGAAGGCGGAGGCCATGGAGAAGCTGGGCGCCGACGAGTTCTTCCTCAGCATCAACGTTGAACAAATGAAGGTACGGGCACCAAGATTCATGGATGGATGCCATGGACTGTTTGCCTCGCTGCTAGTATCGACGGACCCAGCAGTGGCACGGGTGGGCTAAGGTCCATCCTAAGAAAAAGCCCACTGCATTGCTACAGTCCACACTCAGAACTAGTGCACTGATTAGAACTGTTGTCTTTCGATCACTGCGTACAAAGCCACGAAATAAAAAGAAAACCAATCGGTGATCGTTCGGCTTCTGTTCCCGACACAGCGACGCCCGATGACTCACGGCAGCCGGCAAGCAGGGGCGGCGAAGAGCGCCAGGCGCAGGCAGCTAGCGGGCGGGCTGAGAGGGCATGCGTTGATGAGCAAGGAACTTTAATTAGATCGATCGCTAGTTTCCATTGTAAAACGCGACAGTGACTGGAACGCGGGCATGCGTTGATGAACAAGGCGAGGTACATGTTTGTTCAATAGTTGTTTGATGAATCAATGCATGCATTGTTTGTTGCGTGCAAATTTGTATACTAGTATACTACTCTGCTACTCACTACATGTTTGATCAATGACATATTGTTCACATCGCTGCTTGATGAATCAATGGCACGTTTGATCTCTCACTGCATGCAAGTATAATCAATGTTGGAAAAAACTTACCACATTATTACTCCTGTCTTACTTCTATAGTGTAAACTTCTTTTATACAAATTTCAGACTTAATTGTTGATTTTAATATGTTTATAAAACCTTATTAATCTATTTTTATTGTATTTTTGATAAATTATATATTTGTATGTCGGTATGTCATATTTACGATATAAAAAAAATTATGTTAAATCAGTTCACTCTTGTTCAAAATTCTAGATCCGCCACCGGCTGCTAGAATTAACCATATTTGGATTAGACGTGAGAGTAGATGCTCTTTATGGTGTTGATACATAGGCTGCTAGAGGGACCATGGATGGAATCATCGACACGGTCTCAGCGGAGCACGATCTGACGGCTACTCATCATACTGCTGAGGGCTCATCGCAAGCTCGTCCCGGTCGGTTCGCCCGGCAAGCCAGTGCAACTTGCACTGTTCCCTCTACAGTCAAGGTACGAATATTTCTTGGGCCATAACCTGTATCAATCAAAATTCCAGGCCCTAGCCCCCACGAACACGGGCCTCCCACCCAGCAAAGCCCACGCCACTACTCCAAGCTCGGCCAGAACCGCGCGAACGCCGGGCCGCCCTGCCCTGCACTCGTCTCCGTGCCGCACGCTCCTGCCGCTGTGCCGCCAAACCGTGACGCTCGATGTTGCGGCGTTGCGCACGCCGGCTCGGCGGATTTTTGTTGTGACGAACGATGAAACGCTGTACGTTTGCAGGTGGGAAGACGGTGGCCGGGAGTATGATCGGTGGCATGAAGGACACGCAGGAGACGATCGACTTCGCCGCCGAGCACAACGTCACCGCCCAAGTGGAGGTCATCGGCATAGAGGACGTGAGCGCGGCGATAGAGCGGCTCCGGAAAGGCGACGTCAGGTATAGGCTCATGATCGACATAGCCAACACAATGACTCGTCCCTATTAGAGAGGTTGCGGGGCTGGGTGAGCGGCTGGCAGTTTCTCTCAAGAAGATGTAACGGGCTATGAATTCTTGGACAGAATAAATTTCAGCGTCCAATGTCGCTGCTCTTTCTGCTTTTGCTTGGCTAGTGGCCCCGCCTTGTGTAAAGATGACTTGACCTGGTGCAAAAAAAAATTATTTCTTGAACTTCACTTGACCTGGTGCCCCGCCTTAGGAAGGTTGATGGATAACTTTGGTAGTAACTTTTCTTGACGTGTCCATCTCACTTCTTGATGTGTCATCAGTCATCACTGCCCTTGTCACAGGTGAGTCTTTTTCTTCTTCCCTTCTCCCCATGCTCTCTGATGGAGATGCATTATAATAGCACACCTCACAAATCTGATGGAAGCTGATCGAATGGTGCTTGTTACATGGATAAAATTGACAATCCATCTTTTCGTCAGAGAAGTCGAGGAAGGACAGTGGTAGCTTGTATCCAGAATGGTGTACATCAATCAAAGGTAAAAAAGAAGGGCCGAAGATTAAAGAGGCACAACATCATATTCCCCCAGTGGTCGCATGAGGAAAGATAAGATACGGCAGCCCCTCGGTCGATCGGATTATGCTGCAAGCTGCAGTATGAGCCAGTATGATCCTTCACGCCTACAGTACACTTGCTCAGATGCAACGAGACGGCGAGGGACAGAGAGCACTGCCGGATTGGGTATAAATTAGCATAGACGTTTACATCTGTCAATTTTTATTCGCGTCGGGGTGACGTGGAAAGAGTGGAGAACATGGAACTACCATCAGACATGCGATCGAACAGAAAAGACAACCGGTTCCATAAAATGATAATCCGAAAAGAGCATTATTCATAGTACAATGAAGACACGAAAGGCACCCCCCAAAAACAGACTGCTGAAAGATCTTGCCGACGCGAAGAAATCGAAAACAGGAAAGCGAACTTGACATCGTACGTTTTGCAGAAATCAATCATGCATCACCCTCGCGCGGGCGAGGGAGAGCGTGCGATCGATCAGGGGCGGTTTGGCTGTCCCGATCACAGCAGGAGCGTGGTCTCGGCGATCATGGAGGTGACGACGTAGGGGTCCATGTTGGACGCCGGCCTGCGGTCCTCGAAGTACCCCTTGCCGTCCTTCTCCGTGTCGCGGCCGACGCGGATGGACGCGCCGCGGTTCGCCACCCCCCACTTGAAGGTGTTGATATCAGCGGTCTCGTGGTGGCCCGTGAGGCGGCGCTCGTTGCCCTCCCCGTAGGCGGCGATGTGCAACGTGTGCCTCTTCCCGAGCTTCTCGATCGCCTTCTTGATCACCTCGTAGCCCCCAGCCTCCCTCATGGACTTGGTACTGCAAATATTGCACGGTTGCAACAAACACAACACTTGATCAGGCACTTGCACCATAACGGATAACCGTCACAAAAAGATGGGAGTACTAGCACGGCCTTCTTTTACCTGTAGTTGGTGTGAGCACCTGCGCCGTTCCAGTCACCGGGGATCGGCTTTGGGTCGAGGGACAGCACCACTCCGGCCACCTCAGTGATCCTCTGCAATCAACCAGCAACAAATCAGAGGTGGTTTCAGTTAGTTGAACAGTACAGTTGCCTCGATTCTTATCCCCATCCAAACCGAGAATAATTAGGACACGAACCTCGAGGATGTAGCGCGCGACCCACACCTGGTCCGCGGCGGCGATCCCAACGGACGGGCCAACTTGGAACTCCCACTGTTGTCACGGAATCAGGTTCAGAAGTGACGCACGCATCAATCAGTCAGTCATGGTATTCATGCGGCCGTACTAGGAAGTGTCAGATAAGAACCAAACGGCTGCAAGTTGGTGCGAAGGTTTGTACCTGCCCGGGCATGACTTCTCCATTGATGCCGCTGATGTTGATCCCGGCGTAAAGGCAGGCCTTGTAGTGGGCGTCCACGATATCACGGCCAAACGCCTTATCGGCACCAGCAGCACAGTAGTATGGTCCCTGAAGAAATGCACAAAAAAGTAAGTTGAGGAACATGCAATGGGCTGTGGAAATTGTATCAAGAACCAGTGGCATCTAATTTTCTGCTATAATACAATGGGTAATTTTCTTGCCTGAGGGCCAGGGAAGCCACCAACAGGCCAGCCAAGGGGCCAGTTCACATCCTTCTGAAGGAGAGTGTACTCCTGCTCAATGCCATACCTGTTTGGATTCAGACATATGTCATGGTGAGAAGTGTAAGCAGATAAGGGAGGAAAGTAGATAGGTGGAATGTCCCAATTTGGTGGTCTTTTAAAACCTTTCTCGTAGCTTTTCTTTTCATGTTTGCTGAGGTAACTATTACAGGAACAGTCAATTTACTCTTTTGTTGGAGACTATTCATTACTTTACCTTTCATCTGATGCAAAGTACGATGCGGGACTAATCTAATATTAGTATTTCTTTTACAATTAATATGTTATCGTGTTTTTCAGTTTATGTATGTTGGAAACAAGGACAACAAAACTTTTATTGAAACACTGCATGCAAATTACTTGAAATCTGGATAGAGTATCCATACCATGGCACCTCAGCTGAAACAGCAGGGTTGCTAAAGATCTTGGCAGCATTGTGCCTCTTGTTAGTGGGGATCGGCGCACCTTGTGGCGTGTAGCAGTCGCACATCACCTATAGGAAGTATTTACTAGAAAAATTAGCAAATCAACCACTTAGCATAGCCACAACACAGTAGAAACTTGGGCTCTGCTTAAGCTAAAGCCTATGGTGAATTGTTTCACTCAAATATTCTCAAAAATCTGTTTTGGGTCATATCTTAAAAACAAGCCAACTTATTTATTTTTATATAATAATAATAAGTTGAATTTCTCTAAAGTGTAAATTAGGAACCAACTACTAGTTTTTTTATACAACAGGGCAAATTCCCTTTTTGTGCCCATCGGATCAAGATAGATAGCTAAAAGTACACATATCTCCAAGCACATCTAACAGAGAAGATACGATTTACTTTTCTCAAAGAAAAACATAGGTCTTATAATTAGCAAAACAGTAAAAAAATTTGCTACGTCAAACAAGATTTTTAACGAGGACGGTTAAAAGCAACCGAGAAAAATCGAAATCAACTTTGATTTTCAAATGACCTTTTTGTCGCTTCCTTTCGTCTTCCTTCCATATAATCCATGGTGAATAAATTCGAAGTGAAACATAGAAGATAAAGGAGAGGACTTACAAGGATGTTGTCACCCCTCCTGAACGGGTCCTTGAAAATGGCTTGAGGGCTTCAAAGTGAAAACAAAAGACATAAGTAAACAAGGAACCAAGTAACATTAGAAGGGGCGAGGGAATCAAGATCATACTAGAGGATCACTTCGCTGTCCTCTCCGGGAGCCTGCCCGGTGCTGGAGCCGTCGTAGTTCCACTTGGGCAGCTGGCTCACGTCGGTGATGGGGCCGTTCACCGTCTGCTCGAACAAAGGGAAATCAATCGAATGGTGAGAAATTATTGCATCAGTATCAGTAGATTGTAGTTTCAGCTAAGAACAAAGGCTTAATAAGTTCAGACGTATATGTCGAGATCAAAGGACGCACCCTTGCTTTGCTCCTGATGTCTATGCCTGATCCTCCAACCCTGAACAAGAAACAAAGTCTTTAGAGATGAGAAAGATCACGCAGATCAAACTTGGTAGAAAAGTCATTTGAAGAATTGATGGAAAAACTTTGCATATGAACACAATTTGCATCTTAAGATCAACAAGTGCAGATTAAAAGCAGCGGAGGCCAACCACAAGTACTCGACGATGATCTTGTCGGTGCAGTCGCTGAGGTCGAGGTTAACGAGGTCAGCGAGGCTGGCCATTGCTCGCAAGCAAATCAAGGAGATCAACAAGAATAATGGGCGAGACGAAGAGATGAGATGTGTAGCGCAAGAAGCAGGGGATGAGGAGAAAGCTGGAGGGGCGAGTGGTATTTATAGCGCGAAGTTGGGCTATGGTATAGGAAGTCTCTTTTCGCAACCGCTAATGTGATTCGTTTTCAGTTATTTGATAAGCTGTATCGGCAGTTTAAAAAATACTACATATCTATTATATATTACTGTCTTATAAATACGATCGGTGATAATAGGGGTCTCATATCCTTCACCAAATCATGAAAATTATTTCCATCGCGAGGCTCACCGAGGCCCAGCTGGTGGCCCACGCTGACCCGCCTCTCCTCTCTCATCTCACTCCTCCCCTGCCTTTCTCATGCATGCACCCGATGGCCACAACAGACACGCGTCGGCACCACCACTCCGCAGCTGCCCCCGTTGCATCCTCCGTGCCCAATGGCTTCGCTCCCTCTATAAAATGCATTGTCATTCTCCCTCCACTCCCTTTCCACGCCGCCACCCCCTACGCTAGCCCCACTACCACCCCCTGCCCTAGCCCCACTACCACGCTCAAGCACCATCATCACGAGCTCCAGCCGCCACCACCAACAATCCACTGGAAGAGAGGTGCCCCGCCTCAATACCGTGCGCCCGAAGGTGCGTGCCAATACGAAGTCGATGACCGCGTGCTCGATATGACATCCTGAGCACCACACCACCGACACCGCCTCCATCTTCTTCTAGTCCGACAAATGGCCGCTACTCCTGATCTCCCTCCAGGACGAGTTGTCCTCCAACTCTACTCATTTTCCCCTCAATCAATTTTAAGAATCCATGCCTCTACCACCGGCTTCACATGCGCTCATCGTGGCTACCACTCAGGCTCACCACCAACGGTCACCATGGCACCACCAGGACTAACCGACACCACCATCGAGTTTGCAAGGCTGACGTGGTTCCATTTTCGTGGTCAGCTCATCTTCTTGTACACCTCATGTCCGCCGAGCTCACCGTGGCCGACGGCCTTCTCCTCTACCTCTCATGTCCTGTGTTGTCTCTGTGCTCTCTCTCTGCTATACTACTTGCCTACCTCTGCTCTGCCATAGAGCTGCCACGGTAGCAAACATGTTGATTTTGCTACAACAGCAGTAATTTCTTTTGTCCCCTCCCTTTTTTACACCACAGCAAGACCCCACCCAAAACACATTACTAATGCCCCGCGTCGCTGCTCTCCTGTCCAGTACACACCCACGACCATCGTTGTCACCAACGGCCGCTTCCCCCTTCCTTTATTTTTATTCTTGTTTCCCTAGATTCAAAGCATGTCAATGTGTTGCAACTCGGGAACCCCTCTTGATATCGTAGCATCACACAGAATGAATTGAGTCTTCGATGAGTCAACGTTACCTCGTTCTTTTACCACCTCGTCGAATCACTATCCCAACAATGTGTTCCTGCCACCAGCAATTCCACCATCACCGATGGCAACTCCAAGTGATGTGCCTACACTTTCATCTTCCCCTCTCGTGGAACCCGTGTGTGAGATATTCATTCTATTGATGCGTGGACCTCGACCTATTTTGTCCATCGATCATAAACCTAAGGTGCTATCTGACTGTCTATGCGATCGGTAGGCCTACACACACTCACATCGGTCGAAACCCTTTGACCAAGTCTCTCTTGATCTGTCAGCATTGCCGCCGTCCCTAATGGCGGGACTCCGGTGGACGTCCCCACCGTAATTGGACCCTAAACCCTAGGTCTACATTGTCCACTGGCAGATGAAACCGTAGCTACGCTCGTTTCCTCGTGGTTCCTACGTATCAATGATAACATGTTATCGACCATATCTATCATGATTGCATATGTCTATGGTCGAGTTCCAGAAGCAGGGCATTCCCCATGCCCACTTCCTGTTGATCATGCATTCCAGCTACAAGCTTATGGTTTCAGAGCAGTACGACCGCCTAATTTCAGTTGAGCTCTGAGACAAACATATGATGCACGGCCCATGTGGTGTCCTCAAACCCAATAATGTGTGCATGCAGTACGGACTACGCAAGAACCGGTACCCACGGCCTTTCAACTAGACCACCATCCAGGGGAAGGGCTCCTACCCCATTTAGCAGAGATGAGACGTTGATCAACACGCTTAGGTTCAAGGACAGACGCTGGAAAACTAGTGGGTTGTGCCGTAAAATCTGTACCTCCTGAGGATGTTCAACTGCAACATAAATGTTGAGGTGTGCTCCAGCATCAAGGCTGTCAAGTATATGTACAAGTACATCTACAAGGACCATAATTGGACATCATTCTCTCTTGATGAGCTCGAGAGCCAAGGTAACATTGACGAGATCATATACGAGTGGCATGAGCTCAGGGTGGCGGCCGAAAGCCCTAGCCAGCCTGGAGGACGTGGGAGCAATGATGGCTAGCTAGGATCGTGAGGGATTGGAGAGTAAGGGGGAAGAGGGAGGCGTAGGTGGTAGCAGACCACCACGGCAATGCCTGCTTGCTGGGATACGGCCACCAAAGGGGAGCTCGCAAGGTTTGGGTTGTGTGGGATGTTGTGCGGGAGGTGAATTGGCAATCTCAAGCGCGTGGAGATAGGAGTGGGTGAAATATGGAGCGATGGGATGCGGTTAGTCTATAAGTTGTAATAATCAAGTCAAAGTGACGAGTAGTATGTAGCAATCGTCATATTGGAAAATCGTTGCATAAATATTGTAGTACCGTAAAATACATGAAGTATTAGGACCGATCTCACTTGAAAATAATTCCTCCGTTGGTTTATTTTCTTACTTTTGGTTTTTGACCTCTGTATTTGCTTCTTGATTATGTTTTTGTTGAGTTTTTCTTTGTTTGCTTGTTGATTATGTTTTTGTTGAATTTTTCTTTGTTCGGGTTCTTTTCCCAGATTATTAAGATGGTCATGGTGCATTGATCTACAGGATTGAGGCCGAGACATTGTGGATCACCACTGCCTCACCAACACACTAGTGCGTGAAGTGATTATCCATATGCACAACCCGACTGCTTGAGTCTTGAAAAGTTCCTTTTGCATGTCATTGAGCACGCACAGTGGAATATTTGCATCTATCACTACAACAACCATTCCCTCGTTGACTTTCTTGACCAGACTAATGCTCAGAAAATACACAACCACGCGCTCATCACTGGTGTAGATTTGACTTCTTAGCAGGTGAAATTTGATCTCCTCCACCATGGTTGAGATCCCACGGACGATCAGCATGAACACATCATCAACCAGAGCTATCACGAGATTCGTGATCGCCAGTTGTTTGTAAATATTTAGTTTTATGTGTACAACCTTTATTCCTATTTTAAATTATAGCTTTTATTAAGAGACATGTGATCTACATTTTTGAGAGTGTTGCATCTAATCTCTTGGATTCCCCTAAAGTTCTAGCTTTTTTATTGTGTGGTCAAAGTAGTTTCACTCGTCTTGCTTGGAGCATATAACTCTCATAGAACAATCTAGACCCAAGGAAGTATGCGAAATTCACAAATGCGAGTTATCATAAAAATAATCTCTGTACGCAATACATTGTTTCATAGTATCGAACGGACACTAAGAGTTATACTAATATTTTATTTTGAGAATATGTGCCGCTTATGTGGCAAGAACCTGAAGGAACCATCTGAACTTAAAAGGGGGTTACACTATTTTCAGGAAAGAAAATAAAATATATAACAAAGGTAACCATTAGAATCAGCCGTGCTGAGTTAACTTGGATGGAATATCACTCCTTCGCTCTTATCTTATTCCTTAGAATCTAACAAACTTATCACATTAAAGTGTTTAAAAAAAGGTATCCAGCTAATGTTGTGCCTGTGCGCGTTGCGTATTTCCAAAGGGCTGTCCTTAACTGAAAGGAGCAAAATTTTAGGGTCCAGATTCCAAATTGGAGGGGGTGGGGCGAGGCTTTGGTTTGCAACTCTGCATTGGTAGGTACTGATCATCTGGTTGACTAAAATGCAATGCAATATTAAATTGCATATTGTATATCTTTGAGTTTAATCAACGTGGGGGATATTTTTTGGGCGTTGACCATATTGTAGGGTGTACTTTTGTAGAGCAAGGCAAAAGTAATGGAAAGAAATACAGAAAGGCGGGCTTGATATAATGCAATGTGCAATTTGTCGATACATACATTATGGTAGTTTTTTTCTTGCAATAAAGAAATACATTGGTAAAAATACCATTAAATTTTTTAAAATAAATTGTAGTATTTATGCAGAGAATTACTTTTGACTAAGGTTAACATTCCTAAAAGAAATTAGAATGGACACACAAAATGTTGTGAAGGGCACAAAATGTTGTTTTTATAACAACAATTAGACAACTCAACCTATTTTATTTGATTATCAGTTTGCTCATTTCGTATGGCGTACAAGCAGGTACTGATATTCCACTGCCTAGTAGTGTTACCAATTTGCTTGGGACTGGCTAATGGGGATTGGTTCAAAAATACAAAGTAATATTTTGGTGAGGACGATTGCTCTTTATTGGTCAATTTAGCTATGTCGGAATGACAAGAGGCGCAACAAGTTACAGCTGTTGCCTACACGTCAATGGAGATCACGGTCAGAGAACTCTTCACCACTCTTGGATAAGGGTTTACTCATAGGCTATGTGATGGTTGAGTTATGATGTTTCAACTTCATTTAGCTTGTTGAATTTTGATTTATTTACTTCATTTTTCATGCTACTATGTAATAATTATGAATGTGTATATCATCTGGTGCATTGGCCGTGAGTGCATCTTCTATTATCTTAAAAGGGAAATACATTGTGGTAGTGGACCCGGTGGTAGTAGGAATAGACATACTAATTTGATCTTTGGGATTTCGTGTGGCAATTCACTCTCCTGCTATTGTTGCTCTTGTTCTGCTGGATGGTACTAGTCCGGAACCTGAATTGCTAACGATCACGTGAGCTTACTTTTGCGGTTTGAGGATTTTAGATTAAACTAGTTCCCTTACGAGAAGTGCAAGTCCTAACTTTTTTCTATCTATAAGCTGTCAGTTTTCAGAAGCAATCAAGAATCATGCTGCTGTTACCTATATATATTTCCGTGACAAATAAGAAAGCATTGGACGCCATCCGTCTACCCAAAAATATGGATTCATATACAAAAATAGTAAAGCTTTTTCTCACTGTTTCCTTTTTTCTGTTCGTAGCATAACAGTAGGAACCATGTAGCCATCAGGTAGTCAATAATAGACATCACCCAAGGACAAGACTTTGCCGATTGATCCATGGAGTCCTTAAAGTACTGGCCTCCTCGTTACAAAAATTATCGATTGGCTCATCCATTTGCATAGACGATGACATTTGCTAGAACCGACAAAGGCGGCCGTCGCTTATAAGAACAATGCACTCGCCATATTTTGCCGTTATGCCGCATTCCTGAATTTTCGATGACGATTTGCCAATTCGCTACAGCTTCTACAACTTCTTTAAACCTAAGAACGAGTATACAACACTGATTTGTTATTTGATGACATAACGGAAGTTAGTTTATTTAGGAATAAACAACTAGAACGCTTGCTTCAAGATTCTCAGAGCGGGGACAGAGCATTATTGATTTCACCTCTCAATCTTATTTTGTTCTTCAACTCTCCAGCTTATTAAGCCAATCTGGACTCCGTTTGATTCTATAATATTATCTACAGCTACTAGGTTGTAAACAACAACAAACAAACAACCGCTAAAGGCAATGTTTAAGCATACTTGCGGTATCTCAAACGCCTTCCATTCACCGCATTGGTTGACTTTGCATCTACACATTGTTTCGCCTTCTGTTCTCTCTTGTCCTTTTCTTTTAGGAAATTGACTTTGTATTGCATACAAGACCGTCATTTGATGCGACTCATTTTGACAAATTATTGTGTTTTAAGCACATAGCTCCCCTTTTAATTATCTCTTGCATGTCTCCAATCATTGGAGGTTAAGACATATGACATTTTCGTGGACTTTAAGGTATGAGTTAATCTTGAAGATGGGTTCTTGTGCTGGGATCCTAACTGAGTTTTAAAGTTTTCTTCTCTTCTTTTCAGGATTAAATCTTTTGCAGGCCAGGTGATTCGTTATCTATTATATTTTGACATTATTTTGGGTTGCGCTACTATGCTGGTAACCTGGTGTATATGTCAATTTCGCACTCTTATTTGATCTTTCGAATATCATGCAACAAACCAACAACCATTCATATATGGCGTTAATCCAACCATTGAAGCTAGAGGTACGACCGAAGATCTCCAGATGATGTCCCTTTAGGCTCATAAAAGTCATGCCAAGTTGTCTCATTGTTCCCCCAAAGAGCGAACTAGCTAGTTTATGTCTTTGTTTCCAAGAACTAAAATTGTAGTCTGCTACCCATTTTCCGCGAAGAATCTTGCATCTCCGTTGCATCACTGGCTTGTACTAATTGGCCGTGGAATCTATTGTCAGCAGTTTTTGTTCTTTTGTTTACTGGATTGAAAGTTATATTTTTATGAAGAAAGGTCAACCAAGATACCCATTATTTTGTCCGATCTCTCCCCATCAAGGCCTTGTAAACTTAACTATTATTCAACGTGCAATGTTCTCAACTCTTTCAATCCTAATTTATGTGATAAGAAAATTAAGACTATCAACAGCTTACGCAATCATCTTCAAAAGAAATATGAAGAAAGAACTTATTTGTGGTCTTCCGTTCAACCCATTCTATTGTCGTGAGGTGTCACGGATGCTCCTGCTTGTTAGAATACCACAGCTCGAACGGCCACGATCATTTATAATAAACCATATTGAATCTTACCACAGCTGCATTTTAATAGTATTTTCCCCAAAAAGAAAAACTGAAGAAGTATATATATACGTGCTTTATTACAACAGTGTTGCCAAACCATCAAAAAGTGGAATAAAACCGCTGCGACAAACCTCGCCAGGTCGTGTGAAACTGATAATATTGCCAGCTAAGCATGGTGCTGAATGCCGAGCACCAATGAGATCTGAAAGACTGGAATTGGTTGCACCATCAGATCGATGCATATTTAAACTGCCAATCGAAACTGGGATCAACCACAGATTCGTTCGTGCATGTTTCACTGTGCAGAAAGAGGGGGCAGGGGCCACGGTAACAGGAAGCAAGTGAGCAAAGGGTAAGCAAAAAGCAAAAGGGTAGGACTAAATGGAAAGGGAAATGGCTCAGAACCACCAGACTGCCGATACATGTTTTGTTGCGCAAGATTGGATAGATACCGGTGCCTTATGGATGGATAAGCACCAGTCATACTTGGCCAAGTAGAGATTTGGCAAATTGAGCTCAGAATCTATACCATGGATATATTCCCTGCGGATCGTGAGAGGCCACCAGTCATTGCAAAAGGCTGCTCACTAAGCTGCATGAGCGGTGTCTTGAGACAAGAAATAAGAGGTGAGGTGCGGTGAGAACCGCAAAAGGAAGTACGCAAAAGTCGAATGCAGCAGGTAACAGCAGTAACACATAATCTTTGTCTTATTACATATGGGGTTATATACATAACAATACCCCCAAATGCATTTTGATGCCTCATTTGGAACAATACCCCAAATGGGTTATACACATAAGCTCACTGATTTGGAATTTCCTACGGAATTACTGAGAGAACGAGATGAGCCTAAAAATGTACGTTCAAGAACCTCAGAATTTTGGAAGAATCCAAGCTACGCCTCATAACCTATGCAACGCTGGAAATACTAAAAAGACCAAGTGAACCACGGTCTTTCATGTCAATCACAACACGGACAATAGCGAGGCAGGAAAATCAGATAAGTTATTCAATGAACCCGGCCCCTGGTGACAGTAACAAACTAGCAGCGCAACAACACCAGGAACAATATTTTATACCCAAATTGTAGCACATCAATTGGAGGAGAAAGAATGGATGACATGCCACAGCATACATGATATCCATGGCTGGCTGAACCAACGGAACCTGATGAATTTCAAGATTCCCCACTTTAAGAACAGCAATGTGCATTCATTTAAAAACTTTTAACAAAGATGGAAGAAGCAAATATGCATGTACCAAATTCATAAGATGCATATTTGATAGACGGGCAAAGGACCAAAGTAGAAAATTACATATACCAGGTCATAAAAGCTAGGAAAAGAAATTACATTGCATCGCTAAATTTACTGGAGATTGATAAGCAGAACAGTTGTGACATATCTCCAAATACTACTATGCTCATTTGGCCTTCAATTGAAAATTACAGAAACCAGATGAGCAGTAGAACAGCTAAGAAGAAAAAATAAGAATGGCTAAAGAGAGCAGAAACGAGCTTTCTCCAACAAATAATTGCCATCCCGTGACAAAATTAGGAACCAAACAAAAAGATTACACTCTATGTACCCCCATGCAACCTCCTTTGGAAAAAAACTAAAGGAGACTAACCAAGCCCCAACAAATTTGTGACGACGCGTCCTGCAAACGTATCATACATCAGAAGCAACCAAATGCATCATGAAATGCCTCTGGATGTTCTAGAAGGGGGCCTGCTCGTCTCTGATATTGAGGAGGAATGTCCTTCTTCGTATCTTTGTATCTCCTGCATGCAGTTCACAAATGTTACCTAGCAATCATCCTTCAGAGGAAAAGCAGTTTTAATCAAAATATTCATCTAAAAAAGACCCAAGTCACATTCTGTTATGAAGATGGTTAAGAATCCCAGTGCAAGGTTATAGTCTACAATCAAAGAACAGGACTAATGTTTCTGGAGTTGAAGAGCTGTCTTTCATAGCGCGGTTCAGCCAACAGACTGGTTTCAAGTGAAGAGCAACAAGGCCAGAACTTCCAACAGTACCAATTTGAAGGGAATAACAAATGCATATTTAGACTAACGTACGCCGAACACATATTTCATAAAAGTGGCACTGATTCAGGCAGGCCTACAGCACAAATAGACTATCAGAAAATGAATATTCTGCGAAGGAGATGGCTAATTTACACTTCTCAAGAGACTCGGATAGGAAACTCTCATGACCAACTAAGGATGAAGGGGTAAAAGATGAAAAGAAAATTAAATGTTAGGTGTAGTATCCCAGGAAGAATTATGAAAAGGCAATCAACACCAAGAAAACAAAGTTCCTAGTTAGACAAATACTTGAATTTCTAAATGCTTTAAAATCATTTATATAGATCTAAAGAACCTGCTTGTAACTACACAACTGCTTTCCTAGTTGTGCTTCTTCTTGGGTGGCAGCAACCACTCAATTAGATATAATATACTCCCCCTGCTAAAGAACAGATGGCCTTTTGGACATGGGCACAGTCTCTGACATGCAATTTCAACTTTTTTCCGACTGGAATATAAACGTGAGCACCAGGGTTTGAACCCTGTTGGGTGGAGTCATGCACCCACAACAGCTGCACCCCACCAAGAGGTGGTCCTTCATGCAACTTCAACCATTACTTTCATATGAATATCTTAGTAAAAAATTACAAAATTGCTACATTTAAAAAATATATTTTTCATGAAAAACGCTAATGATACCATTTTGACCTCACCAATCTAAATATTACATATATTATTAGTCAAAGTTAGAGAAGTTTGATTGCACGCTTTCTAACACGTCATGTATTTATGAATGGAGATAGTAGTAAGATAAGTGAAATGTAAGGCAAAACACTACCTGTGATAATACTACTGCTGAAGCAGATTTCCGAGATTGCAGTTGATTCTTCAAATGGTTTCGGTGCTGCTGCTGCATGTTCTCAAATTGCTCGAGACGAGATGGAAAATTGATTGCACTATAGTTCGGTGCATCTTGATTCCGATTGCCATCTTCTGTCACTTGTAGAATCTGAGAGTATGGATTTGCTGAAGATGTGCGCTTGAGATTTTCACTGAAAGGCACCGTCTTCAGTCGAGTCCTCAAGATTTTGAAGGCCACACTTTGCTGCATACAGATATATAATCAATTACAAACAATTTTAAATAGTTATATCTTCCCATTAAATGCAAATGTTCAATAGATGAAACATGTGACAAGTTCAACAACCCTTCCAACAAGATCTTGTTAAACACTGCAGTAGTTAAAAAAGCATGCCCCTACAAGTACAACTCATTCTAACAAATAAAAAATACTGGAAGACCATATTCTGAATTATAATGAAGCCTAACTGTACAGAAAGGCTAGAGAGCTGGAGTTGAAAAATGCATACCAAAACAGGAACCATTAGAACGAGATTTAGTACATCATAAGCTATTGCAGAAACTAATTTCAGGTATTGGCATGGATAAAAGACTCGGAAGGTATAGCGCCAAAAAATTAATCAATTGTTTCAACAAAAAAATGAAAAGAGTATCTTCAGAAGGAGGAAAAGTACTAGGCTTCTGGAAAGGTGGAGGCAATTCATGGGATACCTATCTTAATGCAAGATGGACACAATTATCTGGTGATTTGCTTATTTGACTTTGATTGGAACAGTTCTAGAATAAAATGTGTGAGGAGGCAGATTATACTGTTATAGGTCTTGATTGAGTAATATCCTGAATAGTAAGAAATATAACCTTCAGGCAAAATGACAATAGAGTTCACAGAATGTTCATCTTTATGGTTTCTATTTCTCTACATACCTCAATTTCTCCAATTTCACAATTGGGCAACAGAATAAAGGCCGTAGGGATCGCAAAACATGTGATACTGAACATACTGAGGCAGTAGCATCAGGAGACCGTAAAGTGTTTTCAGAAGCCAAGTGTGTTTTCCAGGCTCAAGAAGCTGCAATATTTACGAGGTATATTACTGGAGTCATATACCATGTAAAATATTAACCATCATTGAAATGACAAAATCTACATACTAGGTATAAACAAACAAAATGACCAACACACATGCCATCGAATTTTTCGTAACATATATCTGCACCACAAAAACAATGACTAACACCTACATGTTGTCTTTACAGCATCCAAACTGAACGTAAGAAGGTTTTGAGAAAACCTTATGAGCATGATGTGCACATACATAAATGTATAAACTTGAGGATACAAAGATGCATCAGGACATACTATGTCATGTAAGGTAGATCAACTGGAGCTAAAAGTGCAACTAACATAATAAAGTGCCAAAATTGACCGCCACTTATTTCATATCACCAATTGGAACAGAATAAGAGAGGACAAAAAGAAAATAAAAAAGAAGCAAACACATGAAATTGCAGGAAGAGATTAGTCAGAACACAGATTTTACCTGCAAACGCAAGTAAGCAAATACTGGAGTCTCTAGTAGACGGATCAATTTATCTAACTGCACCAAAAACTTCACATTTATGTCTTCTTCTCCAAGAGACTGAATAACACAACTTGCATGACTGTATGCCTACACACATTGAAGAAGAACATCCAAAGATCAGTAGAGCCCAAGTAAGCAACAAACTTGAAATCGACCATTACCACCTGAGCAAGTAGACACAAGCTGATTGTAGCCATTGGAGAGTGGCACCAAGAAGCGTATAAAGATAAAACAGGTCTTTTCCACAAGAATCCACCAATGACTTCTTAAGAAGAGACCGCAGCTCGCCAAGTTCAGTCGATGTGAGCAAAATCAAATTCAATGCCTACAGGAAATTCAAACTTACTTAATTACACAAATTTTACATTTAAAATATGGAAGTAGTCAAATGATGTACCAATAGGACATACCTGAACCATGGTGGATGCAAAATCAAGGTCACCCTCACTCTCAAGAATAGTGGAAAACTTTCGATAAACTTTTTCGGCACCCAGAAGAACACAGAGTCGACGAACAATTAGAGCACCACGCCTGTACAATCATGCGATAAACCATTTGTTTGCTAAGCCATTAACAAAATATTAAAATGTGTACTCCATGAGAACTGGTGAAAAAAGTTCAGTTAGCTCTAGAGAAGGAAAAAGTACATACTTCTCCAGCAGAACATGATTGTTGTGGAAAGTGCGGATTAAGTACGATACAAGATGATGGAAGTGATAGGACTCTTCAGCTATGCATGCATGAACTTCCAACACTAAAAGGACAACCTGCACAGGTAAAAATACTGTGACCCCAACAGCCATGCTTACTGATGCGATAGCAAAAAAATTTACTGAAGTAGCAAAATATTAATGGTAGCTAGCCCCATGCAATAACTACTTTACAACGAAATGACTACACAAGAAATCTGTTTAGGCCATGTCATTTCAAGGTAATAATTGAGAACTCGATCCAGTTCACCGTTCCAGCCTTGCCAAGGCAATGCAACAAAAGTGGATTCTATCCTTGCCAGTGGCAATGATAACAATAGTGGATAGCGCTCCCATTACAGTTACCATAGTGCAAGCTATAATCTCACTCCCTATGTAATTGTAAATGCTTTGGAGAATCAAATGGCTGAGAGAGTTCGATGGGGATTATTTATTCAAAAACAATGTAGGATCAACATGTCCATTCTGTCCCCTGGTATAATATCCGTTAAGGAAGCATAGATCCATGGTTCATCAAATTAGCTCCACTTGAGAAAATAAATGAACCTGCCCTTCACATTGATTCAAATTTTGCATGCTTCTGTTTCTAAGACTTGACTACAGATCCATACATAGAGCCATGTGACATCAGGCTAGACACAATGTGATGCAGTTAAATATTAGAACAGGCAGTGCAGTATGCTAGGCTTTTTCAACAGCTTACCGCATCTGAAGGATCGGAGAGTGCATTTAGAAGTGGATCAAAGATGTCATCCAGGTATGCCAAGAACTGTTCCACAAAAATATGAAAAAAATCAATCATAAGATTATCATACTTCCATAATCAACTTGAATTGCAATTCTCACGCTCATTTCAGAGTTGAGGAAATAAAAGTGGCACTTTAACAGTTTATAAAAGGAAGAAGTTTTGTAGGCATTAACTTGTTGAAATATATTGCTATGTAGTCCGAAAAGTGTGCATAGTTTTCACGTACCTCAGCACGATATCGAGCTAGCAAAGTGGAAAACCAATGCAACGCCTCAATCCGGGTGGCCTCGTGTTCACTATTCAATTCTCTGAAACAGAAAAAGGCCAATGCCACATCACATATTGCAAGCAAACAGAAATCTCAAGTTACAGGTGATTTTGCACATTTGTAACTGCATGGTACCTACTAAGCCATGGCAATACAAAGAAGATGCAATATAACACAACCTACATTTGATGTGTAACTAAACAGTTAAAACCAAATTTTATATCCATTGGCTTAAATAGATAACCTCTTCGCAATGTAGAGAATCGCTCCAATGTCAAATCCTTCAGTTTGATCGGCTTTTATAGCACGAAGTTCCTCGTTAGTTTCACGTGCAACCTAGAAAACAAAGTAGATAAATGAATATTTGCCCTGAATAAGCACACAGTTTACATCTACAAGAACAGTCCGAAGTATAAGCAGAAAAGAGGAAATACCACTCGAATTTTCTCCTCTTCGTCAGAGATGCATGGTAAGATAGCTCCCAAGATATCTGCATAGTAAGGAACAAGTTGTTCCCCACCGAGCTTCACGAACTCGTTGATCTGCATTTTCAAGCATATAAAATGTAAAAATACTACAGGTATTCAAGTAGCCTCCAGATTAAATTCCTGGATAACATAAAACATGTAAGACAGGATTGATTACCCATGTGATAGATGTCAACCGAGTGAACTCATCAGAAGAGCCTGCCCTCCGAACAAGAATTTCAGCCATACGACCATAATCTACATTCTTTTCATTTAAGGTTGGACAATCAGCATTCAAAGAGTAAAAATTATATGAAAACAATATTTTGTTCGTTTGGATAAAGACGAAAGACATAATAAACAGAGTAACGTTTATCAGGCAAGATATCTATTGCATTTACACTGTTAACAGACTGATACATAATTATAAATGTACAACCAGCTTTACTGAGTATAGCCTTACTGGTGAATTCTTGATTTCCTGCAGAAACTCAGAAAGTGCCGCATCTGCTTGCTGCCTTATCTCATGACTGGAATCACTCAGCATGTTAAATAGACCTGCAAGGGGCAGCCACATGGTTGCTTAACTGTCAATACAAGTAATATACTGAGGGAAAAGAGAGGCATTACCATCGAGAAAATCAGGAAGGAAACCAAGCATATCAATATCAGGGACACTGTCTAAAACTGTTATCCACCCCACCAAAAATTGTCGTACATAAGGATTCAGCACATTCATGCGCTCTCTCAAGAGTGGTATAAATTCTTCTATGCTAAAAGGAAAAATTAAGATAAAAGTGGCAATCAGAAGTCAACACTGAGATTAAGATAAGCAAAATATTGATACCAAAGAAAGCTGAAGATATGCAGCATACCTGAACTGATCACTCTCAGTTACAATATCCTGGTCGATAAACAATTTATTTTATCAGGGGCAATTAAGAAAAAATAGACACATATTACGGGATGTATAGATATAGCCCAGGCAATACCTTGACAAGCCTGTCAAGAAGATGAGCTGCACTCTGCACATTAGCATCAGAGTCTGCAGACAGTTTGCATAATGCATCAAAAATTTTGTTGAAGTAGATGATAAAATCCCCTCTTACAACCTACAGACAAAGATTCACCATTAGCGTAAAGCATACATGTACCCCATGTTTCATCACTCGATTAAATGTTTACCTTTGCTATGTTATATAGCGCTTCACAAGCATAGTAGCGCACTCTGCTATCTTGGTCCAGGAAGGAATTAAGCACAGGAGGTACAATTTGCTGGAAGCACAGAGTAGCGGAGATCATTATGCAAGCAAATTGATGCCAGCAGAATAATTGCATACCCCGAAAAAATGTAGAGCATCAACATGATCGATCAGTGTCCTAACCTAGCTGGATAAATGAGGAGGTCAAACACGTTCTATGTTTTACTGTTCTTACATTTCAGATTAAACCATCGATGACATTATCCAATACATATACTGAAGTTTTGGTAGGTTTTTACCATAAAAAAAAAGCTGCCAGTTACAGTCTGAGCCTTTTGCCGACCAATATTCCATAGTGAAGCACACATACGATAATAGGCATCTATCTGATATAGATTGCCAGTTTGCTGCCTGTGCTGAACAATGTATTGACCATTAACTATTGCATGCTACCTAGATAAGTCATATGAGATTAAGTTTTGTTCAAAATTTGCAATATCTACACCAAGCATTGAACCAACACTACGTCTGTTCCATAAATTCAAAGAACCTGAAATCGTTAAACAAAATAATGCATTTAGTAAAATAGAATCAAAAGCAACAAATTACACGATTCATTGTAGATGCCAACTAAATTTTAATTGATACCCTGGTATAGGTATGCTATGTATGAGAGCCCAAGCACAGTCAACACACACACACCAGGTATCCCGTATTTTAGAACCATGGTACAACAGGACAGATGCAGTAAGATCAGCTATAATTCAAAATATAAGAATATTTGTGTTCCCTGTAGTGGCAATTTGCATGTGCTTAAAGGAACCCTCACAAAATTACTTAGGAGCTCTACGGTCATGCCATACCACAGGACAGTAACCATACAATGCAAACTTAATCCACCTTGCCATAGAGTGATAACCGTCAGAACACTAGCTCCCCCACAGCAGCAAATTTACCCAGCAGGCAAGCACTAACAGGGGGGAAGATATGCAAGCAGCACAACAAAGTTTACACTGTGTAAAAGCATTTATGAAATGGATAATTTAATAATACAACTTTGACAAACACGCAATAGCATGTAACAATTTTGTTCCCAGATCCAATATTCAAGCCCATTAATGCACAAACATTTGGTAGAACCATGTAACAACACCCAGTAATCTTTCTTAATCCAAGATATCAAGTCCTAATAGGCAGCACTAATTTGCCTCTGTAAGATCCTCGTATCCTGCAGGTCACGATATGAAAAAAAAACAAAACTAATGCTTCCAGTACGTCAAATGCTATTGCATCCACTACAGGAATACCAAAAGGAGTGGCTCGAAACAGCAGGTCCTCCCTGCAAACCCAGAGAAGTTATAGTTTTCATGGTGAACAGCACACTGAACATCTTTTAGGCCTTTAGCACTCATAAAAGGGACTATATACAATCTCCTCTGGTCATCCATAAATGGGGAGTCCTAACACTTGAACTATGGTTTTAATACATGTAAAGGAAATGCAATAGCTAACCAAAACCATAAGAGTCAAAGTCATCAAGACTTTCTTCTCCGACTAGTCTACTATATTGAGTCCAGCATTCACTATCATTAACTAAAGTTCATCATTAAGCACACGGACACAGCTGTGAAGCAAGGTTAAATTCATTCATTAATTATTAGCAAACCTCCATAAGCCAATTGGCTACTACAAATAGCAATCCAGTCCCACAGTTGCCCTTATAGTTTATGCAACAGTTTGTAAAATTACAGCAGAGAACTTAAGCCATAGATACAGAATAACACTATGCAAAATTAAATTGGAACAGTTCTCGAAAAAAAATTGGAACAGACTAAATGGAACTTTCAAGATTTAAATGGTCATATTGCCAAACCTCGAGATGCTGAGCAGCCTCACTGGTGAGTCCGACGGTAACTGCTGCAAGACCAATCAATCCACCCTGCTGACAACAAAGCACCACAGAACTCAACAAATCTGATCCCTCACGAACAGCAGAAATAAGTCATAGCGATCCAAGCAAACCTTCCGGTGGTTCGCCTGCGGTGAGTAGGTGAAATCGTTGGTGAGCAGCCCGATCACAGCCGATATCTTCTCGTGCTCCCCCGCCGTCGCCAGCTGCTTCACGATCCCCTCAATCTACACGAACCCCCCGCCACAAAAAATTCGACCTCAATTCCCTCGCGATTGCTCGAACGATAACTCCCCCAAGGAATCGAAATCCCTCACCTCGAGCGCCGCGTTCTTCCGCTTCTCGTAGAGCTTGTCGGCGAGGTTGCGCAGCACGGCGCCCGGGATGATGGAGAGCGCGTCGGCGGCCATCGCCGGAGAAACCGCCCAGCAGATCCCCCGCCGCTAAAGCCTCCCGATCGCCGGCGATCGCCGCATCGGCCGAGCACCTCCCAGCCCCACGGCCCCGACGACCGCGACGTAACCCTAACCTCGGGAGGGGAAGGCCACGAGGACCAGGAAGGGGACGCGAGGACCTAGAGCCCTAAGCCCAGACCTAACAGAAAGCAGCAACGCGAGCCCACGATCGGATTTGGAGGTGGAGACGATGGTGGTGTGATCTGGAGGAGGAGGGGGGGATCCGGGCGCGTTCCTCCTCTCCTTCTCAGGGGGTAACGTTTACCGTTGTGGCGGCCATTAACGGCGCCCGTTTCCCGTGAGTGCGGGTCCAGTGCGGAGGTGACCCTGGCAGGTGGGGACGTAGCTCCGGGTTCGCGGTGAGCGGTGCAGGGAGCTCGGTCCAGGCAGGTTCGGGCGGTGGACTGGCTGTCCTCCTGCAGCAATTGGATTGAGTGGTGCGAGATGGGTGCGCTTCGTGCACGAAGACCGTCTCGAGGGACGGGTTAGGGGACAAGGAGAGGTAGCACGTGGACCGGGTGTATCCGAGAAGGGGTCCCCGGTCGTGTCCGGTTTTCTCTTTCCACGGAAAAGGGTCGTTGGTCTTTTTGGTCCAAGTCTATTCGTGATAGCGGTCAGTTTGTTGGAAGATCATGAGGCGCATGAATGCTTTCCTTCCCGCTTGTGAACATCTTTTGTTGGGCGGAGGACATCAGGAAGCCGAGAAACGCAATCCCTCCCATTATTAACGAGTTTGTTAAAAAAAATTAGTAATCATGCATTGAGCTTTGTAACATCTGTTGCTTTCAGTTTTCCACGCGTCTTATCTCGCGGATTAGCATGTCGGTGCCGGCACGGCCAGGTTGACAGGAGCTTCGAAGCAAGTTAGAATTAAAAACTGTCCCCTATCTCCGACGGGGGCTGCGGAAAGTTCAATCACTAAATGTTCGCTTTTTGATATCTTATCAAATGTTGGTAGGCACTACTTGAGATGCGTGCTCCTCTAGTTTTCTTGTGTTTGGTTGTTAACTACAGAGAGGGGAGAAATATCTCTATGTTCATACACAAAATATGTTACCACCAATTCCGAATACAAGAGTTATTCCGTGTGTTTTTTCTCACCCTTATGAATCTCCCCTCCCTCCCACCACCCCACACCCAAGCTCAAAGATGAGCCAATTTAAAGTATGTCTTCTACCCACAGTTGAGCTAGCAACAAACATGATGTTGCTTCTTCCCTCATGCTATTTACCATGGTCCAACCAGTAGATGGTGCTATGGGCACTCATGGCTTCAGTCTTTTCTCTTGTTTGTTTATTGCCTTAATTCGTCTAAAGTAGGTTCATGAGTTTCATATACAGATCCAACCCCCTTGGATTGGCTCGTTTTTATGCATCTCCACCTTTTATTGGGCTCGAACAAGTCGTCTGAAGAACGAGAAACTAGTATAACCGCTTGGTTCAAGCTGCACCGTTTTCACCAGGCGGTGGGTGATATGGTCGTGAACCATACAGACATCTTCCTCCTCTGCAACCTAAGGGACTTGAACACCTCATTGATGAAAATCTAGATATTATAAATCTTTACATAAAAATTTCTACATTCGCTTTTAGTTTGTTGAACTAATGTAAATAACGAGTCTATTGTACATCTAATCGCATGATCGCTCAAGCCAAGACAATGAGACAATTGGTGGGTTTCCTTGGCCCGCACTTGATCTCTGAACAAAGTATGGATGCTGATGAAAAATTTATCGAGAGATACATGGTAGACTCATTGTGGAGTCAACAAGACAAGGAGTTCATACTCCTTGCCTTCAAAAGGGAGTAAGTAATCAATACTCATACTTCATCATTTATATAGCTCATAACAATATCAGTTATGTGTAACCATGCAAATCTATTCTTGTAGCTACCACTAGATCTTGATTGTGATAATACCCGAATGGAACAAGATTATATACATTGATTTCTACAAGCGTCGGAACCATAACTTCATGCTTATCACCCAATTAATCGTCGGGTCATTAATTAACATATTTGCCTCCTTATACTATTATATTTATTTATTTATTTTCTAATGTTCTAAATTTTTGAAACACGGAGGGCGCTTTCCACTTACGTGTCCCGTGGGGGGAGATCTAGTTTACCATCCCACGATAAAATGAAACACGATTTTAATTTGAAGGTCTTTCCTAAATACGAAATAATACTCTATACCTTCATTCGTTCTTCATGTACTTAGTTATGTAGATATTGATGGAGATGTTAACGTGTTCTCTCAATTCATATTTTCTTCATATCATAAATCCTTTTATTTATTGTGAATGTGAATGTGTAACTGTGAATATGAGATCTGTGAAACTTCCTGTTTCGGGGCAGAAATAAAAATAAAAGAAATATTACCATCATAATTGATATCCTAAACGGTTCAAGCATGAAAAACCATTTGGGATAGTAATTTTGACAGCAATCTCACAGAACTATCTATGATGGTTCAAATCTGAAGAACCATCTCGGATGTAATGTTATCGAGACTGGTCATTTTCTGAACCATCTTGGTAACATTACATCTGAGACGATTCAATTACGAAAACTGTTTAGTATTTGATGCAATCCAAGATAGTTTAGGAACCATCTAGGATAAGGACCGATTATCTGTGACGCATGTTCCCAAATGGTGGCCAAAATCGTCATGGAACATCTTTTTTGCAGTAGTGTAGCATAGTTATTACAATTAACATGGATTAACTCCGACGCACACTCTGGGGTCAAACCATGTAAAACACCCTCACTTTCCTCTCTCTTACAAAATGCTGCATGTGATGAGCAACTTTGTTAGCAGTTTTACTAATTTTAACAACCTGTACCTGATACAAGCATCGCATAAGACCAAGTGCTTCGACCTACAATCACGGAGCGGAGATATGTCCTGAACAAGCACGGTGAGAAGACGATATGCAAAGATGCAATCAATTTGGAAACAAACTGGCATGTGCAGATCAAGTGACTATCAAAGTCCTTGCAGACAGCCCACGAGCTCCGCTTTCGCAACACTCCTACATCTCCACGAGAACTTCCAAGACGAAGCAACGACATCACTATAAGAGTCTCATATTGCAACACCACGGCTCCCTAAAGCCAAAATATAATCAAAACCAGCGTCAACATTAACTTTTATGGATGGGATTTTTAACTTAATGTCGAGTCATCAATAATTAAACATAGTTGTAGTGTACTATGTTAGATTGTATCAAGTTATAGTGCAATTTTGAAATCGTGCACGTTATCTTTCTTTTGACAACTCGTAGCACTTTTTCACCTATGGCACAAAAGAAGGTGGTGTAATAAAAAAAAGAAAAAAGGGAAATGAAAAGGGAGGAGGTGTTGGTGCTTAAACCTTAGGTCATATGCGGAAATAGAGATCGTCGTTGTTTCCTGTACCCCACACCCCTAAAGTCAGAGTGCACTAGATACTTCGTCCTAAGTCGTGACCATAGCACATTGTTTGTTTTTACAGAGCATCAAGCCTTATGACTGAGACCAGCTATCTGTAAGGTGATGCCTATTTTTCCATCCTTGAGGTTGGATAATAAGGAAACCATGTGATAGCATGAAGAGATTGTGTGCATCACTCATTTGTACATGTGTACATAGGTATGCTTGGATAGCTAAGAAGGCATTAAGGTAAATAAAAAAGTATTATCATGTCGTATCGATACGACACTTGCGCTCTGCATGACATGTGACTAAGAGTGTAACATCTTAGAAATCCCTCAAAGATATGTTTCATTGTGCTTATGTACCATAGAAATCCATCTTCATCATTTTTTCCTTTATCCACATCATGCCAAGATTACGAGCAATTTGACTCCCTCCGTTGTGGTTTGCTCCGTGGATTTGTTGGCTATATTTTCATCACACTACGATCTCTTTTATAATTCATGGGTTACATTTTCTGCATTGATGCGGCCCATATTACAATAAAACTGACAATGACTAATAGACAACTATTGTATGCGATTACCGTATCCGTATACAAATACACCACGATTATGGAGTATCCTGCTTACCCGGGAAGGAGTGTACACCATAGAAGGACTCTATGTCGATAAGGAAACCACGCGTAGGTATCCGGGACTTCTTAAACTAGGCAGTCAATCCCGACGTTTAAGGAAAGTGAAGTCCTACTTGGAGACGTATCCATATCCCTTACGATATGGTGTACCCTCTATAAAAGGATCCCGAGGGCCTTCGGAGAAGACAAGCGGAATAAGTTCCACAAGCCTTTCAAGATCAATCGCCTTCTGAGCAAGTAGAAGAGAAGATCGTTTTCGACAACCACCTCCAACTAGTTGTAGGTCCCATCTAGGACTAGACACCCCCTCTTGTACCTTGTCTCAAGATCAATATATATATCAACAGGACGTAAGGCTATTATCCTAAGGGAGACCTGACATGTATAAATCGTCTTGCCGGTGGCCTAATTTGTGGGTTATCTTACTCAGAACGATGCCCTATCTCTTTACTCTCCCCTCCACGAACTCCGTAAGATCGACGGTTTACCGATTGTCGGCAAAAACAAAGAGAAATAATAAGAAAGAGCTTTTGTGGTGCACTGATATGTAAAGTTAGTGACTCCAAAGCCAATCAGAGCTCCTATTTGATGCAAACCGATAAGCCTCATTTGAAACAAAGCAAATAAAGCTTAGAGAAATCAGAATATTGAGTCCCTATACGAAATTTCTATACGACGCCATTTGGAAAAACAATAGGTTAAAAAACCACCATATCCGTCCGCTTAAGTTAAAAATATATGCTCTGTTGATCTTTGGTAGTTCCAAATTATAATGGTTAAGATTTACTACATAAGAGCTCTACCGCAATATAATTCTATTAGTTAACTAACCCCAATGAGAGTTTAGAATCATAGTCACGTGTTAAAAACAATTAAGGCTGATTTAAAATTGTATTCGGAAAATGATTTAGCTACCTACTCCATGCTCTAGCTTCTCTTTTTTATTGGACAACATCATATAGCTAGGCTAGGCAACTGTATCAAGCAAATTAATAACATATTATTCAAAAATAGAGAACACCTAATCCATACAATAATCTAATTGATCAAATGAACACTAAATCAATTAAAATTACCTTTTTGTAATTACTATTATTATTATTAATTATTTTATTTGCCATTATATTATTTTTAAATAGGGAAAAGACACCCAGCAGCTCACTGCTAGAGCACCCATTTGCCGCAATTGTGATCTACAATCTCTCACGTGCAGCGTGTCATCAAAGAAATAAGTAGATCATCAATCGACCGACCATATCTTGCTAAGCTTTGACATATGTATATCTCTAGACTTACAATTGCACAATCTTTTTATATAATCGTAGGTATTATGATGCGTAACTTGCTTGACTAAGAAACAACAGTTTTTCATATAACTAAGAAATAGCAAATATGTTTATCTAAAGGTTAGAAACATGCTATATTAAACATAAAATTTATATGGGAGCACCTACCGAGTTTGTTAAAGATGTAGCTAAGTTGGAAACTTTTCTGAGACATCTCAAAGATAATATAATAACCAATAAAAACAATTAATAATTAAGATGAAAATTGACATTTGACATGACACAATTAACATAATATAAGATGGTATATGTCGGTCCTGGAATCATGCCTCACTTAAGGAATGAAAAGACGCCAAAGACTGAGAAACTACCCAACATGTCGTATGCTCATCAAAGTTGTTGTATGCCTTCACTGTTGGGTAAACCAACACCGGAGTGACATATCATACGCTCACCAAACATCGTATACTTTCACCGTTGGTCAGTCGGCCAGAAGCAGATATCATTCAACAAGTCAAGTACAATTCGAAGACACCGTGTAGATCATTGATGCCCATCTCTTGCGTCGATCATCGTATTATATTAGACGAGCCCAACAACAATGTCCACACCCTAACCTAGTCGGCCGAAGCACGAACTAGTGGGTCACCCGAAGGCCCGACACGTATATCCACACCCTGCCTAGCCGGCAACCGCATCTTAGCTAGCAGATCACTCGACTAAGATATAATACCAATGACCTCACTAGAGATCAAATTAAACTCTCTACCATCACCCCATATATTTCAAGTCATACACGCATGGTATATGGAGGGATGAGTGCAATAACTTGATAACGACGACACGAACTCTAAAGAGTGATATACATAAATAATAAACCAATCTCTTACACATGGGCAATTTAGCTAATTACAAGCAAATGACCCATAGGTCACAGTTAACAACTTAATACATCAATTCGACAACGGAAACTTAAATGAAACAAAAACCCGATGGTCTATGAGATCATCATCAAAATCCATAAAATGCCCACAAGATCCTAGCCAACTTGGTAAACGAATAAGTGGTAAACACGGTAATCATCTACACTAAATTCACCTGCAAGAATTGAATTTCCAAATGAGTACTTTATACTCACAAGATGCTATTATGCTCATTTCAAGTTAACTTAAGCATGAGATAAATTGTAAGCAAGTCATAAGCAGTTGATATTGCAGTAATGAAGAAATGAAGCAGATTTGATTCAAGGTGTTCATATAGATCCAGATACCGTTAGTACCAAAGTGATTTCCGATAATGGGCTAACCGCCCAATATTAATGATAATGGTGAAATTCTTGTTCAAAGATATTCATTCTGGTCCAGTTTCCGTTTGGACTAGTAGTAAACTCCAATAATGGGCTAACCACCCATTATCAAATCAAGTTAAGTGAAAATTCATGATATTCTCTCTCTAAGTTCTCCTCGACTTAGAGACATCCCGGGATGCGGCTACCCACCTCAGTCCCCAAAACAAGTGAAGTCGACGTAGGGCTAACCACCCTGACCTCGCACACAGTTCATGTCATTCTCTCTAAGTCCTCCCCGGCTTAGAGAGATCCCGGGATGAGGCTACCCACCTCAGTCTCGAGTCAAGTGGCATCGAGGAAGGGCTAACCACCCTAACCTCGAAAGAGAGATGCCCCAATAAGATTGTGGGTGCATGATTGGCCTACCATTACCCTTCCTAACTCCCATCGGCCGCACACTCAATGTGGGTGAAGGAAAAGATCCAACGATGCTAGTATCAGTCTAGGTTAACCACTTGACGATCCATTTGCTGTTGGTATTAGTTCCTGGCTCTCGCAACTCACTTATTAGGGTTCAAATATTCGATTAGATGATTTAAATGACACAACCATAATTATCATTAGCATCCAACCATCCAAAACATGTTGGGAACATCATGTGAAAATAATACTCCATGGCCAAACATATAGACAAACAACAATCATCCAACCATGGCATAAACTAACTAGGATATTCCAACAAGCGTGCATGCTTGCCTGAAAGCTTGGTTGAGATGCATAATGTACCCAATTTTAACTTTGAAAGAAATTCGAAGACTCGAACACCGATAAGAAGCAAGACAATCTCCAAAAGAGAAAAGTAAATCTAAGGAATCATTCCAAACATTGGAAAAAGGCATAGAATATAGTTGCGATGATTTAAAATCAAATTTTGGATTAGCCTAGGTAGGTTATGATCGATTTCACATTTTAGTTTGGTTTTAAGATGAGATATATAACCTTAATCATGGATGATTTTACGATATGGATGCAAGCATGATATTTAATATTCACAGAGGCATGAATACATTAGTTCTATATTTAGAAGGAAAGGTTCAATTAGCCGTATCATTATAACAATTTTGGATTAGTTTTTGTGGTATTATGGCCAAGCATGTATGAACTTTAGCACGAATGCATACATGACTTCATATATGTTAACTAGCTATTTCATGATAGTGTTAATTAGCTATGAGTCTATGGCCCCCTAGTTTTCGGCTTCAGCTTGTGTAGAAACTGGCTTAAGCCTAGCTGCCCACAGAAACTTCGGTGGGAGGAAGCCCTGATAAGCTATGATTCCCTTCTTTTCAGCTTCTGAGATGTGAGCTTATTTGCTGAGATGAATGGTACAATGTCTGTAATACCCTTGGAATGGTTTGTGCTCTATTTATTTGCTGATATCGGTCTTTTCAACTGTTTTGGCATGGAATGGGCCGGTGGACGGCTCGTGGTGGATGGTGGCTGGCCGGAAGATGGAGGAGGTGACAACAGCGGAGGTTGACGACGATGGCGGCGGCTCATGGTCCCGCCCGGTTGCACAAGGGCATGGTTAGGTGGGCCAGCGGGGGAGGAGGAGGGCAGGGTCGGGAGGTTGCGGCGGGGCTGGGACATTGTGCTGGAGGAGCGGATCTAGCGACAAGGTGGGAAGAGAAGTGCGGGGGACCAGGAGCTTTGCCTAGATCTGGGCCGACGGGAAGAGCGCGGGCCGCTCTTGGCGGGGACGGCTCGTTGCGGTGGGGGAAGAGGGTGCGGGAGCGGGATGGCTGGCGGCGGGGATGTGTAACGTCCCGAAATTCCAAAACCCGAAGATTAGGGCTTTCAAAAACTTTTTGGTTAGATAACGCTAACCGACGTGCATCGATGAAGCTTAATGCCGAGTCGTTCTAACCCTGAAGTGAATTAGGTCAAAAACCACTCGCCCTCGCGTCCCTGCCACGACAGCCTGAAGCAGCTAGTTTGCTCCGCCGCGGCATCTCCCAGCAACTACCGTCGCTGCCATGCCTCCGCCACGGCAACCCCTCCCCTACCACGGCAATGCCGCACCGCTGTTCTTTCCTGCCGCGACAGCCGACTCCTACCGCGGCAAAGTCTTTCCCCTACCGCGGCAACACCGCGTCGACATTTTCTCTGCCGCAACTCTACACGTATACGTGAGCATATCAGTGTTTTCCTCAAAACCTGACCTACCACGACCTCATGTGTCTATTCTATCTGCGTCGCAACCCTATATGTGCTAAAACCACCGAGTGTATGTGTGCACCTACACTCCGAACTCTATTTCGGAGTAAAGGCAAAATCCACAACCCTAGCTCTCTATCCTCCCTTGGCCCTCTGTATCCGTCTTGATCAGGTAACCCTGAAAACCCGCACGCACGCACTCCGGCCAGATAAACCCCTAATTCGTTGAATACCATAAGACGACACGCACCGTATTCATCAGAGCACCTGCGGTACCTCGCCACCAAGCAACCCTAAGCCGAGACAGATGTCTTGCCGATAGTTCTGTATACCCTCCATCCCTTGCCGCACACCCGGAACCCCAATTCCAGCCCTAGACCCCTTCCGCCCCGTTTAAAACCATTTTCTCCAGAAACCCTAAGCGCGGAACCTATTATTCCTCGGCTCCTCCAAAAAATCTTGAGATAAATCGTGGAGCCCTTGGCAATATACTTGACCCAGTTAGGGCGTAAAATAATAGAACCCAAATATACCAATAAGGGCACGCTTAGATTAGAAATCCGAAAGCGATTATCATCGAACACCTAGACCAAAGATCTACCGTTGCATCGTTCCGTACCCGACCTCAGTTAAAACCTACCGACAGCCTCGTAAGAGTTCTTTCCAGCAGGACCAACAAGTCTAAAACCACACACTTTCCTCTGGCTACCACATCCCATCTTTTACACATGGATTCCATTGCATGCATACACTGATACTCACGAATGCAAGTTCTGCATGAGAATCAGATTCTCGTCGGTGCCTAATTTCCATGTTCCTTTGGTCACGTCCTCTAGTAGTCTGTGCTGCATGGCAAGCTGGCAAGCCACCAGAGCAATTCATGTTGACTTCCTCTGATACATTTCTATCTCCCAGACGTGTGCAAAGTGTGAGTGCAACCTCAGGAATCCTGGCCAAACTTCTCTATTTACTAGGACCTGTCTTCTCCAGTGCCTGTGGCAAGGTACGATGCATTAGCCACGTCCCATCTTCCTCCCTGGCATGCCATGCCATCCATGCATGCGCTGGCCGTGCTCCAGACACGCCACTGCCAGCCGGCCTCTGCACCCGAGCAGCTCACCAATTTCTTCACGCCACCAGCACCTCAGCTGTCACTCCCTTGCTCTGTAGCCACAGCCGAGTTTGGAACTTGTCTCGTCGCCGGCCGTGTAGCGGAGCAGCGCCACCAGTCCCCGGTGAAGTCCCATCCCGAGTCCAGTGGACCTCAACAGCGACCATCGCCCTGCACACTCGCCGCCCAGTCTATTTAAAGGCTAGCGAAGCTCTTCTTCTTCCCCGCAGCAGCCGAAGCAGATGAAGTGGAGCTCCCCTTCCTTCCATCTTCTCCGAGCACAGCTACTGCCGCCACCCACCGTAGCTCAAGCTGCCAAGCCCCTTCACCTCCTCCCCACCCGTTTCCTCTGGCCCGTACCAGTCCCGGTTGCCGAGTTCCTCCAGGTTACCCGAACAGAGGAGAAGCGGAGCTAAGCTGAGAATCCTCTCCTACCTGGACCAACCGCCGCCGGCAAACTCACCATCAGCGACAACCGAGCCATACCTCCACCCTTTTTTCTCTCCGTTCCAGATCCGCCGCTCGTCGTCGATGGGACCACACCGAACCGCCGCCGACTGCCCAAGACCATTTCGCCGCCCGAGCCCCAAGCTTCCAGCCCGCCACCGCAGGTGCCCCGGCTCCGAGCACCGACGCCATTAGCGCCGAGCTCATCCCCGCCCCGGTGCCGCCGGACCCCATCTGCCGCCGCCGGGATCCAAGCTCTCCTGAGCCCTCCCCTTCGATCCGCAACCGCCGCCGGTAGCCTCTGCCCGAAGTTCCGCCGCCGCCGCCTTGCTGGAGCTGAACAACCGAAGGGACCGGACCGAGCAGGTGAGCTCCGGGAGCACGCTCCCGAGTAGATAAGTGACCTGCCGAGCTGCTGCCCCTTTTATTTCCGTTGCCGACCGAGTGAAAACAGTTGAAGCAGCCGAGTAGCACAGTTATTGTGCTGATTTAATTCCTAACCGCAAGCTAATCACAGCACGTAAACGCCCCAACCAATCACTGAGTGTAATGTTTAAACAGCTTCTATACGCACCACAAGCAGCTCTAACCGTTTTCTGTAGTTAATATGCATTTATGCTACTCAAAGTCAGGTTTAGTTAACTGCTGTTATCCCAGGACCGAGCTGCCACAATTTCAAATGGATTAGGATGTTCTGGTCAGTTTCTTTTAGCAGCCAGGGTCAATCCGAAAACATGAGGAATATTCCAAGCCTTTGAGTTCAAATACATCTTCAAAAATTCAAAACATTTCACATGGAATCAGTGCAAGTTAATATAGGGCTGCTAGTTAAAACCGTTTCTCTCTTTTCAAAATCACATATATATATATACCATGTATCTGTTGTTGTTAGAACAACCTCAGAACAAGTTTTCGCCCTAACCAGAGTCCCTTCATGTCACTAATAATCGGTATCACTTAAAATAGATGTTTCTTTAATTTTGCAAATGGCGTGTTCGCTTTAATTTAGGACATCGTCATTTTATGTGACACGCACGCGTGTACCAAACACCTAGTTATTTCCCTAATCGTAGCTTCAAACTCTGGAAACTTCAGAGCATTACCATTAGTGTGAAACCCTAATTAGACCCTCTTCCGATCGTCCCAAAAACCATATTAGTTCGTCAAGTGTTTTTGTTCGCATGTTGTTGGTTTTAATTGAAGTATTGGATCATTTCTTATTCGTTGCTTTTACCCGACGCGTAGTTAACGGAGCGACACACGTACGCCAGGAAGACCCGGCATCGCCCCCGCGTTCGGAGCAAGAACAAGATTTGCCAGGCAAGCTTTCCCACTTTGATCATGTCGAAATCCCATATATGCAAAGTTATGAATACTTTGTTTACGAACTCTGCATGCTATGTGATTATAAACGATATTTTATGTAGAGGTAGTTATAACCATTAGTTGCAAGATACCTAGGTCCGAATATCCTTCCTTGTAACCCTAGGTATATTCAGCGGTCGACTCTCGACCGTCGAATAATTAAGGTTATAGGTGTTAACCAGGCTTAGCTCTGCTATAGTCAAAAACCAAGTTTTACTCATCCCGTTGGGATATGGGAAAACAAACCCTCGGATGGCATATGCTGTCCGAGGTGACTTTCACAAATAAAGGTTTATCACAAATCAAAAGAAAAGAGGAGATGATTTGGATTCGGGTAGGAATGTTAAGTGGTGTTCGGGGATGTAGAACATTGGTTGGAGCCATGATCGTCCGGGACGTCATGGGGTCGGGAATGGAGTCCTACTCGAATCAGTTAAGGACCGAGCCTAAGTGCCGCTAAATCGGTTCCATTACCGTACGTCCACATGTCCTTTATGGGAAGGACTTGGCTTAGTAACCCGGCAAGTATTAGGGTTTGGACCCGTGGGAAGTAGGGAGTTAGTGCTAGGTGTTTGAAGTCCTAGAGTTCCACCTACGCCAGGCGGGAGGTGTTGAGACGACACAAAGGTGGAGAGCCCCAATTTGGTGTCCAGGACATGCAAACTTGGGTATTCACCTAGCGGGTCCAACTCTGGTATGGAAGCGGGCGAAGGTCTCGTTGTACAAGCCCTGGACACATGCGACGCGTAGCATGCCCAGGGGGAACTACATCTTGTGGGTAAAGCCGTACAACCTCTGCAGAGTGTTAAAAACTATTCGAATAGCCGCGTCCTCGGTTATGGACATGAACTGGCAAGGCCACACACTGGTTAGACTAAGTGTTGTTTGCGAAAGCATGGGAAAAGGGATTAAGGACGTGGGCATGATGTGTCCACAGAGGGCAATTTACGCTACAGGTTGGTAGCAAGGAATTGCCGGAGGAGTAGGCTAGCCGTGTGATCCGGGATACACGAGCTGAGCCAGGGGCACTCGCTGAGCTATCCAGGATAGTGTCAGTCGAGTGTGGTACCGAGAAGCTAGACATGTTGCCAGGGTAATATGGTCTGAGCTGTCTCGAGGATTGTAAGGAGGTAGCCGGGTCTACCTCGGGAGGATTCTGTTCATTTTACTTTAAACAGTTTTACTAAATTGCTTTTGAATCTACTATCCAAGTATTTAAATTATGCACTTACTTTTCCGCACATTAATCAGCTTAGAGTAGAGCTATTCCTTGTTTATCCTCTGCATGAATTATTTTCCGTATACTCCTTCCTGTGGGAATAGCTTGCGAGTACATTCAATGTACTCACCTGGCTTGTTGATTTGGCCAGACGAAGAAGACATCAGTTCGGAAGATAAGATTACAGACGCGAACGCTAGGGCGTAATCCCAGTCAGTTGCCTGTCGGGTATGGCATACTGATGGGCCACTTTCCATTGAAATTCCGCTGCAAGATTTTAGCCATTGGGCTACAGGTATCAGATTACCGACCTTTACGGTCTATTTAATTATTTACGTATGTATGACAATGATATACAGGTTAACTCGTGTGTATCGGCTACTGATCCAGGGACCGGTACAGTGATCACGAGGAAGTTCCCGGCTTAAAAACCGGGGGCGCCACAGGATGGGAGGTCACGGCTTGCGAGTGGTGGGGGCGGGAGGTCGTGGCTTGCGGGTGGCGGCAGGCACCAACGGGGGGCCGAGCTCTGGAGGGTGGCGGCAGGACGCCTAGCAACTTGGGACAGGAAAGGGATGGAGTGGGCTGCGGGATTGGGGTGAGGGGTGGCGGCAGGCAGCGGCGGGACGGCCAGCAGCTCGGGACAAGGAAGGGATGGAGAGCTGTAGGATTGAGGTGAGGAGTGATGGGTGATGGGTGAAGACACAGTGGCAAAGTCACATAAATAGTTACCAAAGTTGAAAAGTATTTTCATCTCGGCCAAAACCATAAGCTCAGGGAGCCCTGATTCCCTAGCTTCTTCCCACCAATAGGATTTTCGTGAGGCTTATGCTGCCAATTTTTCTTTCTTTTTGGCTTGTAGCTTCCTACAACCATAAACCTCTCCAAAAGCTAAAAAGAAGTGGACCTATATATGCTAACAAGCTCTTATTCAAATAGAAGTATGACATGCATGAAAATTGCATGTTAAAATGTCGTGATTAATATATGATTTGGTATGTTGGGGTTTTATAACATGTGTGCAACAATTTCATATAAAGTCCTTGATTTAATTCACGCGTTAACATGGCAATTTATGTTAACTGACGTTGCATATTTTAATTTAAAGGAATTCTGGACAGCAAGAGTATTCAGGCATTTTCTTTCAACTAGTTTATTGGAATACGACAATTAAATACTTGAAATGAAGTTATTGTCGACACCTATGAATGATCTTTTAAGCTCAACTCGGGATAACTAAAGGAAGGATACCGAATCAGGTTCGGAAGGTTTCAGCCACATAGATAACCTACGATGAGCAACTACTGAAAATGCCTAACTCATCGCATTACATCACATTACCATCACATATCATCATCTACCGCAACTTCATGGGTTCAAGTGTATACCTTTGGTGTGAAGGCGCTAATACACTGATGACGACGGCGGTGGGGGTTGCGGATCGAGGTTTGGCACGACACCATCTCCATCTTCCTCTCACGTCTTCCATCTTCGTAGCTAGCTTCACCTCTCGTTCATCTCCACAGTAGTCGCCATCTTCTCTCCTTCCCCCATGTTCTACATCCCACCGCCACACCATCTACTCCATCTTTCTTCTCCTCGTACTCACATCTGCCTCAAGGGAAGAAGCAATGGCTGGGCGATCTAGGTGACATGCTTGGGAGGCATGGCAGCCTGCCATGATGGTGGTAGCGACTTGCCACGGCTGCAGTAGGGGAGCGTAGCAGCGGCAGCACCGTAGCAGAAGTGGCAACATCGACATCAAGAAGGCGGTGACAAGGCTGAGGAGGGGACGGGGTGCGTTGGAGGCAGCTCGGGGAGGAGACCCCCAAGGGTGGCGCAGTAGAGGTGGTCGACCAGAGGGGCCATTGGCAATGGCATCGGCTACTGCCGCGGTTGGCCTCGACGACGGCTTGGGTTGCACGAGAACACGAAGGAGCACGACGCTGTGGAGGCGGCGGCGGGGGCGGCAAGGGTGATGGCCTACCAGCGACCATCACCGGAGGTGGTGGTGGCGACAAGCAAGGAGTGGCAGGGGTGGCTTGCTAGGTGGAGGTGGCCGGCCGGCAGCGCGGGCCCGCCAACGGAGTCGACGACATCGGCAACACTGGCCGTTGCCCCGATCGTGTGCGGCACATGCTGCGTGGGAGAAGGGGTGGCACGCTGGGGTTGGAAAGGCATGCAGCGAGGGAGGCGGTGCGGATGGGTGGTCGGTCGGCGGCAACCGTTGGAGGCGGCGGCAGAGCCCTAGGGTAGCGGCATCCCCAGGAGAGTTCAGGTTGGGTAGCCCCCTGGCCCTCTGGCCCTTATATCTTTATTTCTTTTTATTAATGCTATTATTTTCTCGATTAATCTTAGCCCTCGAAAATTGTCAAACCCTAATATTCGCATCCGATCTCCGAAATCATCAATTGAAAATTCTATACTGACTATTTCGACGGTATGAATAGGACCATGTAGTACGATCGCCCATACGGGACCTAGATCTTTAAATTTACTTTTTCTCATTTATAAATTCATATTTTACTTAATATTTTTTTTGATATTCAAAATTAGGTTTTTGGATTCTAAGAAATTCGCAGAGGCTATTCATAATATATTGAACTATGTGAACTTTCTTAAGTCAAGGTTTTAGAGTTTTTGATTTATGTTGCTTTCGAGTTACCCATGTGCATGTATACGATGAGAAAAGTTAGGGTTTTATTTTCTTTATATTTTTGCACGGTTAGTAATACAAATTTAGGCTGTTATAGTATATAAAAAATTTAGCTGCGCAAATATACGGTCCAGTAGTTTTGAAGTCATGCGAGAATCCATGATATGTGACACGCCAGTTTTTTTTTCTTATCGTGTTTTTGAGTTACTGTGTTCCAAACAGAGCTTAACTCGAGTGAGCTTTAACACGCACATGTATCGATATTTCAATATTTCAGACAAAAGGCACAAAATCAAGCCAAAAACGGAGTTCAACCAAACTCGGACACAATCGTGATCCTGGATCGGTACCAACAGGAGACCTCGTAGTGGGAGCTTTAGCCGGGGCCACCGGTGATTTCACCGGAAAGGGGAAATTTCCCAACGCGCCATTGCAAAGTCCGGAACGCGCCCAGGAAAAGCCTCAAAACCCCAACCAAACCTCCCATCGCACCGTTCCCCGCTCCGCTCCTCGCGCTCTAGGGTTTTCCCCTGTCTACTGCCCCCCACCCCCTCCTCGTAGAGGCGCAGCGCTCCGACGATGGCGTGGGCAGAGGACGAGGCCATCGGCCCCGACGTGGCCTCAGCGGGCCTGCACGTATCGGAGCGGATCGGCCGCGACGCCGCCGCGCAGCCCGACCTGGAGGAGGCACTCGAGGCCTCGCGCTACGCTTCCCATCCCTACTCCTCGCACCCCAAGGAGGTAATCCCCGCGCAACCAGCCGTGTACTGTATTCTAGAGGCTGTACGCCCTTGAGCCATTGATCTGCAGCAGCCTACGTTTTGGGCGATTTTTTTGTTGTATCTGAGGCTTGCAGCGGAGTTGGGGGCGTTGGGCTAAGTAGCAATAATTTTGGGGGACTCGTGGAAGGTTTTTAGTCTTTCCGTTCTCCCTGCTGGGTGAAGTTGGGGTGGGGAAGCCGCGAAGTGGAAGGCTGAGGAGAACACGGTGGACTTGAATTGGTCCTGTTTATTTATAGTTCGGTAGAAAATTACGGTGATTTTTTCTTAGATGCCATTTTGACAAGTTTGGCTGTCTATGACAAAGTTTGGGGTAAATGTTGGGAAATTTAATGTGAGATTCCGGGAAACAAACTAGAGTTTATAACTGTGCATGTTGGGCAATTTACAACGAGACTTGATATGTGGGGTTCTAGTTTTTCTGGTGAACTTTGTGACCTGGGGGCAAGCACAAGAGGAAATCAGTATGCACTAAACAGTTTAAGCTTTGCAATATTACCGCTGTGATGCTGTGAGCTTCCTTCTTTAGTATGATTTGTGAGCAGGCTTAAGCAGTTAAACATTTAAGCTTGGCAACTGGTCAATGAAACTGCAAAGAAACCGTCTGAGCTCAAGGAGAGCTTATGGGTGTTTGGTTAGACTTATTATTGAAGGTGGCTTTTGGCTTATTTTGGGTTTTGGTTTTTGGGTTTTGGTTTTTGGCTTAAGCCAAAAGCACCTATGCTTTTGGTTTTTAGTTTTCGTGGCTTGCCTACCATATAACAATGACCAGTTTTCTGAATCTTTATTGTGGAATGCCTCAACTAGCTCAATCTAACAACCAATTTGCCGAATGACCTACAACATTTCCCCAACAGACAACCCACAGCAGTTTTCCCACAACAGACAGCACATAACCATAAGCTGCTTTCCACAGCTCAACCAAACAATTAAGCTCAGTGGCATTGCACAATGTTAGTCAACAGTAGACAATCTAATACAAGACCTCCATATGGTGAAATGTACTCATGTCTAGGTGTGTATCCTCAAGCTCAATAATCTGAGTCGAGTTTGGGTCAGTTTGAGTTTGAGCTGAGCTCATGTATCTTGTTGAGCCTAAGCTTTTCTGCAGCCTTACCTGCAGCTTCTCCTTGTTGATGTTTAGTTCTCCAACATCCTTTTGCAAAACTGATTGCTACTATACGACAGCAATAAAAAGTTTAACTTCTTTAGGATCTTTGAACTGCCAGTGGTAAAACAAACTCATCTTACATTCCAGAGTGTGCAGTACACTACTGCCAGCCCAGTAGCATCCACACACTTGCCACGTGGAGGTTATTCAGTGCTTTCTTTTCCTACCCTCTTGAACACTTTTAGATGGTGAACATACTTCATTCGTAGTAGTTTTGGCATCTAGCGGACAGATTGGAGTTCTAGGTATTGGAAATAAAGTTTTAGGAGTTAGGAGCTAATTTTTTTTGCTTGTTTCTGTGGGAAGGGCAAGGTATTGCGGATCGATTCCTGTTTCAGTTCTTACATACAAGGGATTTCATATGAAGCTTGCGACATGTAGGAAGTTTTTGCCTCAAATGTAGGAAGATCCTTTAAATATTCTTAATCAACAGTTTTTATGATACTGGGTAATTAATGATGAACAAATGGACATCTTTCCTTACTCCTTCACAAGTGTGAAATTTGCACATTTGCAATCACAGAAATATAAAGCAACTAGCAAGGCCTAGATTTTTCTACCATCTGTGTGCGTTCTAAGTTATACCTTAAGTTATTATAAGAATGTCCTCATTTTGAAAATGTGGTTTTTTCCTTTGTATTCTTTTGATTTTTAACTATATAAGACACTTTATGCTTCTGCTGCAGTGGCCTCCTTTGGTGGAAGTTGCAGAAACTCGGCAGCTACCTCCTATGCTGATTGAAAGATATAATGCAGCTGCTGGTGAAGGAACAGCCCTTTGTGGAATATTTTCTGAAATACACCGGGCCTGGGCAACCGTTGACAATTCATTTTTTGTTTGGCGCTTTGATAAGTGGTAGTTCACTATTTTTGCTTATTTACCCCCTTGTCCTGATACACACAACTTAAGCTGAAAAGCGCAGTAACTGTACTTTATGATGCGAGTGTTGCTTACTTTGCATCTCAAAGTTCTTGCAATTGTTAGGAGTAGTTGCCAGTACGGCTGTTATTTTTTCCCACAGGATGCCTAAATCTTGGACTGTTCCCTCCCATATACATATTTATTCGGATGAAACTGAGTTAATTGAGTGCAATTAATATATTAGGTGTTAGTTGCTATACGCTGTTGATGCCGCTTGTCTAACCATTGATCTGTTGTCTATATGGGGGTGGGGGGCTTTGGAACCAGCCATGTCTGCCAAACCAAGCATCCATTTTTGTTGATAAAATCACCTTATTTTATTGTACATCACATTTAGGCAACATCACTATCTTGTAGGTGTGAAAATAATCTTCCTGTATTTACATGTAGTTATGTAGATGGCAAAATCAGGTCTGATTAGCAAAAGTGATCTCACTTTCTATGTAGCAAAATCAGGTTTGGTTAGCATAACTGATCTCACTTTCTCATTAAGTCTTGTAATAGCTCCCCCTCAATGGTGATATGCCAAGCTTGTGGCTAAGTGGCTTTTTTAACAATCTAATATACAAGCATATGCCCTTTTCTATTTCCCAGGGATGGCCAGTGTCAAGAGCATCATGCGGATGAGCAAGCAATTTGTGCTGTTGGACTTGCTAGAGCAAAGCCTGGGATTTTCGTTGAAGCCATTCAATACATTTTAATTTTAGCTACTCCTGTTGAGGTAAGGATGCTTGTGAGTTTCCCTCCTGAAGTGCAACGTATGTGCGTGCAAAACTTGAACAGTACCTCGTACTTTTATGTTGTTGACCTGTTGTGTGCACATTTTGAGGTTTTACAGATTACAGTGATATATTATTATTATTATTTCATTATTGTATTATCACCAAAATTCAACCATTAAATTGAAAACTGAAAACTGAAGTGAAAACCTCTGACAAGTTAATTTTGACAAGGAAAGGAGGATCAAATTTACTCTTCCCACTAACCTATTTTCTTGTACATATAGAGCTAGAATTGAAATTACATTTTACAGAATGATAGACACTACTCTACAGCTATCGTTATTTTTGAAAAATTTGTGTGATGATATTGGTGTTCCACAATGCTGGAGTAGTGGAACATTGGATTCATGCCCTATTCGGCCATCCACCTTTGCAACTAATAACTTTGAACCAATGCTTTGTTGCATATAGCCATGTCAGTTCTGCTCATGCTTCCAAGGTGATGGGATCATCAGTGATCTATATTGGAATATGCGTGCAGTGAATTAAAAAAACAGTATCAGCATGGACCTTATGCAAAATACCAAACCAGTCACTAGTTTCTCCCTCTTCCTGTCCGAGGTTTTGTGTTCTCAACATTTATGTGGGAAATCAAACACTGGCCTTCTAGACTATGTGCTGCTTCTTTGTTAGGTAGAAACTATCTGCAAATAGCAATGGTGATACTGATAGTTACCAGTCGGACTTTGCAAAATTACTGAATTGCTGATATGTTCTGAATCCAGTTTGATGTGTTTTATTTTGCTTGCTTGATAGAAAGGATGCCTTCAAATAATTATGCTTATTTTTCCATTTAAGCCTCGTGCACACGTCACACATTATTGGGATCCCATTTTAAGTAGGATAGTTGGTTCATTACTGCTACTTCCTATAAGGACAGTGAATGCTATAGTAGAATAGTAGAAGACTAGAAGTGAATCAAAACAAGCTTATTTAGTGAAGTAAAAATTCTTGGAGGCTGATATACATCACAGATAAGTCGTCTACTGAATTTTGATATGAATGCAAATTCTTTAGTTATGAAGCTGTTCTTTTTTGTTGTTGCTGATTTAGTTGGCATTTACTGTTGTGAACCTGCAAATATTGCAAGCTATTACGAAATTTTCTATTAAGATGCTTATTTTCAAGCCAATATACACTCACCTACATATGTTGTGCCAGCTGATACTTGTTGGAGTTTGCTGTTCTGCTAGTGCTGATGGAACAGATCCATATGCTGAGCTTTCATTACAACCTTTACCCGAGTACACGATTGCTACTGATGGTGTCACAATGACATGCATCACATGTACAGATAAGGGTCAAATTTTCCTGGCTGGACGTGATGGGCATATATATGAATTGCAGTATACAACTGGTTCAGGCTGGCGTAAACGCTGCCGTAAAGTTTGCCTTACCACTGGTTTAGGCAGCCTTCTTTCCAGGTATCTTAAACTGTGAAGTGAGAAATCTGACACCTCGCTTAACTTCGTCTGCGTTTCTGGTCACCTGTTTATTCAGCTAACATGATTTTCAGGTGGGTACTTCCAAATGCATTCAAATTCTCAGCTATCGATCCTATTGTGGATATGGTTATTGATGAGGAGAGGAACACTATTTACGCACGCACAGAAGGCATGAAATTGCAACTATTTGATTTAGGAGCTAGTGGTGATGGTCCTTTGAAAAAAATCACTGAAGAGAAGAACCTTGTTGATCCACGAGATGCACCTTATGGTGGTCGGAGGCCTAATGCACCAAGAGGTGCACGATCCCCAAAACCATCAATAGTATGCATCTCACCTTTATCGGCCATGGAATCGAAATGGCTCCATGCTGTTGCTGTTTTATCAGATGGCAAGAGATTATTCATTTCTACATCAGGTGGAAGTAGTTCTTCAGTTGGACTGAATACTACTTTGCAAAGGCCAAGCTGTTTAAAAATTGTTGCCACTAGGCCTTCCCCACCTCTTGGGGTTGGTGGTGGACTCACATTTGGTGCTGTTTCTGCTGCTGGCAGAGCTCAGCCTGAGGATCTGGCGTTGAAAGTGGAGTCTGCTTTCTATTCTGCTGGTGCTCTTATAATGTCAGATTCATCTGCTACAGCTATGTCCTCCCTTCTAGCTGTGCAGAAAGATTCAGCTGCCCAGTTATCCCTCCCCAGTACCTTTGGAACAGCTTCGAGAAGTTCTAGGGCTCTCCGAGAAACAGTCTCTGCTTTGCCTGTTGAGGGTCGGATGCTTTGTGCCTCTGATGTCTTCCCGCTCCCGGATGCTGCTTTCATCATGCAGTCTTTATATGCTGATGTGGAATGCTTTGCAGCTTTCAGAAAACCTTCTGAGAAGGCTTCTATAAAACTGTGGGCAAAAGGGGATCTTCCTACCCAGCATATCTTACCTCGGAGGAGGATTGTAGTATTCAATACGATGGGTTTGATGGAAGTGGTTTTCAACAGGCCTGTTGACATCCTAAGAAAGTTGTTTGATGGGAACACCTTGAGATCACAAATAGGAGAGTTCTTTAACCGCTTTGGTGCTGGAGAGGCGGCAGCAATGTGCTTGATGCTAGCTGCAAAGTTACTTTACGCTGAAGATAGTCTGATAAGCAATGCAATTTCTGAAAAAGCTGCTGAAGCATTTGAGGACCCTGGACTTGTTGGGATGCCTCAAATTGATGGCATTACTGCTTTGTCTAACACTCGCACTCAGGCTGGAGGCTTTAGTATGGGACAAGTTGTTCAAGAAGCAGAACCTTTGTTTCTGGTGCATATGAAGGGCTTTGCCTATGCTCATCGAGACTGCTGTATCCTGTATGGGAACTTCCAATTATGGTGGTTCGAGGATTGATAGGTTCCAATGATCACGGGGATGGCGTGGTTGTTTGCAGGCTTTCTACTGGCGCCATGAAGGTTCTTGAGAGTAAGATTCGTTCGTTGGAAACATTTTTGAGGTCCAGAAGAAACAAGAGAAGAGGTCTTTACGGTTATGTCGCTGGCCTGGGAGACTCTGGTTCGATGCTGTACAAAACAGGGCCAATCATTGGGTCTGGTGGCCGTAACAATGGAAAGAGTCCCTATGGCTCCAACACTAGAGATACAGACTCAACAGATCAATCTGCATCAAATAAAAAGCCAAGGTCGCTTTATACATCAGCAGAACTAGCTGCGATGGAGGTAACGTTTCTGAAATTAGTTAGGAGAAAATCGTAAATTTATTTTGCTCAATGCTTTATTGGATAAACAGGTGAGGGCAATTGAGTGCCTTAGGCGGTTGCTTCGAAGGTCTGGTGAAGCACTCTTTCTACTTCAACTTATTTGTCAGCATAATGTTGCTCGCTTGGTTCAGACACTGGGTAATGATTTGCGCAAGAAGTTAGTTCAGTTAACGTTTCATCACTTGGTATGTTCTGAGGATGGCGGCCAGCTTGCCATGCGGCTTATTTCTTCACTCATGGAGGTAGCACTCTCCTCCCTCCCTCTTCTCCCTGCCCACACCGCCAACAAAAAAAAGGAAGGGAAAACAAAGTTCAATGCACTCACACCAGCATTCCTCACTCATTTCAATTTATGCCTGTAATTTCTTGTGGTTTTTGCAGTACTATATTGGTCCAGAGGGCAGAGGAACTGTTGATGAGATCAGCACTAAATTGAGGGAGGGCTGTCCTAGTTACTTTAACGAGTCAGACTACAAGTACTACTTGGCAGTGGAATGTCTCGAGAGAGCATCTATGACAAACAACCATGATGAGAGAGATATTCTTGCTAGAGATGCCTTTAATCTCTTGACTAAAATTCCAGACTCTGCTGATTTGAGTGCTATATGCAAGAGATTTGAGAACCTGCGGTTAGTTGCTTACTGAATGATATTGTACACAATAAAATCTATAAATCTTGAACACCTAGATTTCTTCTATCTGCAAGCTGATATTTTCTTTCTTTGTTGGGTGGGGGTTCAGATTCTATGAGGCTGTAGTGCGGTTGCCTCTACAGAAAGCTCAAGCACTTGATTCCAATGCTGATGTTATTGATGGCCAAATTGATGCAAGGCAGCATGATACTATAATTGCACAGCGTGTACAATGCTATGAAATAGTTATGAATGCTCTGCATACCCTCAAAGGTGTTGGTCAAAGTGGGACACCCATTATTGCCCTTGATCCAGCTTCTCGAAGCAAATATATCAAACAGATTATTCAGCTAAGTGTCCAGTGGCCGGATACAACTTTTCACGAGCACCTATACAGGACACTTATTGAACTCGGTCTGGATAATGAACTTTTGGAGTATGGAGGCTCTGATTTGGTTGCTTTTCTTCAGAGTGCTGGACGTAAGCATCAAGAAGAGGTGAATCCTAAAACCGACCTGATATTTTTATTAGAAATGTGTTTAGTATATTGGCTAAAATGGAAATTTGGTTGACGTGTTTGGCTTGAAGATCTAGTCGAAGGGTGCCACTGCATATCTGGTCTGTTTTTGTAGCTTTTCTTGCATTTTGGCTTGATTGGTGGCTTTGTGGACGGGCTCCACCACTACCTTTCCCCTTTCCCTTCATGTCCTTATTGTCCCCATAGGATCCATGCATCTTAATAAAATGGAACCTGAAACTATTAGCATGATTGCACTTGCTTAGTATCCTGTTTTGTGTCAGCCAAAAAATTACATGATTTGCTTAGGTTTGCATGTGGCCTGCCATGTCTTTTCTAGCACCAGCTAATTTGTGCGTGTGCGTGTTTTGCTTTGAGAACTTAAAAGTGTCTTCCTTAAATGCCGGCTATACAAGTCCTTCTGTAAGTAATACCTTTGTGTTCGCTAGATCTTTCCAAGTATCAAGTGGGTACATCACCATATCACCATAACTGATACTCAGTTCAATTCTCTACAATGTTATAGAGATACGCATGCCACGTTGCCCTGACCAGCTCTTTTTCCACTTTAAGGTTGGGGCACCTATTTCTACAAGTCAAACAAAGTACCTCGAGCTCCTAGCCAGATACTATGTTCTCAAGGGGGAGCATATTGCTGCTGCCAGGATGCTGTTGATATTGGCAGAAAGGCAGTGCTCCAATGCAGAAGAAGCTCCCACTCTTGACCAGAGGTCTCCAGATTTTGGTTCTGCTTCTTTTGTTTACTTTGGTAAAGTCCATGCATTATATGGTTTAACACCTATTTTTGGAATCCAGGTATCAATATCTGAGCAATGCTGTGCTACAGGCCAAAAGTGCAGGCATTGTCGCTGATTCGATGAGAAATCCTATTGATAGTAGTACAGTTGATCTACTTGAAGGCAAACTTGCAGTGCTTCGGTTCCAAATGCAAATCAAACAAGAGTTGGAGTCTATGGCTTCATGGCTTGAGATTATTCCGGGCAGTTCTGAATCACCAAGTGATCCCTTTCCTCGTGATAACATTTTAGCTGATGCAGAGACTGCCAAGGCTGCTAAGGACAAGGCAAAAGAGCTTTCACTGAATCTTAGGAGTATTACCCAACTGTACAATGACTATGCGGTTCCATTTAATCTTTGGGAGGTATGATTTTCTTTGTTTCATGAAGTTGCCTCTTCCTTGGCCCTGTGTTGGTGATTTAATATGCTTCATTACATCTGAATGATGCATTCTTAGTTATATATCAATCACATGCACATGACTTCTATTGTTGAGCAATCAACATTTTCTTGCTATATCTCTCGAATAGGAGAGATACTTCTCTAGTTGGATCACAACCTTTGTTGCATGCTGCACCAAGATCTCTCAGCCTATGGATTAGTTTTCAACTCTTGCCTTTATGGAGTTGAGTGTTAGCACTTAGCACTTAGTAATGGGAAACGGGCTTCTCAACACATCCATACTTTCATTTGAAGTTGCTGAATCAAATCAACCTTACAGTTTCTATCTATTAACAGGATCACACACATTTTACTTATTCACCTACAATTTTGAACCCTAACCAGGATTGAAGTTATGCATTTAAGTTACCAAATTGCTGGCTTATATTTACTATGAAAGATGTACCACTAGAAGATCTTGTTAGCATCATCCTATTTTCTTTAAAAAAAAAGGCTGCTCAGCAAGTTTGGCAAGCTAACATTTTGGCTCACGTGTTCCTTTCTTTCTGTGTTGGCCTGTTGGGTCATGCATTTGTGCTTAGGAGTTAGTAGTGCCTTTTACTTCTTGATGACTTGAAGCTTGTTGTTGTTAGGTTTGCCTGGAAATGCTCAACTTTGCGAATTACTCTGGAGATGCTGACAGCAAAATTGTTCGGGAAATTTGGGCTAGACTCCTTGACCAGGCACTTACAAGAGGTGGTGTTGCAGAAGCATGTTCTGTGGTGAAGAGAGTTGGCTCAAAGCTTGATCCTGCAGATGGAGCTTGTTTACCTTTGGATATAATATGCCTTCATCTTGAGAAGGCTGCATTGGTAATGTGTACATGATGTCTATAAATGCATTTTCCAACTTAGAAACGGTGCATTACATAGCAGGACTTACATTACCGTGCTCGTACCTACAGGATAGGTTAAGTTCAGGAGAAGAATTAGTTGGTGACGAGGATGTTGCAAGAGCCCTTCTCGGAGCCTGTAAAGGTCTACCTGAGCCTGTACTTGCTGTTTATGATCAACTGTTATCGAATGGTGCAATCGTGCCCTCACTTAATCTGAAGTTGCGCCTTCTGAGATCAGTTCTTGCAATCCTTCGTGAATGGGGGATGTCGGTCATCGCACATAAGCTAGGCACCACGGCTGCTGGGGCTTCGTTCTTTTTGGATGGAACATTTTCGCTGAATCAAATAGGATCTTTAAATCAAGGCGTTCGAGATAAAATAATCAGTTTGGCAAACAGGTAAGTTACTTTAAATATCTGTGGGATGTTCTTTGCAGAATTCTCTTTCATTCCTAGTTCCTTTATGTTGATGTGCTCATCAGCAAGCAACCATGGCACAAATTAAAAGCGAAATACAATTTTCTTTTAACAACTAGGATTTGAATTATGTGCTGCAAATTTATTTTTTATATTTGTCATGGCACATGATTCATTGCAATGTTGTCACATAATTCCCTAGTCCCTATGAGTGTTAAATTAGAACTCCTGTTTGTTCACACTTGCTATTCCACTGTTACTTCTTGTAAATCATGTAACCACACAATTCTACGTGATCATTTTGCGTGTATCTTACATTGTATTTGCAACTTCAGGTATATGACTGAGGTGAGGCGATTAAACCTTCCACAGAACCAAACAGATAATGTCTACCGAGGTTTCTGTGACCTAGAGGAGAAATTATTATCTCCTTATTAGCCATTTTTTTATTTCTCTTCTCAATGTTGTAAAGTATGGGTCGCGCATTTGTTGTTGTACCAAGTAGGGGAATAAAGCCTAGACATCTTGATTCAACTTGACGTGATCTGTCTTGCGCTGTTATTCCTGTAGTGGATTTCTTTGCAAGAACCCAAGGCTACTTAAGGGGGACTGCATGATTTATGCCATCGCTAATCAGATTTTCGTATATGCAGCCATCCTTTATTTGTTCAAGAAGTCAGTTTGAATGATTGAATCCGCAGAACTGCTGCCAGAACTGGGAAACAGCAGGAAAGTGAACCTGCGCTCTTTGAGCAAAGTGAAGATCTTGCTTTTCTGTATTGCATGCTGTCGTTTCAGTGTGTTATGTGTACCATTTGGTTGTACAGTTCCATATTAATGATTCTTCAAGGTTGTAGGTTCTGTAGCTTTCTGCGTATTTAGTTAGAACAATTTTTCTATAGCTGAAAGCCTGCTTTTGTCACAGAGGAAGAACATATAGCCTACACGTGGTAACACGTGTTTCTTTTCGGCTATCGTCATGAGAAATTGTGAAGATCTGAGTTTGCACTCTGGCGTGCTTGCTTGAAACTGAGCAGCGTAAGTCGTTATATCCATTTTTTGGTTGTTCTTTCGGGAAATCATTGAAGCAGTACTTGCTATGTGCATATGTCTATTCGTGTAACTCGTTATTTTTAGATTCATCTACCCTTTGATATTACTAGTAAGCATCCGCCATGTTCCTCCTGCGGAGCCCTCGCAGAAGGAGCTTGCCGGAATTTTGCTATTTAGAAACCCAGGACCACGCCACCACCGCATGGGCCAGTCATGGCAACCACAGGCCCTAGGTCGTTGAATCTCTCTACCAACTGTGCACATGGTGAACTCCTGCCAATGAATGGTCAGCTCGGAGGAAATATGCCCTGCTTTACTGGAGAAAAGACAGGCCACCACCTTGAACAATGACTAGTGAAGAACGCGCGCCATTGGCGCGCGCCAGCAGACAGAGCTAATTTAATTACGTAGTAGAAATTGCATTCCCGGGTTGGTTTTCCTGTTGGCTGAATTTTCCGTAGGTTTTGAAGAGAAAAAAAGTCCACAGTACGCTACAAAAAGTCCAAATTTCACCCTAAATTTTCACCTTTGGTCACATAATCTTCTAAAGAAAAGAAAGTCAATACAAATAACCTCTAGGATAGTTTTTACCATCGCATGTGCTAAGGTGGCATAGTTCTAAGCGGTCCTGCCATCACATGTAATGATGTAATCATTTTAAGCGAGCGTTGGATTAATTCTCTGTTACATGTATTTCGAAAGGTTCTGGCGATGAAAATGAAGTAATAGTAGGGTAGCAAATAATTATAGGAGTTTTATCTTATGTAGGAGAATAGCACCGTACATATATTTTTTTAATGGGTAACTGACATACTGTCCTCATAGTTCAAGCTATGTGGATTCAAAACTGCGGTATGTAAGATAGGAAAATATCTACTGGATAGAACATACGTTGCACATTTAACACATAGGATAATGTGAAGGTAGTTTCTTCTAAGTATATATACTGCTACTATAATACGTGGCTGGTTGGTACGGGTAGGCTCGCTTAGGCGTCATCTTCTGGATATGCGACGGCACGCTCGGCGGTGAATAAGGCTCTTTGCACTTGCGAAGCACTGTAACATTGAAAGGTGGATAAAAGTGTGAGAATGTGCACTAACAAAATAAAAGACGAGACAGTATTGAGTTTGTATAAGATGGATCACGTAGACACGTACCCATTTGTGACTTTTTTATGCGCTTGGTGCTCATGGGAGGAGAATTGTTGTTGCTTGGTTGAGGCATCTGGTTCTGATTAAATAACAAATGAGTATTTTATCGGCGTTAAAGAGGTTAAAGAGCAACAACAGGAAAATAATAGGTAGCAGAGGAAAACTAACTTAATCACGTAATAGGAATTTCATTATACCCAATCCTCTTAAGCGAGCATCGAATTAATTCTCTATTACATGTACTTCGGAGAGTTTTGGCGATGAAAGTAAAGTAATAGTGGGACAGCAAATGGTTACAGAAGTCTTGTCTTATACAGGAGAACAGCACCATGCCCCTATATTATTTTAGCGGGTAACTGACATGTTGTCCCCACAGTCCAAGTTATGTGGACTGGAAATAGAACTATGCGAGACAGGAAAACATCCACTGGATAGCGGACACGCTGCACGACCAGTACACAGGGGAACCTAAAGTTAGTTTTTCCTAAGCATACACACTGCTATGATAATACGTTGAGCGACTGGCTGGTAGGGGTAGACTTGCTTAGGCGCCATCTTCTGCACATGCGATGGTACTCTCTGCGGTGAATAAAGCTCTCTGCACCCGTGAACCGCTGTAGCGTTTGAAGGTGGATAAAAGCATGAGAATGTGCGCTAACAAAATAAAAGACGACAAAGTATTAACTTTCTATCAGACGGACCACATAGACACGCACCTGCTTACGAGGTTTTAAATCTGCTTGTTGTTCACGGAAGGAAGACTGTGATCGATGGGTTCAGGGATCTGGTCCTGATTGAATGGTAAATTAGTATCTTATTAGCGTTAAAGAGTAGGAACAGAAATATAAGGAATAGCGAATGTGACGTGATGGATCAAAAGGGCGTGCATATTTTTCAAACTGCTTACAAGAGAATCTTGGGTTGTTCATCGGTCTATACTAAACCCACCCAAAGTTCACCGAGACCAGAAAAAAAGTGCAAATACCTGATTCCTTTTGTCGAAAGGCGACGCAAGAACGCAGCAACGCGTCAAATGAATGATAGACTGGGAGATGCAAATGGAAAACTAAAAGGAAATCTGATGCCGTTACAGGTAGATTGCAACAGCACACAGCCAAATGCCGACCATTTCCTTGTTGTGTCCTTTGGCATGTGCTTCTTTGGCATGTGCGCATGCAAGCACAGCACATGGAAATGTATTAGTGCCTAGCAATTCGTAGTTACAGACCATCCAAGCTTGCGCGATTATTCAGTTTAGTTCATGCACTGGCAATAATGGATTTTACTGAACTGAAAAGTTTACAATGTTTGATTAGGTCGATGGTCATACTCCCAAAAAGAAGTAGACTGGAGTAAATAAATTAGTATCATTTTATTTTGTACTCAGATCATGTATGATGTTCCAGAAGCAATCTCGAAGGATAACCTCATTCACAAATAAATGGAGATATTGCTACAGCATTCTTGTTTACCTTCAACCTTCGAATTGCACATGAAGCCTTGATATTACTGTTTTCTTAGCCATCTTATACATATCTTGGAATGTCCCAACCTCAGTGGCAGTTACAGTCGTCATTCAGGTGATTCGATGAATGCTATTGATGGTACTGGTATATTAGTTGCACCAAAACCTGCAAAAATACAGACCAAACCCTTCAGATGGCCGTCACATTTTTTCCAAAAAGGCCAGATGTCTTGCGAGAAAAAGGCACACAATCACCTCTCCGAATGATGCTCAACAATTAAATGACACGAGAGCTAGACGGGAATCGAGAGGTATCATCCAATTTTAAGTAAGTAAACAGAATGACAAGTGGTGTGGTGCGATCAGTGAAGCATCTGACTACGAACATGCAGAAGCAACATATCAAATGAATAAGTTATCATATCAGATTCAAGTGATACTTCATACTTGTTTCCAGGTAACGCAAAATATCAAAATCAACACATACCAATATATTTTCTACTTACAGAGAAAGCATCGCACAAGGCCGCATGGACGCTTATAAAAAAGAGGCCAGATGGGGAGGGACCCCATATGGACACTTAAAACTACTGCAACAAATGTTCCGTGTTGTCTCATATCTATTCGTGCACTGCTATTAGAATTTTCTAATGTAGTTTCCTAGAGTATCTTATGCTACCAAAGAGCAAAGTGACATCATGAAATGCTTGTTCTGACGAAATTTTGAAGAATTAAACTTCCAGATGAATCCAAAGGAGAAATACCGGTTCTTTTGGTTCTGTGTAAAAACAATCACATCCGCTCCAAGCCTCATAGTGCTAGTTTTGAAGCCATTGCCATCTGATACAACAAGCAACAATGAATCCAATGGTAGGACTTCAAGAAAACAATCTCACAAGAAAACAGAAAAAAGAACAGTAAGGTCATACATTGCCCGATGAAAGCATCAGACTGCTTATCCGAAAATCCAAAGCTCATGCAACATCTCAGCGCCTCTGGATCCATTCCCCCTCCATCATCTTGTCCATGTGAAACACCACAAGGTCATTATCCAGATAATATTTTCTATGAACTAAACAGGTTCACATATATTTGCCTAATTGAATCTGCCTACCTTGAATCAATAATGAGGAGCTACCATCACGTGGATTTGTAAATTTATTAACACGAACAAACGTTGCCCCATTATTCACCTGACAGAAAAGATGGAACAAATTAAACCATACAAAGCATTCATGTTTTCTCAATTTCGGATTTGAGCCAAGTGAGCCTTGTTAATCACCTCATCAATTGCATTGTCAAGAAGCTCAGCAATGGCTACAAAAATTTGACGAAGTCAACACTAGATATGGACCAGTGGAGAAACAGTGCCACATGATGCAAAGCGAAGTGCGTGTTATACACGCAAGCAAGTGGGTTAGGATGCAATTTTGTGTATGAACGAACTTGTGATCCGAAAAAAATCAATTTGCTAAAATGGAGTTATTTTCCAGAACTAAGATTAGCCAATTCTCATACCGCCAAAGGCCCACTTGTGAGAAGGAGCATTTGAGTGCAGGAACTTGGGATTAATCCGCAGCCGGTTCCGCCCACCTACACACACCAGCAGCACCAAATCGCAACTCCCTCAGTTCCCTCACCAATCTGATTCCATCAAAATCAAAAGGAAATGGAAGAAATGAGGGACACCCTGTGAGATTTCCGGGGCTAGCCTACCGGGGGCATCTGCGGCGGGGTTGCGGTGGGCGAGAACGTACTTGCCGGATTTCCAGAACTGGCGGCAGAGCCGCGGCGGCGGGAGGGCCCTGGGGGGCGGGGAAGCATCTGCAGCGAGGGGCACCGGCACGGGCTCTTCGTCCTTGACAGGCACGAGCGCGCGGCTGCTCGGGGGGTGGAGCGGGTAAAGCAGGGGCTTCACATCCGCGAGCGCGTACGGCTTGACGTCGCGGGGCGAGGAGAGGGGGCTGCGCCGAGCGAGGGAAAAGGAGCTGGTGCTGGGAACGGGGACGGACTCCTCCCCCTCATCGCTGGAGAGATCGATCACCTCGGCGGTGGCGGCCGCGCCGGACCTCATCGCCGTTGCAGTGGGGCGACGGCCGGGGCCGGGTAGTGAGCGACGCACCGGAGCCCGGAGGATACCGGTGCGCCGCTGCTGCTGGTGAGGTGCGCTCGGCGCTAGCTAGGGTTAGGGGCAACGGCGGCCCTGCGTGCAAACGCCCTGAGCACGGGAGGAGCCGAGGACGAGGAGCGCGGTGGCGTTGCTATTGTGCTGAGATGGCGGTGGTGGCCGGTGTGGGCATCGGAGTGTGAGGAGGAGGAGCAGAAGCCATCGCCTTCGCCCTCCAGCCTGGATCTGGGGGAGAGAGAGGAGGCGAGGAGGAGAGGGCGACGAGACGGGACGGGAGGGGAACGGGCCGCGGGGGCCCGAAACGGGCCGCGGCGGGCCCCGAACCGAGTTTTTCAGGGTCCCGGTGAGGCTTCGGAGGGCCGCCGCGGGAGCGCGCACGGACCGTCGGATCCGCGGGGGAACGGACGGCCGAGAACAATCGGGGCGACGTGGACGCCCCGAGAGGCCAGGGGCTCCGCGGGCTTTAAAGGTAGGAAATATTTGGTCCTCTACTTCTGTAAATGTCGACAAAGATTAGCTATGCCACGAGAGTACTCAACTGAAAACACAATAATTACACAACATAGATAATGTTTCTTGATTACAAAGAGAAGGGAGATGAACATGTTGCTTCGGACTACTTAAAGAAAACAAAAACAAAAGTTTGAACAAATGTCTGGAACGTAAAGGAAGAATTCGTGTAGAAATTTTCAGAACCAATCCTACAAGGGATGTTTGGAATCCTCTGAAAAATAGAGTAAATGAATTGTTCGTATAGAAATTTCCCAAACCAATCGTGGCTCCATAGAAATTTTCTTATAGGAAAACCTATGAAATTCATAAAAATGACCTTGTTGAAAGGACCGAGATGCTGACTAGAGGGGGGGGGTGAATAGTTGGCTTATAAAATTTCCCTCTTTCAATCTTTTGTTTAAGTTGTCAGATTAACTTCACAAGTTAATAGTGGACAGCTGTGACACAGGTGAGTGACACAGGTGGAAACTATGTGTGAAATAACACACAGCTGTCACACAGGTGGAAGGCACAGGTGAAGAGATAACCTAACACAGGTGCTCTACTTAGACTGCTTGTTACACAGGTGCTGATACAGGTGAATACAAGTAAATGAAGCAACTGAGTAACAGGTGATCACACACAGGTATAAAGGAAATCTAGCACAGGTGAAAAGGTAAACTTAGCAGATCAAGTCTAAGCGACACAAGCAAGCAAGGATAATCAGATATGCATGCAATACAGGAAAGTAAAGGAGACTCAGGGGTTTTTCACCGAAGTTCCCAACTCTTTGCAGAGAAGGTACGTCTCCGTTGGAGAGACCACTCCTAAGAGCTGGCCAGCACTAAACCGTGCTTCTTCTCCGAGTACCTGATCCTTCAGGACTCTTCCTTTTGCTTGTGGAGATCCTTTTGCCTTTCAGCAGGTAGACCTCAGAACACCTTCACAAACTACTGGTTCAGCCCACACAAGCTTGGGTGATACCAGCAACTCCTACACCCGTCTAGGAGCAGACAATCTCCAAGAGTAACAGATGATGCAGCAGCAATCTCTTGGAGGAACCTTTGCTCGTGCTCTAGCTCACAAACCCACTCGAACTAACCCTTAGGCTCTCGGCTCTTGTGGAGTGGTTGGAGGCTTTGCAACGGTCGTATGCGAATCACTGATTTGAGCAAGGTTGAGGACAGAGTCCTCCCCTGGTCCCCTATATATAGGGTCCACAGGCACCTGACCGTTACCCTGTTGCCACGTAGGATTAAGTGAGCCACCGGTGTCAACCACCGGTGACACAGCTACACCCTACGCCCAACTGTACCCGGCTCAGGCAGACCGACACCTGTGTCACCGGCGGCGCACACAGGTGAACCCTTAGCTGATAGCCGCACTACTCAGCCCGGTCCTGGCACATGACATGCCCTCAGCATACTTCAAACTCTAATACCTATAAGGAGAGAACCTCCGACAGACTTCTGACTCATCAGACCGCCTATCGCAGTGCAGGTACCTTAGCATTTACAAGCTCTCCCCTGGTACAGAGATGTACCTGAGTCATAGAGCGGAAGACCACCTGTGACACAGCTGTGTCACACAGGTGCCTAAAGCTCTAGGGTTTTCACACAGCTACATACTTTTGTGCAAAGCTATTGACACAGGGCAATTGGCCTCAAAGCACCAATCCCCTTGACCAACACTCTGAGCAATGAGCAAGGTTCCCTTAGACAACTGCTACTGTTTCATCCCTCTTGATAGTACGGGTGATTCCTATGGACTCAAAGAAACTAGCAAATCTAGGCTTTACCTGCCACCAGCTGAAGTCACGGCCCTTGACGCATCAAGCCACCATCACCTTGCTTGCAGCTCCCTGCACAGCACCGGCTTCTTCTCAGCTGTGGCACAGCTGCCTAGCACAGCCATCTCTTTGTCCTTGAAACCACCTTGTACCCTTTTTGGTGGCCATCCTTCTCTGGATAACCTTTCTTTATGGAACCTGTAGATTCTGCTTACACTCAATGTAAACATTAGATTCCAGTTTAGGTTGCCATTAACCATCAAAACCATATTAGGGCCTAGATGACCTTTCAATCTCCCCCTTTTTGGTGGTTAGTGGCAACCCAAGCTTCACACATTCAAATATATAGAATTGGAATATTGAAACATGTGAATGGTGCTAGAATATACTCCCCCTGAATCTGTGCATAAAAGATTTGATTAACAGGAGATGCACAGTTTACAAGTTTTAAGCATGGGAAGTATTTTCTGATGACTTGCATTCTTATCAGTTTAGACATGTTGGATGAATGATCAGAGCATTATATTCCTTAACATTTTCACTGTCTAACTGAAGTGGATACTGATAATTAATCAGAGCAAGTCATATCAAACATATGTATATCAGAGCATAGCACATGCAAGACATGCATCAGAGATTTGATATGTATACCAAAGCATGACAGACATGTATATATCAGAGCATACATATGTATATCAGAGCAAACTATGTATCTGAGCATTCACACATGTTTAACATAGCAAAATGTGCATCAGAGCATACCAAACATGTGTATATCAGAGCATTCCAACATATAAGAATGAGCATATGAATGCATAAGACATGTATCAGATCAAAAGATTTGCATAAAAGATACAATGTTATCAAGACATAATAAGATACAGAAGAAGAACCAAGTCTTGATACATCATTTTGAAAATAATTTCCCAATGCTCTCCCCCTTACACCATATTCTTCTCTCCCCCTTGCACTTTGCACCACTTACTCTCTCTCTACTCTCTCCCCCTTTGACACTAAAACACCCAAAAAGGAACAGAGGAGAAAGAGATGCTTCAAGAAGACTTGCTCTTCAGCAGCTGAATAACCTCTGAGAGCTGGTTGGACATATCTGAGAGCTGAGATTGAACTTGATCCATGTTGGCTTTCAGATGAGAGATCTCTTCTTGAAGCTGGTGGTGTTCTTTACGCAGAGCAGCAAATTGAACTGGCATGATCTTGTTCTGATAAGCTCTGGCAGGGACTGAGGAGGTGTCATCATCATCATCAGCATCAGCTGTGACTGGCACAGGTGCAGCAGCTGTGGCACCGGTGGGGACTTGACATTGAGCAGGTGATGACCTTGGAGGAGCAGGTGGGGCAGCTGTGTGACTGGGAGATGACACAGCTGGGTCCAGGAGAGTCTCCAAATAAAGCAGGGACTGCAACCTCATCTGGATGATCATCTGCCTGAGGTCTAAGCTGTGTTTTAATAGTCTTCACAGAGAGATCAAGAGAAGAATCCAGAAGACCTGTTCTTTGAAGGATCATGTACATGATGTACGATCCATACCTCAGCTTAGCCTTTTTATCCTTGGTGACAGCATCTATCTCATGAAAGATATATTTTACTACATTAAAATGCTGATTCTTAGCTATGTGCACCAATTTCACCCCATCCATTGCAAACAAATTCTAAAGATCATTTATATTGACCCATCGAGAAAAAGTAACAATAGAAGACATTCACTATATCTGAATAACTCAACAGAGTACTAAAACTAAAACAAAATGAAGCAAGCATACATAAGTAGTCCAGTTGATAAAATGAAATTAAATGATTAAGTATATCCAACATACATCAGTGGTGTATCTGACCTTTTCAAACTTATTTTTAAAATGAATGCGCAATGTGGTATATCGAACATCTATGAGATGTTTAGCAGGCCATATGAATAGCTGACACGTGTCTGATATGTGTACAACATCAATTTTGAAGTATCCATGCTTCAGATGTTTCCAGAGGAAGCCTTAGCAAGAGCACTGACTTCTAATGTGAACATTGTGATATTACAAGAAAAAAAGGTGTAAGATATTATTCATTCATTGCCAAATGCATAAATGAAGTATTGGAGAAATACCTCTGGTGCCTGTATTCCCTTTCTTGCAAGTTCAAGAAGTCCAACAATTTCAAGTGCTTGCAACTACATGCATAATACACATTATTGTCAATAAAAAAAACATGGCATTACTACAAAAAAACCCACAACACGAACAGAAATCTCACACTATATACGACTCTCTACGCAGCTAGGCAAACTGCCAACACTCCGCTTCTTTCACCGAGCCAATAATCCTGCCCAGGACGTGGTAATTCCAACGTTTCACAATCCTAGCAACAACACTACTACATCAGGTTCTGATTAGATCATTCTTGTGTAAATTTTTTGGATATGATTCTTATGTTTGTGTTATGTCTTCATGGAACATGGGGTTGACATAGCATCCGACGCATGCTGTTCTATGCTGCCAAAACCTAAAGAGAGGGAAGATGACGAAAGCCGGATGCATGTGGCATGCACAAAACCCCACAAGAAAGGTAAAGGTGTGCTGATGTTAAATGGAATCTTTATGATAATATGAAAATTTGAGGCATCAATTGTTCAATCAAATGCAATCCATGCAATCCTGAGAGATGCAAATGCAAGTGATTCTTAATCGGTGGAGAGAAAACTAAGTAAACACGAAAGCAGAAGAAGCATGGCAAACAAGAAGAGTTGAACATCATGAACAGGATAGCATATAATAAAAATATATATCCCTACTTGGGGTTAGTAGAAAACATACAAGTACAACTGTTGCCGCAATCTGTTCTCTTTCCATAGCAAGTGTGCTGTTCATTTTTTTCTGATCTTTCCTAAGGATTCATTATTCCTTCTGTTGTCCTACCATGACGAAATATACAAGACTTTAGTAAGATTCAAGCAATTCATTATCCTACCTCCATGCAATATTCTAGGTAACAAATGTAAGAAATATGTATGATGCAACATCATACAATAAATAGCTCAAGTATAGAATAGCAATAAAGGGGTCTGCGAAACAGACGTGCAAACTTAAATACCACCTTTTTTTCTTCTTGATTTTTAAGTTTAAAATCCACCAAGGGGACTGTTTAGATAATCAATCTTGTGGGTAACTTAAACAATGTGACATCAATAAGTTTACTGGTGAAATCATAGAGGCCAGTGAGGAGAATACTTTTCAAAGGCATTAATCTTCAATTTTGAGGGAAATCCCTCAAGAATTCACTACAGTATGAACCTATGACATCTTGAAAACAAAACCACTTTTTGATGTGTTGAATGGGATTACCGAGATAAAAAAAACTCAAAACATGTAAAAAATGGACCTAAATGGAATACCTGATTGAATCATTGATAAGTTATTTTGCCTTGACAAGTGAGATCTAGCTAGACCATTGTTCATCTCGAGATCATTAATAATTTTAAGCAAAGTTAGCCTTGCCAAGTGTACCAATATACCTGCTACCTGTAACAATGAAAGTTGTGTTAAGCAAGGTTTCAAGACCCAGTTCAGGATTGGCCCCAGCTAGGTGGTGGATATCAGGCTCTAGGCTTCTGGCCCTCAATAGAGATATATACAAGAGAGTTATAGGCCATGTGAGCAAGTCATCCTAGATAGGCCATATGGGCCAAATCATCCTATATACATATATCACACTTAGCAAAGGCATATTAAGATACATATTTTTATGAAGGTGGAGAGCTTGTGATATACCTAGTGTGACCATTTAAGATAATTTGTCACAGTGCTTTCATTTGGTAAACACAAGATGTCATTCTATTACAATGGAAATCAGCTCAATAGCCAAATATAAGGCAACGGCAAACCTGAAAATGATCTTCAGAGAGAATATTTTTTCTGGCTTCAAGGCATCTAAAAATCATAAACCATTGAAAACCTGTAAGTAAAAAAACTTCAAAAATGGCCAATGAACCTAATGAACAACCTTTTTACCTTTTCAATAGTTCTTCTGATTCCTTCAACTTCCTTATGATTTGAAGAGTAACGCTTAAGGCTTCGGCTGCGGTTGTAGTATCCAATGAATCCCATCCCTGTCAAACAGTTCCACAGATATATTTCAGTAGTTTTGGTAGGGATGATTCGCGATAGGCTTTGGTCAAGAGTGCTTGTCCCTGTCCCCCTTTCCCTTTTATTTTTTCAATCAGCTTTTATTTTGTTTCCTACATGTTTTATCAGAAATAGTATGGACTGCCAGTTGGACTAGAAACTCACGGAATATGTGATGGCGATCACAGAATTTCTACTATTTGAAATGTCATTACAGCAGTCAAGGATCATTGCGATGTTATTTCTCTAAAACTCACACATTTGGGATGGCATTGAGCTAATATTCCCTTTAACTATGTTGCTATATCTAGTATACGTAAAGAGAGGCGCAAGAGCTGAAGCGAGACATTGCTGCACCAACTGCATTTAACATGCAACATTGTAACCTGTTCCTAAAGACACTTGAATATGGATGCAGTGAACTTGCTTGCCAAATTCTAAATAGCGGAACTTAGGGAGAGAGTGAAGCATCGTCCCTCCACCTTGCCACCCCACCCAATCTTGAATGAACAAACGAGTAATCAAGATTTGTGCTTAGGGCAAAGATAATGCAAAACTTGACAAAAATCAGTATGACTATAACTCAAGCAACAATTTAAATAGTGCAATCACAAGACATAATATTGAAGAAACATTATACATAGGATTAAAGCTATATGGACATACCTTCGAAAGCTCAAGACTATGTAATATCTTCCTTTCAAAATTTTCAGCTTCAGCCCGTCGATTTGACTTCACCAACTCCTGAAAAGAAAGGCATATTAAACATGAGATCAAGCCATAAAGAAAATGCATGCAAGAATAAAGTAAAATCACAAATAAGGATCACGGAACATCAGCACTTGACAAGGCATGGAATAAGACAAAAGAGAAATAAATCATTGCTAAGAACACTGATCAACAACCTAGAATTTTTTTGAGTTTAATACGTCACTATCTCCATATAGATAAAAGAAATGCTTTCAACAAGGCAGATTTACTGATGATCCTACACATGCTGCTCAAGACCTTCCTATGGAGCTGATTTAATCTGTCGTGATCAATTTCTGTGGGGATCCTTCTAAGGAGGTTTCCAAGGAAGAGCTTACCAAGCATTGTGAAGATGATAATGGGGGACAACAGTAACAATTAAAGGGCTTCGGGGGCATGCTGCCCTATTCCGTCTTACCTGCTACTCTGCTGATCTTCTAAGTTTGTGTGTTGAACGGCTTTTGTTTATGCTTTTGGGTGCCTATCTCTGTCATTTGAACTATGACTTCTTATGCTCATATGTCCCCAACCTCTGGATGGTTCGTCTGATTTTGCTATACGCTGTTATTGTGCTGTTGGGCTTTGCTTCCCTCATCGCTTTTGGACTTCGTTGTGCGGTAGTCCTCCTCCCTCTTAGTTGCTTAAGTCCCCATGAATTAAAACAATGGAACATGGAATATTCTAAACTGGAACATCCGGGGCTTAAACTCTCCTTCAAAACACATGGCTGTCAGAAATCAAATTGAAGAGTCTAAATGTGCCATCCTTTGCATCCAAGAAACCAAACGCAATAACTTTGACCACTCTTACTTAAGGAAGTTTGCGCCCCGAAGTCTTGGATCACTTTGCTTTCTCGCCATCCTCTGGGACGTCTGGGAATTCGGGTGGGATCATCACTATCTAGAATGGTTCTTTATTTGAAGGCGTGGTGGTTTTTGCTCACTCCTTCGCGGTTCACGTTGAGCTGCGCTCCAGGCTTTCTGCGGATACCCTTCAAATTGTCAATGTCTATGGGCCTTGTGATGACCCAAGCCATAATGATTTCCTCTCCTGGCTTTCTGACCTGAACATTGGGGATGAGGAGAACTGGCTGATTTGTGGTGACTTCAACCTCTATAGATCCTTAGAAAATAGAAACAACCCGGTGGCAATTTCTAGAACACCATCCTCTTCAACAATGTCATTTTGTCGCTTGATCTTGCCGAGCTTCCCATTCTTAGCCGAGCTTTCACTTGGAGTAATATGCAAGAAGACCCTCTTCTTGCACAAATTGATTAATTCTTCACGTCTAATCATTGGATCAATAACTTCCCCAACACCCTGGTCAAGCCTCTTGCCCGCACCACTTCAGACCACACCCCTTGTGTGATTTGCATTGGAACCAGGATTCCCAAAGCCCAAACTTTTGGGTATGAAAACTTTTGAGTCGAGCATCCAGGCTTCTTGGAGGTCATTCAAAGCTATTGGCCCTCCCCTATTCTGGGATTTCTAGTGCTACTCGCATTTGCTCCAAGTTAAAAGCACTTCGACGTGGTCTTATGATTTGGAGCAAGAGTCTCTCGCATCTTGATTCCTTGATTAGAAACAACAACACTATCTTGGACCTTCTGGATGGCTTGGAGGGATCTAGGGCTCTTAGCTTAATGGAGAGAAATTTCAGAATGATTATCAGAAGGCACATTGCCAGACTCTTCATTACAAGCAAGCAGTGGCGGAGCCAGGATTGGGGCAAGCCCCGGGCCAAAAAAAAATTCAGCGCGAGGGAAAAACTTAGCGTCTATAAGGCTATAACTACCTCAAAATATACCCCATACGAAAACATACAAAATATGGCTCAACTGCACAATAATTTTAGAATTTGAACTCAATGCTTAACGATCCAACAAAATAGATAAAACATGACAAAAACTACAAAGAACAGTACGGGATACAAATGAGTACCAAATCAATGGTTTGCTTCATCGGTGCCTCCCATAACCTGATCAACGATAGAAGAAGAACCAACACCTTCAAGACATCAAAGATATAATTTCATAAGAGAAGGCATAAACATCAAAGTGAAAGAATTAACATTGATACAAAACTAAAAACTTACTACTACGACGAGGTAAAATCCTTTTGCGACACTTATAGGATTGAAAGCGATACAAAATAGCATCATCATCAATACTTGCAAATACATCTCGCTCAATATAGCACACCATGCTAGAATTCATCCAATCATCACCCATCTTATTCCTCAATTCCGTCTTGATAATACTCATAGCTGAGAAAGCTCTTTCCACTGATGCGGTTGCAACTGGCAAAATCAATGCCAACTCAATGAGACGATATACCAAAGGAAACACGGTGTGTCTATCAGTCTGAACCATCTTCACAGCAAGATTACCAAGATCATTACAACTCTCAAAATCCGGATCAGCTCTCACATCAGCAATGAATGTTTCAAGCTGGTTTCTAAGGACAAAAGAAATCTCATATCTGGAGAAGTCATCAGCATACAGCTCAGCAAGTTCAACAAGTTTGTCTTCATCAAAATTAGCAAATGAATTCCTTGGATCAAGACAAGCAATGCATCTCAACAATTGAGTAGATCTTTCAGCAAAACGGTTATTTAACTCAGTAATAATTTGGTCATGCACAACATTGAATATTTCATATCTGAAGCGATGATAGTAAGTTACCATGCTACCACCACGCCCCCTTGAACGACCTCGAGCGGGTATTGTATCATCCATGTTAGGCAATATAATATTATGTTTAACACAAAAATCATTTGTGTCTTTCAAGAGTTGATCCCAACCATTTTCTCTTATATCTTGAAGTTTCTGCAATATGATCCCAATCAAACTCACTGCACGAACAATGTTTTGATCTTTTCTTTGCAAGCATTGTGACAGCTCATTAGTCTTGCCCAATAGTTTGATCATAAGATGCAATATGAAAACAAATTCAAAACTTTCCATCTGAGAAATCAAGCCACCTGCTGTGGTTCTTTGTGTTAAATTTTCTGCATCATCATGAATGTTCTCTAATACTTGCAAAACAGATTTCCATAGCATAATAAACCGACACAAAGTTTTATGATGCGTGCCCCACCGTGTATCCCCAGGTCTTACAAGATTGGTTGCTTGGTTTTTCCCTCTTCCTGGAAAAATTTTCCCAGACTCCAATTGGCTCACAATAGTGTCATGTTGTTCTTGGGCTAGTTCATCATGTCTCTTACAAGAAGCATTGACGGTGTTGACAATTAAAGTTATGTGGTTAAAGAAATCCAATACAGAGGAACAACACTTGGCAACAGCAACAACCACTAACTGCAACTGATGGGCAAAACAATGAATGTAAAATGCATAAGGATTTTCATCTAGTATCAACCTTTGCAATCCACGAAATTGCCCTCTCATGTTAGAAGCTCCATCATACCCTTGCCCTCTCAATTTAGACATAGATAAGCCATATTTAAGAAACATACCATCCAAAGCTATCTTTAAAGAAGCTGCTCTTGTGTCACCAACATGCTTAATCCCAATAAATCGTTCGATCGTATACCCATTCTTGTTGACATACCTACAAGTAACCAACAATTACGTATTACTATTAGTAAAGAACAAAACAACAATTAACATAAAAGATACTAAGTTACTAATCTTAAAACCATAGCCATTTGCTCCTTTATAGATGCATCTCTGGACTCATCAACAAGTAAAGAAAAATTTCTATCTCCAATATCAGCAATAATGGTTTTGGTGGTCTCTTCTGCACAAGCTTGGCACAATTGCAATTGTATCTCATGTGAAGTCATCAAATGGTTCCCCCCCGCACTATCAAGCAAAGTCCTAGCATTTGGATCCTTCTTCTTGTACCAACTCATCATCTCCAAAAAGTTTCCCCTATTCTTTGAGCTCGAACTCTCGTCATGACCACGAAAAGCAAGACCTTGTAATAGAAGAAATCTGATAACACCCAAAATAATTATAAGACGACCTCTATATTCTTCTTCACTCTTTTTAGTACCACGATCCATCACATGTGCCACGCATTGCCTTTGATTTTTGAAAGCCTCATAATGTTGTCTAGCTTTATTGTGAGCACTATCATGTTTACCAACATGTGTATCAAGAACACTAGGTTTATCCTTCCAATTTCTAAATCCTACCTTTGTGAATGCCTCAAAACCAAACTTCTCAGCTCTAGGTTGCTTAAAAAAAAAGCAATAGAAACAAAAGGCCGCATCTTTAGCAACACTATATTCCAACCAATCGGAATGCTTCTTGAACCAATTAGCATGAAAGCTTCTTTGTTTCGAATAATTTCCTTGGGGTGTTTTTTTTAAATGTATGACCAGTTGGTTGGCATGGACCCATATTTATATACATCCTTCTAGCAACATCTCTAATGTCTGGATCTAAACTTTCAATAGGTTTCCTAAGACCAGGATCAGGTTCGATATCACCTTCACTCAATTGAACACAAGCAGGAGCAGGAATATATAGGTTGTTACTTTCTTGAGTTGAGATTTCACGCGGGTTGCTTGAAGTCGAAGGCGGTGGTCCCATTTCTGCGGTTGTTCCAATTTGTGGTGTTGATTCAGTCCCTTCAACTGCTTGATTCCCTCGAGCTGAAATGATAGGGGTAGACACCCCCGTTGTGGACACCGGTGAAAAAAATCTTTTCATCTTCAATTTCTACAAAATGAATCAATTTGAATTCCATCAACACATTACACATTATACATATTGACATACACACTCCATTTCAATCCAATTTTAGTTCAACATTTCAATCATCCATTTCAATCTCTCTGAACATCGCAGCTAAACAATCAATCGATGACCCAGATAATCCAGCAGACCTAGGGACTAGGGTTTACCACTTTACCTGTAGAGCGAACTCGGTGAAGGACTTGGTCAGCGCTTTCGTCGGCGACGGTGGACTGATTGGGAGCAGCTGAGCAGATGGGCGGAGGTAGAGGCGTAGAGCAGAGGCGATGGTGGACTGATTGGGAGCAGCTGAGCAGATGGGCGGAGGTAGAGGCGTAGAGCAGAGCGTGGGGGAGCGCGGCGGCGGTGTTCAGACTCGGGGAGCAGGCCAGCAGGGGACGGACCGGCGGAGCAAAGGGGAGCCCGGGGCGGCGGTCGGCGGGGCGCCGGGGCGCACCACAGCGGCACGGGCGCACCACGCCGACGGCGGCGGCCGGCGGGGGCGAGCGGGGCGAGGCAGACTGGGCCGGCCGGCCGGCCGGGGGCGGGGAGCGGGGCCAGTGCCTGGGCGGGGCCGCGGGCGCCGGGGCACGGCGGCGGCCAGTCCTGGCGGAGGCGGGCGGGGGCGGGCCGGCCGCCGGCGGAAGGCGGGGGCGGGGGCCGGGGGCAGACCGGCTCACGGCTCACGGCTCACGGCTCACTGGCACTGGCCGGGGAGGCGGGGGACTGAGCGGGAGCGGGGGGATCGGGGACGGACAGGGGGCGGGGCTAGGGGGGACGTCGCCGGCGGGCAGCGGCCGACGGGCCGCGGGCAGGGAGGCGCAGTGCAGGCGGCCAGGCGGGTGGCTTCCGGCGGCGGCGGCCAGGCGGGTCGTCTGGTCGTGCTGGCTTGCTGCCTCGGCCTGGGCTGACCGGCCACGCCCCGGGCCCATATAAATTTATGGCTAAAAAAAAAGCCACGCCCCGGGCCTGGGCCCTGGGTGCCCGGGGCCCAGCTCCGCCCCTGCAAGCAAGAATATTGACGGAAGCATTGCACTATTAGATGGACTGAATTTGGTGACAAGATAAGTTCTTTCATTCTGTTGCCACTAAAACTCGCAGAAGGAATGCTATCCCGCAACTTCTCGACACGGCTGGCAATTCCGTGGAGGATCATATTAACAAAGCTGCTATCTTATGGCATTGTTTCAAGGATCGGTTGGGTTCTTCTGTCAATCCTACCATGCACTTTAATCTCTCTGATATCATCCAAACTGCCGATGGTCTTGATTTTCTCTCAGCGTCTTTCTCTACGGAGGAGATTAACAAGGTTGTTGCTAAAATGCCTGCTAATCAGGTCCCTGGTCCGGACGGATTCAATGGCCTTTTTATGAAGAAATATTGGCACATCACCAAACAAGACTATTATGCTCTTTGTCATGACTTCTTTGATGGACGTGTTAATCTTCGGAGTCTCAATTCTTCTTCTTCACTCTTATTCCTAAAGTCTTGAACCCGGAAACAGTCAATGATTTCAGGGCTATTTCCCTTCTGAACTCTGGTCTTAAGATTATCACCAAGATTTTGGTTGATTATCTCCAAAGCATTATCCGTAAGCTCATCCATCAAAACCAATATGGCTTTATCAAGCATCGCTCTATTCAAGAATGAGATTATGGTTATCAAGCTCGATTTTGAGAAGGCATTCGACATGATTGAGCACTCTGCTATCCTTGATATCCTCAAGCATAAGGGCTTTTCTGATCGCTGGTTGGGATGGATCTTCAACATTCTCAGCAGTGGGTCTTCGGCGGTTCTGCTTAATGCGTGCCTGGGAAGTATTTCAACTATAAGCGTTGTGTTCGCTAAGGCGATCCTCTATCTCCCCTCTTTGTTTTAGCGGCGGACCTCCCGCAATCCATCATCAACAAGGCCCACGAGAGGGGTCTTCTTGATCTTCCGATCCCCACCACGGATCCTAATTTCTCAATTGTTCAATATGCCGATGACACTCTCATTATTATGAGAGCCTCCAGTAAACAACTTCTTTGCCTCAAGGGTCTGTTGGAGAGCTTTGGTCAGTCCACGGGCTTTGTGTTAATTTTCATGAATCTTGCCTCGTTCCAATTAATATCTTAGACGATCAAGCATCTCACCTTGCTGGCGTCCTTGGTTGCAAAATTGGATCCTTTCCATTTACCTACCTGGGTCTTCCCCTTGGTTTAACGCGTCCTAAGATCCAAGATTTTGCTCCTCTCATCACCCGCATTGATAGATGCCTAGCTTCTTGCTCATCTCTTCTATCTTTTGGCAGTCGTTTGCAAGTGGTTCGTTCAGCGCTCAGTGCTTTGCCTACCTTTTACATGTGCTCTCTTGCTCATCCCGCTGGGGTTCGTAATATCAATGACCAAAAGCATCGCTCCTGCCTTTGGTTAAAGTCTGAGATCATTGGTAAACACAAAAACCTAGCGGCTTGGAATAAAGTCTGCTTGCCTCGCGCCAAAGGTGGTCTTGGCGTTCATGATCTTGCTTCCTTCAATGAAGCTCTTCTCCTTAAGCATCTTCACAAGTTCTACAATCAACATGACACGCCCTGGGTTCCCCTGATTTGGAATTCTTACTACACATGCTCCCTACCCAGTGAACACTCTAGGAGGGGCTCCTCTGGTGGTGGGACATCATGAAGCTATCTGCCAAATTCAAAGACATTACGGTTTGTCATCCTAATGATGGTTCCTCTGTGGCCTTTTGGATTGATAATTGGCATGGCACTCCTCTCTCTCATCAGTTTCCCAGGTTGTATTCTTCTGTCGAGTCTCCAAACATATCCTTTATGGCCATGAAAGCTTCGCAGGACCTCTCCTCTGCCTTTCATCTCCTGCTCTCAGAGGAAGCCTCTCTAGAACTATAACAAGTTCTTTCTCTGTCGCATGATGTCTCCCATCTGCACTTTGAAAATGACAACTGGGGGTACAGATGGGGGAATGCCAATTATTCTTCCCATAAGTATTACAAACTCTGCTTCGCCAATCTCCCCAACGCTCGTCACTTGGGTTGGATCTGGAAATCCAAATGTGTCCCTAAGCTCAAAGTGTTTGCTTGGTTGCTGCTCCGGGATAGGCTTAATACTAAAGACATGATGGATAGGCGCCAATGCCTCAATCCAATGACACTTCACGTGTGCTCTACAATCAGAATACTCGGGAAACAAGGGAACACCTCTTCTTCAATTGTGCTTTCAGCCAGTGTTGTTCGCACCGAATTTGCTTTCACTGGAATCTTGACTCCTCCATCGCAGTAATCTGGTTCCTATCAAGTTTTCGACCTCTAGGCTTTACTTTATGGAGACCTTCATCGTGGCTTCCTGGCACCTCTGGAAATTAAGAAACAACTTTATCTTTAATGATGTAATTCCTTCTTATAGAGATTGGTTCAATAGTTTTTATCATGACCTTCTTTCTCTTAAATACAGATTCAAGGAAGCTCTTTGGGACAGCTTCCATGACTGGACCTCTTCCTTAGGATCCTCTCCTTAGTTTTCTTTGGTCTATGCATCCTTGTAATCGGTCCCTCTTGTAAATATTTGCACTTGTCCGAGCCTCTCCTACAGTTCTCTTTTAAAAAAGGCAGATTTAATTAAGAGAAAACTACATCAGATGTCCCTAAACTTGTAGTGAGGTGCCACTTCTTTTTTCAGTAGTGAGGTGCTACTTAAGGTCCCTAGAATTGAAATGCAACTTGACATGTCCCTAAACTTGTAGTGGAGCTCCCCTTAGGTTCCTAAACATGCAAATTGTGCCACTTAGGCCATTTTGCCATTTTAAGTAGCTGGTAGTGTAGAGGTGTGAAGATCCGTTATATGAATGATCTATGGCACAATTTGGGGTTATGATGAGTTTTAGTTAGCAAATAGTTCTGATGTAGCAGTCCAATGGAAGTGTGAATTTGATGCCAATTGTCAATCGATGAGATTGACAACGATCGAAGCAGCAAACTCATCATAACTCCAAATTGTGCCATAGATCATTCATATGATGGATCTTCACACCTCTACACAACAAGCTACCTATAGTTTTCCCTAAAAAAAGCAGCAAATTGGTTGTCATAATACTTGATGATTCATGTTAGGTCCATAACTTTATTTCACTGTCTCCTTATCATTTTAGCTAAGTGAAACGACAGTGACACATAGACATAGTGTGCAAGACCATCATGTTAATTTTCGCATTAGGAGCCTAAGTGGTATGTTACTACAAGTTTTAGAGAACTCTAGCGTGATTTTTCTCTAATTAATATTCAACTCACATTGGATTATTCACACCACAACTTCTATGTACATTCAGTGCCTCAACCAATTTCCTATTAACAGTATGCTGAAAGCCTGAAACATGCTCAGCTGCTAAACAAGATTTTCATAGTTCATTGTTTACCATATTATTTTTTATTTAATCCTGGAAAAACTAAGAATTAAGGATCTGAGCAACAAATTAGCATATTTTGATACTACACGAGATACCATGGATTTACAACGTCCACAGAAAGTTAGAAATGGCATGTATTTCATATGTCCATCAACTTTTGCAACACTTTTTAGGCATCATCTAGTCTTTCCACCCTCTGCCTCCACCACCACAAAGTCCTTCTAACTGATTGCACAAAAACATGCTAAAAGTATTGTATTAAAGGAATCCATGAACCTTGAAAGGATGCTGTGATTAATGAGAGACCTCTAAATTTTAGGGATACTGGCCTCATGCTTGGATGTATAGACCCAGCCAAGGTGAGCCCCCCTACTCCTAGGTCAAGATCAGAAGTATGGCTTTGTTGACCATGTGGCATTGTTGCCATGATGTATTTTATATATTTTTAATATGACATTTTGTGGCATGCATGTCATGTGTTTGAACACCAAAAGCATTGCTACCTTATTCCTTTTATAAACATCAATGCAGTAGAAACTCCTATGCATAAGTTTGGAAAGCCCTAGTGGTTATTGAGAGCTAGGAAATCTTCTATAGTAGGTGCTTACCGCAGAGAGAAACCTCATTCTTTGTATGCATGCAGGTGATTCACCAAGTCCAGCTTCCTAAGTTAATCCTCATGAAACCCTTTCACACACAAAAAAAAGATTAAAAACTATTCTGAAATGGTAATCATACCTCCAACATCCTAATAGACTCTCGAACAAGAGCTTCTGCATCTTTTCCTTTTGTTTGTAGACTTAACACCTAAAAACAGAAGAAAAAAGGATGAACCTTTCCTGACAGAACATGAGTAGAGAGTTCGAAAAACCAAAAAGGCATTTCCTTGGTAAATATTTTCAAATGATTTCATCTATTTAGAAGGGAAATGACAAAATGAGGGGATGCTCAACAAACACAATTTAGACTTCAGAGTGAGCACAAGAAGGGTATATACAAAAGCATGCACTTCATGTATACTACGAGAATGAAATACAGTTCTATGCAGCAGAACATGCACAACCCTACAAGCTTCATGGTGATATAAACTTAGCTTCACAGATAGAGCAATTCATCACTTAACTGCCTTGTGGCCTTGTGGGAAATCTATAAATCATGAAGTATGATCCATACAGGTAAAGCCAAGCCATTGAGTTTTATTTCATAGCTGATCAACAGCATCAAAGGCATATTTTCTCAAGTCCTATCAGAAGGCATTATAATCTAATCTTTCTCAAGACAAGTTCGAATAGCAAATATTTTTTGGAGAAGGAAAGAACTGGAGGGTGTGCAGTGTGCACCAACGAAGGGAGCAAATGCTGAGAGCCTGAAACAACTGTTCTGCTATTTTCTCATAGAGTAGAATACCGCGTGTTATGCTGCTAGCTTCCAATGCATGGAGCAAAGTTGACTTGAACCTTCCTTGCCTCCTGACGCGCGGACTACAATAATGGAGGTGTGGAAGCGTGGAGACGCATTGGTGCCAAGCTCTAGCAGATACTGCTCCAAGAAAATCACCTGTACGGTTTATGTTCCGTGCAAAACTGAAGTTCTACAGTTTGTAGTGGAGTTTGAACTTTGAACTCCAATAAAACTTGTGTACATGGCTGATTTGAGTAATTCTCTTTTCCCTCAAAATTTTTAAAGTAATTCTCAACTGTATTTTACAACCTCTCGATAATGGGCTTATAGGTTGACATATCAGGTGACTCGTTCAAATTGACATCTTAACTCATTAATCAAATATTGTATTGTTATGCGGCTGACAACTGCCATGACCGACTCTCAGAAACACCTTGCAATTAGCATGGCCATTAATTAATATCCATGAAGCTTACATAGTTTCCACCAAACAGTGTCACGAGGTCAGGTATGCTTAATGAATACATATTTATTTTCGTCTTATCTCGAAGGCCCAAATAATAGTTGAAGAAGATCAGGATGACTTGGGAACCATCACATGGACCCCTACGGGCCGCACGATAAATGGTCTGACAAAAACATATTATGGGAGTAAGAATGCTAACATAAACAGGACTACTGATGAAAAAATGAATTAAGAATGTTGAACATGCAATAATGCAGTAGTACCTGGTTAAAAGGTACTGGAGTAAGAAAGATAATGTAAAAGATACTACTTGAAAAAAATAGAATATAGAACAGTAACTTATACAGCAACAGAGCAGTTGTACCTGAACAAGAAGATACATTGTAGCGCCATAATCTGGGTGACCAACCCCCATAGCACATCCCTCTATCTACACGATGACAATTAAAACTGATGAACGTTAGAACTACAAAACATAAATTACCTTACAACAAAATTGTCAAATATATTGTATCTGTACAAAAGCCAGCACATATTTCTAGTCAGATCAGTACCTTCAAAGCACGCTGCAAAAAGAAACAACACAAACAGAAAATGATATAAGAAGCAAGTTTAAACTGAAGAAAACATGAATAAATCAAAAGAAAAATTGATGCAATAAGTTATATTGAGAATGACAATGGCTTAACAGGTTTTTTCCTTTCAAGTTTTATTGTAAGATATTTTCCACAAGCAATCTGTTAGTCTTTATGTTGCACATGGTCAAAAGGAGAACAGCTCAAATAAGTAGAGAAGCTTAAATTAGTGAATAATAATAGCAAGATAGAAAATGGCCACCATGCTAATGCTTTCATCCAGCATAAAATGAGTATCCACATTATAACTTTAGCTGTGTTGCTGATGCTATGTTTCTTATAGATATTCTATGATTTATTTATTTACAATGATGCTATGTTTCTTTAAGAAATTCTTTGATTTATATGTTCGATAATCCCCGTCTAGAGAAATGTTCATAAAATAAACAAGTTGGAATGAGATAGGTGCACATTATTCAGGTTTGCAAAGATTATTGAAAAATGGCTCCACCATTGCTCCCAGCAGGATATAAACATAACATATTAATGTAAGCAACAGAAAGAGGTACTGTTCTGATATATTAATTCCATACAAGCCTGTGAGCTGTTACTTATTTTTTGAGGAGAACAGTATGGGAGAGCCCTACTGAGCTATTATATGATATTTCACTTAAAAACTGTTCAAACTGTACATCACAACACAATTAAAAAAAAATCTAAACTGAACAAACTAGAAAAGATTCACGAGGTAACAACAGGCACCTCATAACATGTCTGAGCTTGATCAAACTTGCGTTGAATATAATAGCACTGTCCAAGATTACGCAAAGCTGTTCCAACCCTACAAGAGGCATGTAAAATATCTTTTATGCAGTAATTCCTTTTAGTTAATTCTCCAAAGTATGGAATTTAGATGAAATATCATATGCATTGACAAGTGTCATCAATCATACAAACACAGAGAGAGAAATGGAGATTTAATCTCTAGTTCTCTGCTATTATAGAGGGAAGTGATAGGCCGTTCTTCCGCCCACTAAAAATATTACACAGCGAGCAGGCAGGGGTGCATAACATGCATAATGGAATGGAAACAAATGCCGTGCCGCCTTGTATCCCTTTCTCTCCACTCCAGTTCAACCCTAATCACTGGCACTTTGCCCCTGAGATATAACTTTATTTTCTCCCCTTCCATAAAATGAACTGAAGCCAAAGTTACTGAACAAAATCTAGTCTAAAACTTAAAATACCGTATATCATCAGGTCCAAACGATTGCTCCAGGATTTCAATTGCTTCCAGATATAATGGTTCAGCTTTCTCATACTCTTTTCTTAACCTATAAAACTCCGCCTGCAAAGCTTAGGATAATATTAAAAACAGGGAATAAAAAGGAATGTTGCTTCATGCAAGACCAGTATTAAGAGAGGTTTATGAAAGCCTACAGCAGGACAGGACGTGGTGTGACCTATTTAAATTTATAGAAAAAAAAACCATCTGAGTGCCAGTGTGTAATCTAATATTGATGCACCCAAGTATTTTGAGTTCTAAAACATAAAAAACTATCAAGAAAGAGTGCCTTAGTTGACTTATCAGACTATTTGATTCAATTGGTGGTCATGTTCTAGCGTTTAAGTTTTCAGTACCCCACTTCTGAGGGCCTATGTGGCATACAGCCTTATATGCAGTTTAACTATTACAAAAATAGACATAAGTTATGTGTATAATGGTATAACATTAATGCTAAATACAGGTGAATTTACCAGATAAATGAACAAGGATATGTACGGGCCTGTTTGGTTCAATGCCTAACATTGCCAAACTTGCCTAAGGTTAGGTAAACAAAATCTGTGTCACGCTTTAGCATGCCCAATAGAATCTTGCCACACCTTTTGAATCTATGACAAGCGGGACCCAGCTGTCAGAAAATGAATCTTGCCTAAGGTGTGGCTGCGAACAAAATCCATACCTAATCAATCAAACTTGCCTAAAACTCATAATCTAGCTTATGTGGTAGTGTGGTAATGTTTGGCTATGAACCCAAACAGGCCCTAAAACTCATAATCTAGCTTTTGAACTTAAATGGGCACCGCAGCTCCATTCATAAGAGAGAAAAACAGAATGTATTTCAATCGTCAGTACATAGTCAGCAGTAACAATTACCAAGTTGTTCAAGGCTGATGCAGCATGTGGATCTCGCAGTCCAAATCCTTCTTTAGCTTCATGTAGGGCTGCCTTGAAGAACTTCTCAGCTTTATCTAGTTTTCCCTAGAAAATGGATAAAATAAGCTAACAATAACTGTAATTTAAAGGTCGAATGAAGAGTAAGAGTAACTAAAGATCCACCCCTGCTTTCCTCTTCTCGTACAGTCATACTCCGAGCAGCATTAAGGTGTTAAAAACTTGTAATGCACAGGGCATATGGTCCAAATCATCATACTGAGTGCATATGTTCAATAATCGCATGGTTTCCTAATTGAAGCAAGTTTTGGAGTATGTACTTACGAGAAGTTGCTAAATCCAAGCTTTCAAGCAACAGAAATCCGAAAGAATATGCTAAATTACCATGAAATTTCAGGATATGGACATCAAAGCAGCACATAGTTTAATGATGAGCTAAAATTTCCAATTCCACATGGTTTAATGAGCAAACTGAAGGCCTGTTTCTACGGTTTCCAAACCCCATACTAAGAGTAAACGCAGGTAATAAAAAAGTGTGGATCAAACAGGTTATATGAAAATCGGTCAGCATCAGGGGACTAAGCACTAGAGTTGTTCTCTCTAGGTTATGATATATCAAGATGACTGGTTGAGTTCGGCATCATTCTTGGGGAACACATTTAAAAATAGGGAATTCCTGTTTGAACTTTGAACGAAGTGGGGAATTATAAAATAGTAAGTTTTTTCTCAGAAATGCTAAGGATAACGTGATACTTGCTTTCAGGAAAAAATCTCGTGCATTATCAGTGAAGATTTTCCATTTGATCGTGTGTTCATTTGAGATCACTGAACCATCTTCAATCCGGCGTAGATTAGTAACATTTGCATCAGCTTGCTCACTGCTAGCTGCTGGAGCAACTGAATCATCCTGAGCCAATACAGAGTTGTTGCTAAGGCCAAGAAAAACAGCTGTAACAAGACTGAAGTTAGGATCGCATGGTATCAAATATGAAATTCACTTCATTAGATTAGAAAAGTAAAATCTTAATGAGCTTCAAAGCCTTAGGGTGTCAATATGATTAAGTTCCTGCAAATCAACTTACGGAAGTATTAAAGATTGAACTTGGGAAGATGAGGGGAAAAGTTGTGAGGCTATTGGAATAGTCCCATGTGTCGAAGGGTAAGATACCTAATTTGAAAATAGGGGAGTCCCTAACTCCATAATGTAGCTTCTGGGAATGCGAAGGCCCTTGATGATCCTACATTCCTACATTTGGTATCAGAGCCTGGTTTTCACATCTCTGGCCTAATTGCCTGATGGACACTAGTGTGTGAAGCATTAATGGATGTGGGTACCTGCAGGACCGTCGGTGTACGGTGAAGGGGTCTGTGAACTTGACGGACCATCCGTGTGTGCTCAAGGGCTGACGAGCACCAATGCGTGTGTGTGTGGGGGGGGAGGGGTGCTGGAATAGCCCCACATTGGTTGAGTGGGGGAACCCCTCACCTCATAAGCTGCTTTCGGGAATGAGAAGGCTCTTTATGATCCCATAGCCCATTGCCGGCAGCACATCCACGTATACTACTGTTCAAAGTGAAGGTTCTTTTGCTATTTGGAGTTGTACTTTTTCTTCGAGGGGACTGTGATGTTTGTATTTATCAGGAAATGTAGTAACCTTTGTTTGGTAATGTGCAACAATGTCTGGGTCATTGACCAATCAGTCGAACTTGCCTTTACAACATCTGCAACGATTTCTAACTTAGCTTGTAAATATGGGGAGAGAGAGAGAGTGCCCAACCTCATCAAAGGAAACAAGCTCTCCAATGCATTATTTTTTCAGCTTGTGTCTAAGACCCCACAAGACTATTAATTGTTGCATGTGTGTTGGGAGAGGGTGGCACCCACAAAACGAGGCAGCTACCAATAGAACATTTGTTTGTTTCTTGTTTCTTGGTATGCACAATTAACTTAATTTGTCAATCTAGTAACAAGCTAATCCACTCTTGACGTGCCGGTTACTCGAGATGGTCCTGAGAGAGCTCTTTGCCAAGCATGGGTGAGGGCTTAGCCATCGCCTTTGTGGACCCTAAGGAAGTTTCGACGTTATTTTGTTTTCTTAGCTTCAAATACTTTACTTGTTTCACTTGTAAATTTGATGTTCAGCTGGATTTTGCTGAACTCTATGCAACTTTGTAATAACTCTAGGGCTGTGTGCATGAACAATGCAGAGGCCAAGAGATACTCTTTGTCTTCGCTGCACCATCCTGATGCAGTGACAAGGTAATAAATTGTTCCATTATCTAAAAAAAGCTAACCCTCTCTCAACTTTTCTCCTCCACCTCAACCCAAATGCTGAGTTGGCATATGGCATACCCTTAGTAACAAGTGACACGTACTATTGTAGATGCTTTCAGCCCAACTAGATTTTATGAATTGAGCAATCAGTATATGCAGAGGTCAAACCTGTTTGTCCAATCAGTATAGCGCCAAATGTTGAACCCAACTGTCGACTCAAACTATAACTGACGTTACCATCATTAGAACCTTAGGGAGAAAATCATGTGTTTTGTTAAAATGATCGTGATGGGAAACAAGAGAAATACCACTCTTAGTTGCACTAGAAATAAACATAGCAGGACAAATTAAGAAATTCAATTCATAAGAGTTTATGAACAAAAATATCATGGACCAACCAAGCATTAGAATGTTGCATATTCAATGACGGTTAAGCAACTCCCAAGAGATTCAATTTACTCACAGGTTGTAGTACCGTACCCGCACTCCTGCGCTATTGAATCTGACCCAATCTACTCTTAGTTCATTTTGCTCCTCACCTATCTCTCAATGCAGCCATCAAAACAATCGAAGGTCTCAAGGCAACACCATCGCAATATTCCTCACGAAATCCACTCAACAATACAACCCAGTGCGCATCACACGATCCAACCTCCCAAAGTCTCAAACCCATAAAAAATTGTATCACTCCAAAACCCAGCGCGGGGATCCTGCAAGGGATAGCACGAAACCAACACGGCAGAAACTACAGACACTGGGAACTGCTCACCAGAGGAGGAGGCCGCGCCGGCGGTCGCGGTGGGTAGGTGGAAGCTCCGGGAAGACGGCGCAGCGGCGAGACGACCTGCCGGGGCGAGGCGGGCGTTCCGCAGGAGCGAGAGCAGCCGGCGCCGCGAGGACATGTTCCCGTGTGACAAACCGACGCAAGGCTGGGGTCTGGGTGGGGGTTAAGCTCGTGACTGTCCTGCGTGAAGGGTGGGAGAGGGCTTTGTGGGCCCCCACACAAATGACCCCGACATCTGGGTCGTCAAAACTCAAAACTGTGATCCCTCCCTCCATTGCTGCTCGCCCCGCCGCCGCCATGGCTGCCGCCGCCCGAGGCCTCAACTCCGTCTCCCGCGCCGCCTTCTCCTGGAAGCCTGTGTGTAAGATAGGGCCAGCGTAACCACATCCCAAACCCTGGAGCGCTGGCTGACTAACCCCTTTCTCCCTCTACCAGATAGGTCAGGCGCAGCAAACGCTCGCGGCGGCGGTGAGCAGGTCTGGCGTGGGGCTCCACTCGGGTGTGCGCGTCACCGCCACGCTGCTCCCCGCTCGCGCCGGCGAGGGGAGGTACTTCGTCGTGGAGGGGAGGAGGCGAGGGTGGCGGCGGAGGTGGGGAATGCTGAGGCGCAGTCCCCGCTCTGCACCACGCTGCGCAGTGGAGGCGGCGGTGCGCAGGTGCGCACGGTGGAGCACCTCCTCTCGGCGATGGAGGCGCTCGGCGTCGACAACTGCCGCGTCGAGGTCAGCTGCGGCAACGAGGTGCGTGCCCTTTCGCTGATGTTGTAAGGTAGTTGGATTAGGTGTTGATGTCAGATTCCACTGCAACGACGCATGTTGCAATGCGAGATATCTTTCCGATTCATGTGAACTTTTAAGCGACGACAGATTCCTTTGCTTGATGGATCAGCCCAAGAGTGGGTAGAGGCGATACGAGGCACAGGTTTGTGTGCGGCCGAGGATATCAGTGGACAAAAGTTGGAGAAGCTGGCGCCCAAAATTGATGAGCCTGTTTACTTGCGGAAAGATGGTTGCTTTACAGCTGCATTCCCTTCCCCCCAAATCCACATCACCTATGGAATTGATTTTCCAAAGGTATCTCTCATCCCTTCGTTCTTTAAAATCAGGAAATGCTAGTTCATTTGGCCCATTCACTTCTTTTCTGCGATTATTTTAGATTCTTCTATCTGTTTCTACTACTTTTTCTTTCGTTCCAGTGTTGAGTGCCTTTCAATTCCGCTGCTAACTACGTGATTAAATATTGATATGTAACTGGGTTTATATTGGATTGAATGATGCATTGTTTCTCAAATTTGAAAATTCTAAGTAACAGTGGAGCATGATAGGGAATAAGAAAAGGATGTGTATTTTGTTGCTATGAACTTGATGTGAGGTCAGTAGTTCAGCACTACCCAAAGTTGACCTTTCTTGGACCTCTTTTTTTTTCTAATGTTCACGTATGACATGATTTGGTAGAAGCCCATTATATTGTTTGGATTAACTTTGGTTTGGCTGACTTTGCATGTGTTTTAATGTTTTGTGGCGGAGGCCAAGTTGAAGAGCTTGGAACCTGTCACTAGGGTTGAAAATGATACGGAAACGGTCGGAAAAATGCCTTCCATTTCCATTTCCGCACTCTTTTATCGGAACGGAAACGAATACGGAAACTCTGAAAACGGAAACGGAAACGGATATGAGACGAATACACTCAAAAACGAAAACGATAACGAATATTAGTCGGAATACAAGAACCCCTTGAACCGTGCATAAAAACACAACAAAAACAACATGACACAAAGAATATATATTACATAATCAATTAACCACAAAATAATAACGTGACACAAAGAATATATATTACATAACCAATTATATTTGTACGGAAGTAGGAAGGGTTAGCCGGTTAGGGATAGGGGATCTGGATGGGCTGGATGGGCCAGAACTTTTACACAGGCTTATTCGAAAATATTCCGTTTTTCTTATACGAAATTTCCATTTCCGCTTCCGTTTCCGACTGAAATAGCCGAACCGTTTCCGTTTCCATTTCCGTATCGAGAAATTCCGTTTCCGTGTTAGAGCTTCCGTTTCCGTTTTTCCCGGAAACGGACGGAAAATTTCCATTCCGTTTTCAACCCTACCTGTCACATTGTTGAGGTATAAAACAATAGTTGTTTGATAATGTGTACCAGGACATGGAATATTAAGGTTTAACATTTTTGTTTTATAAGGCTTAACTTTTATTTTATTTTCTGTTATTTTCTAATTACTAATCTGATGATCATCATAGGAGTAGACCTTTTGTGATAGTAGTGTAAGTACCTTCATTTTCTTATCTGCATTAGTAAAATGTTTATGCAAGAGTGGAGGTTGAGCAAATGCCTTGTGCCGGCAAGGACATGCAAATTAGCTAGCTTCTATATCTACCTTCCAAGTATAAAAATTGATAACGTGCTAAAAAAATTTCGAATATATATTTAGGACTTGAGCAAACTATGCCTCCTATTGCAGGTGCCGGCAATTGGTTGTCAATGGTTCACCACTTTGCTGGATGATAATATATACTCGAGCAAGATAGCTCCTGCAAGAACTTTCTGTATATTTGAAGAGGTTTGCTCATACATTAACCGGTGTTTATGAGTTCAATCTATTATCCATTATGACTGTTGCTTTCTCCTTTTTGGTTCCATCTCTTACAAGAACGTGTCCCATGCTACAAACCTGTAGTGGCAATATCATTCGTTTGATCTGTACTTACATGTACAAAGTAATTGAGCATTTGTCTTTTTCATATTGAGTATATGGTATCATGAGTTTCCTCCAAGAATCATGACAATTCAACTTACCTAGCTTTGTTTCTCATTGACTTTATCATGATTTTAAGACGCATGGCTTTATAAGTTTATATTTGTTTTCACCTCTCAGACTAATCAGTAATTGCATGAATCTTAAATGGCTAAGGATATCAAGTATTTCTTACATTTCCTATAGTCCAGTCCGTGCTTTATCCATTCTGTTAGGGATTTTTTGCAGTCATGGGTTACGTCTTACACCCCACCCCACCCCCCCCCACCCCCCCCAATCAATTTGCTGGCCCTGTATTGCTCTCTCTCTCTCTCGTGCGTGGGAGGTGGGGGGGGGGTTGAGGTACCATAATTTATGCTCCTGAATCACATAGAAATGCAGACTCACTTGTGTTTCCTGCATTTATGAGTTTACAGGTTGAAAAAATGCGTGGTGCTGGGCTCATAAAAGGAGGATCAGTAGAAAATGCTATGGTTTGCAGGTGAAGAATAATATGCTGGAATTTTTTTCTTATTTATAGTTCATATAGCTTCTGTAGAACTGCAGATTGGTGGTTTCCTTGTTGACATAGTTTAGCATATGAGTTTGTATTGCAAATTTTTGGCAAAGCTACTATCTAATTCATACTTCAATAATAGCTTTACAGTTAACACTATAGGTTCTGTATGTGCATTATACTGCTGTTGTAGTAATTGACCATCCTCATGTCAATTTTGTCATCATATAATGGTATACTTGTTTGGCAATTGACAGTGTGACTGGTGGTTGGCGAAATCCCCCATTGCTGTTTGAGGATGAACCTTGCCGCCACAAGATTTTAGATCTTATAGGTGATTTCTCACTTCTTGCACAGAATGGTAACCAAGGTTTTCCCATTGCTCATGTAGTTGCCTACAAGGTATGTTCTTTAAATTCAATTGACTTCAACATTGTTATTGTATGATGTAGCAAGTGCGTCATAAGTTCATAACACATGAGTGTTGTCACTGGTACTATAGTACTCAAGGCTAGCAGCTTTGGGTTGGCATGTCATATTTAGTAGCTAAATCATTAACAAGTATGCAAGAGCTATCTTGGAGTTAGCACATATGGAATATCCTATATGGAAGTGAGTTTGTGTGATCTTCACACAGTGCTGTGTTGTACAAAACCAGTTTTAGTTCTGAGTAGTAATCTATATGCTTGTCTAATAAGTAGATAAATAGAAGAAATTTTTGGACATGTACTGGCATGCTCTGTTGTTTGTGTAACCTAGGGAAAATACAACTTCTCATATGTACATGTACATGTCCAATCAGTAACGCAGTATTAGCTTCTCAGGCAGGCATAGGGGGAATAGGTAGTAGGGTAAGATAGGTGGAACTGCTGTAGTTTATGGGATGGACATATATTTGTCTAAAATGGTGTGATGAAAGTGAAAATCCATGTCTAACTATTCAAGGTATGAACTTATCTCCAAAGGCACAGCCTAGAAAAAAGCCTCTCTTTTGAAAATTATAGAGGCTAGTCACATTTGCTATGAAATATGGATTTCTGAACCCCTGCACACTAGTTCCTGTGCTGACACCTAGAATCTGAACCTCATTTAATTGTCTTCTGCATTTCTGTTCCATGATCATTTGGGTTTGATTTACTCCCATGTTTTCTTGACGATTTATCTTCTAATTAGAAAGGATCTTGAACATTCATCAAATCTCTGAGGTACTTCAAGAATATACTTTACTTTGTTTAGGTGAATTCTAACATAAACTTTTCATGTGGTTCTGTTCAGTTTGTTTCCTTTTGTGAGTTCATGTGTCAATTTTTGGGTTTGATTTTGTGAAAAAGTGAAGGAACATGTAAGAGGAACTACATGTTCTATTAATTGAGAAGAAATAGGAACCCAAATTCAAGTCTATGAGACCTTGAACCCAGGTGGTGGTTTTGTACATCCACTCCCCTAGCTCACTTCCTGGGTTTGATTTTGTGATCATCACATTGACTTGCTTTTTCTAGCTTTGGGTCGATTACTCCCTTTACGAAGTTAATGTTCAATCCCGTTTATAGTGGTAGGCAGTAAGATTATGGAGTTCATGACAATGAACACTCTGAATACTGACTCCTGACCAATGATAAATAAGCGATCTAGTCAAAGTTTGGCAAAGATTGCAGTGTGTCAGAAAGGGAACATCAATTACCAAGTAAAAAGTGTGGTAATTGTGACAGGTTATTCAACTAAAGGTTTTGCAAGTTGCAATAACACTAATTATTCTGATTGTGACCTTAAACTACAGACCACCTTTTTGTTTTGGTTGGCACATCACAACCTCTTGCTTTCAAGTACTGCTCTGTAACATGTGGTTCTGAGATAATAGGGTTTATCCGAAGCCAAAGCATACTCCCTGCTATATTTTTTATTTTGTACAAGAAAAATCTTTTACCCGATAGAAAAAATTGCAAATTGTTGTCCTAGTTTTGTACACTATGTTATCTTGTTTATGCTACCCCTAGAACTCTGTAAACCAGTTTGTGACATCCAAACTTACTATTTCCTTTTGTGTGACAAAGGCTGGACATGCCCTGCACACTAATTTTCTACGTCATCTATCTGGAACGATCACTGCAGACCAAGGAATGCTTGCTTAGCAAGGTTGAAACATATGGCTGGTGTTGTTCATATGTTGTTGATAGTTGTAAGAAAGCAAATTTCAGGATAATCATCCGATGGCACTCATCCAACAGTCGGACAAGTGTCAGCTTTATAGTCGATTATAATCTAAAAGCTCTATATTCTCCATATCTTTGGCCAGTAGTTTCTTCCGTTTCATAAACTGTATTATCGTCCTCTCAGAAAGTTGGTTTGAGGAATCATGTATGTACTTAGTATTGTAGTTATAGCTTGTACAACACGCTTAATCTACCAATTCTGCAGAGAAACAGGTGGCTGTGTATAATTGTAAACAACTGAACATAACTCGGGCCGAATTCGTTTCAGTGAATTTTCCATTCGATTTGGATGCAGAAAGCTGCCATCCATGGTCAAACCAGTGGTCGCCGAGGCCTCGCCACGTCGAAGGATCCATTTAATTTCTGCATGGATAACTACGAAGTTGAGGTGCCACCAGGACGCGGGTGGATGGGTGGACGTGAAACCGTGAAAGCGATGTGCGGGCATGGGGGCCTGTCTTTTCGGAGGTAGCAGCCGACTTGATGTGGTGGTGGTAGTAGGCTGATGGAGATTTAGCCGACCGAAAGTGCAGCGCCCGCGGCCGCGTGCGCGTTCCTGGAAGTCGTTGCTCGCTTGCCGTGCGGCGATGTGGCAGCGTTTCTCTGTGCAAGAACCCAAGTCATATTTCTCTTTGTTGTCAAGGCGAACTGGCACCTCAGATCCAGGCAAGCAAAAATAAAAACGTGGGGAGCTGACAAAATGTTGTTACCTTTTTACTGGCAGATGTAGGGTCACCGGTTTGGTCAGAGTTGGCTGCTACTCCAGGGCTACACTTGCTACTCGGCAGTTCGTGGTTTTGGTCCGGTCATACAGAGCGTCAGCGATCACAACCGCTCAATCGCGTGATGAAGGCCAAGCGGAGCGTCCGTTGATTCGTGCAAAGTTTCCTGCATGTTCCCCTCCCACTCCCAACGTGTTCCCCTTCCCTGATCTCCTCAGCTGCGCACCTTGTTTCGCTGGCCCCCTACTGTAGCCATGCAGTACCTCGCGGAAGCTGGAGGTGCATGCCATGGAACGCCGCCGTGGCCACCTCCCGTCCGTGCTATTTGAACCGATGGAAGCCTGACCGTGCCAGAGGAAGGCAAGTTGAACACCATAGGGAAGCACGATACCATATAACTTTGCCAAACCTGATCTGAAAGTTTTCCTAAAATCGGAACTGTAAGTATGAAACCTGAGTTGGAATTATTCTTCCAAATAGAAAAGTTCTGTTTCAGAATTGGAAGTTCTTCAAAACCTAAATTGGAATTGTCTGGGGCTTCTTTGATTCGAAGGATTTCAAGTGTAGTAAATGTAGAAATTTGATGGCATGACATGTTGGATTGAAAATACAGGAATAAGTAAAAAATATATTATGTTGCACCACAAAAAAAATGCAGGAATTTTCTTTAGGAATTAAGTGCATGCCATATTTGTCATACGCATAAAGAAAAATTTCCAAGAGTTTTGACTCAATGGAAATTTTCCTTTGGAATTGAGTGCAAAGTAGCCCATAAAAAAATTCACAAGGTTTCTAATAATACAAATCAAAAAACCAATGTACAAATTTTTTCTAAGGATTGAAATCCTCCAAAAATCCTTTCAAATTTCTTTGAATCAAATAGGCCCCCTCTTTGATTCATAGGATTCCAAAAACGAAGGAATAGAAAAACGCAAGATTGCACCAACTTGAATTCCTATGGGATTGTTTTGCATCAAATGTTGTTTGATTACACCATAGGAAAAGCAAAGGATTATTTTCAGGAGGTTTGAGTCAATTGAAAATTTTCTATGAAATATAGTACAATACAATCCTTAGGAAAAAAACTCTATAGAATACAATCCTACAAGTCAAACAACCGATATAGGAAAATTTCCTATTCTCCAAAATACTTATCAAAATCCTTTGAATCAAAGAGGTCCTCCTATATTGGTAGTTTCTTGACGTTCAAATTTGAAGCTTCGAAACAGAAAGGGAAGTGTTTCATTTTTTAAGTATGATTGAAAGTGTTTCATACTCCGAGTTGAAAGTTGCAACCGAACATAGTTTCTCAACTGGATTTTTCAAAGTTGGACTAGATGTTTCATGAGTTATGAATCTTACGGATTCTATTAGACGTATTTTGTTTTCGCGAGTACGAGCAGGCCTATTGCCGGTGCAGGAGGTGAGGTGTGAGTACGATTGCCGACCGTGCCATGGGGATCACCTAAAAACATATATAAAGGTAGAGTCGGTTATTGACTCTTCCATCCCTCCAAGTCATCTAGAGTCGACTATCAAATAATTCATACAATAGTATTGTCTTTTAAGCTAACTCTACGTGAAGAGACAACATTAGATGTAACAGCGTACAAAAGCAAGGAGGTTGACTCTAGAGACTCTATTATGTGTTAGAGTCTAAATCTTCATGAAAAATCAGTTTTGTTCTCTCTCCTCCACATCAGTAATTATCCTACGTGGCATGACGAAGAGTCAGCTGATGTCGCGTCATTGTAGATACCCTCACTACATCTAGTGTTGATGCGACAGTTGACAGTATGGGCTATTTGTAAAAATGAAAAGAGAAATTTTAAAACGCTCCCAAACTATTTTGGACCATCTATTTCTTTTAATCTAATGGTCTAGATTGAACATGGTAACTTATTACCTCTAAGAGGTAAGAGGTCATCTATTAGTGCTAAATAGGCAATACTATCTTTCGGATTTGGAAAATTTGCGTAAGTAGAAACAATATATTTGGAAGGCACAAAGTTGATAATATGATTCTTATAATTTTGGTTGTACACGAGGGAACGGGAAAAAATGAAGTTACCCGAGAACAAATATGATATTTTGTAACGTGGCAATGACTGAGCAACACCAGAGTTAAAAAAAAACACGTTCTAACGGGATTAGCTTTTAACATGACAACATTTTGGAACCTCACAACATATTGGTCCGACACAGTCAGTCTTACAACGTGATAACTTATTTGGTCCAGTGAATGAAATAAAAATATATTAATCAAATAAGCAATAATGACCAGCAGGGCCCACAACTCAGCGCACATCAATGAGAGTAAAGCATGCATATATGTATTAATCTCCACTTTAATTATCTTTAGAAAATAATATGGCCCATATGGCAGTCAAATCACGCATGAAGTCCTCCACAGAACACATTAAGAGATATTTGGGATGAACACCAACTTAGGAAAGTATCTTTTATCTTTTTGTAGAGATTGGATGACGGAAGAACGCAATCTGCTACAGCAGGTTAAAATGTAAAACAAAATAATTAAACACTGTAAATTTTATAAGAATCAACGGTTTAAATTTATGTAGTGCTCATACTCTTTTTATGTGGTAAGTTGGAGCTAGCGTTCTCCAATAGAAAAGGTTCACCTGTTGCACTTCGCTAAGGGGGCTATTTGGTTGGGCTTCTGGGGATGGAAAAGCCCCAGCCCAACCAAAGAGCAGGCTTTGCCCCGAATTTTTCCAACAGTGGCTTCGGCTTGTCAATGGAAATGAAGCTACTGCGGGAAGCCGCCTGCGGTTAGAATTTCGTGGTCGAAATTATTTTAAGGGGGAGAGGATGTGAGAACCCGTATTTTCTAATAATCTAAACGTTAGAATTTAATGATTTAATTCGTTCATGTCACTCATGCATATCAAATTTGAGGAAAATTTAAATTTTTTTTCTTGAATAAACAAATTACACATGTGTGTATCCAAAAATAATGCAATCTCAACAATACATGTGAGCATCTCAGATCAGTACAACAAAGTATACATATAAATATATAGCCAGATAGTTCGAGTACATTACAAATGTCCAAAAGTCATATTACAAAAGAGTTAAATGTTACAAGCCATGTCTATTACAAAAATTTCCATAATATGAATGTATACATTGTCTTCACTTCTTCAATCCTTCTTCAACTCTTCTCCAATTCTTCTTTAACCTGCACATGAACACGAGCAAAATACTACAAAAAAGAGGGTTTGATTAGGGTTGAAATGTTGCATTTTCTTTTGAAAATGCGTTTGTTTAGGAGGTCAGTTTTGAGAGTTCAGAGAACTAGTTCTGAACTCAAAAGAGTTTAATTTGACTTAGAGATTTGATTAGGCAACAGGCAACAAATCTTGAAGGCGACAAGTGGTAATCCGGAGGCAACAATTCTTAAAGGTATCCAATGGATATATGAGTTCAAATAGGCAACTGAATTCGAATAGGCAGCAAGGCAACAACTGATTTCTTAAGTCAATTCAAAGTTAAACTAACCTCCATTAGCAACAGGCAACCAGTTATAGATTAAGGTCTGCTTTCAGATTTAAATCCAGCAAGACCAGAGCATTCCAAAAATATTAAGCAACAGCCAACGTGCAGCAATAAAAGGACAAGCCCATTCATTTATTTTGCCCATAACCTGTCCAAAGAGGTGGAACCATGCCCAAGCAGCTGGTGGCATTGCCTTGCCACCTCAAGCTCAAGAAAAGGATAAGGAACAGCTAGGGGCTGCCAAGCAAGCAGCTTACTCACCAAGTGAAGAGAGGAGTCACCTCTTAGGTGTCAAGCAAAGGCAATTTCGAAATTCCCAGCTCATCAGCCCCCAAACACCTATAAATAGGGCCAAAGGAGTCTCATTCTCATCTCAAACCAAACCAAAACAGCACCAAATCAAAGGGGCAGGAGTTAGAGAGCTGAGAAGCAAGCAAGGCAGCAAGGAGGAGGAGGCGAAGCCTGAAGAAGAAGGTTTCAGAATCCCACAAGACAAGCTTCAGTTGCTTAAGGTATAGTAGAGGGGATAGGAACAACTAGGAAAAAGGAAAGGAGAAGTGTTAAAACTCTGCAGAAAATATTCTGCATTAGGTTGAATGAACCAACCTTTCTAAATCAAGTGTAAGCAATCTGTTTTTATCAAATTAGAGTGGAAAGAGAGAGAAGAAATATAGTAACCTGTTCTTATCAATTGAGATTAGATAAGAAAGAATTATAAGATGAGAGGAGAAAGACTAAGATAAAGTATAGAATCTGTTCTTATCAATTAAGATTTAGATAAGACAAAACTAGAGGAAATCTGAGAGGAAGAGACTAAACTAAAAAGAAAGTATAGCATCTGCTCTTATCCTCAAATGTTAAAGCCAAGCTATTCAACATAATTAGCATAAATTCAAGTTAAGAATAAGTCTGCTCTTCTCAATTGGACAACCATATCAGAGAGGGTTAGAGAACAAGGAAGGGTTTAACTGGAAAAATCTAATGGCATCCTTTTTAACAATAAGTAGAATAAAAGTGTCTTCATAACAAACCTTTATCAAACAAGAAATAAAGCTGTTCTAGTTCCAGCTTCACAATAATCAGAGGGGAAATTTAGTGTGTACATCTGTTCATATCAGTTAAGAACTAAGCAGCAAATTAATATGTTCAGATAGATACTAGAAGGCACCAGAGAAAATGTTGACTTAAAGTAAACTAAAACAAAAAAAAATCTACTTGTGATTGTAACTCACATTTCCAGATAAACATTGGTAATCAAGACTAGCAACAAGATATCTAAGACAGAGTTCTGTATTGTCCAAACAAGGTAAAATATTCCAAGGAAAGTTAAGAAATAGACTAAGCTTATCTACTGTAATTAGCAACCGGATATGAGTACAACTACGTACTAATAGTCAAGTTTAATAGCAATGCGAGAAGTAGCCTAGAATTAATCAACAAGAAATTTCATATAAACACGACATCCAAGCATAGGGATTGAATCAAACCGTGAACTTGAACCCTAGAATTTGGGGATATAATTCAAGAGAGAGGTAGGGGGAAGGAACTTATCTGTAAAGGGATAAAAGAAGCTCACCGGAGGCGGCGCGCCACCGCGGTTGCGGTGCGGCCAAACCACCGCCGTCCATCGGTGGCGGCCGAACCAGTGATGGGGGAGGCCGGTGATGGGGGCGGCCAAGGCGGCCAGCGAAGGCAGCCGGAGCGGAGGCGCATCATCAGAGGCAGCCGAGGCGGCGGCGGTGTCCAGGGCCACGGGAGGCGGCGGTGTCCAGGGCCACGGGAGGCGGCGGCGGGCACCAAGCAAGCGGCGGCCGACGGGAGAAGGGGAGGCCGCGTGGGGGAGAAGGCGCGATGAGGCGGCCGGCGGCGGAGCAGGAGGAGGCCGGCGGTGCAGTAGAGATGGGGGCGGCGATTTGGGGATTTTGGAGTCTCCAGGAGAGAAAGAGAGTGAGAGCAAGAGGGCGGCGGCGTGTGGTGTGAGAAGTGAGGAGAGGGTTCGGGACCGGTTAGGGTTTTACCCTAACCGGGTTGCTGAGTGGACCAGAAGGGCCAGGTTAGGGCCGAGCAGACCCTGGACCAAAATAAGGCCACGGCCAGCCCAATCCAATTGTGATTTAGTTATTTATTCTAATTATTTAAGAATTTCCTCCCAAATTGAAAATTTAGTAAAATATTTAAACTCTCAATTCAACTAGAATAACCTAAAATTCCATTTTTTTTATTTTACTTATTTAAAACACTCATAAAAATTTCCTTAAATTAAATGGTATATGTATACATCGTTATACATATATTTTATGAGAAAATCTACCGCTTTTCTATAATTTCCTGCAGATTCAGAATTTAGGATTTGCTTAGCTACTTTAAAGTTCATGAACTCCGACGGTTTAATAACTTCACCACACCGCGAAATTTTTGATAGTAAATTTTATAAATTCAAAAGATAGAGCAGATAAAAAAATCAAGAAAATTAATAATAGATATCATCTATTGCATTGTCTTCGACAAGGTAGTCCTCATCGTCCAAACAATCCAAACTCTGTAAATCAACCTCATCAAATTGAGCATGCATACATGCATAGACAATTGCTATCTTCGGAAATAGTCCTTATCGGACGATTATTCCACTTCAGATCCCGAGGTTCTGCCGATTTTATCCGAAGGGACATCTCACTTCACCTCTTATCCATCTCAAGGCAAGTTCATTTCTTGTTCATGTTGAAGATTATTTCTACCACATATATGCAATTCTTCTTATCACCTGTGATAATTAATAAATGAACTGCATTATGATTCGCTGAATCATATATTGGTGGGCAGTGGAACCCCGGTTTGGAACTTATGGGTGGTCAGGGTTCCATTGCATATGGTATCATCATAAGGTTAATAACAACTGTCAGTTGGCATTCTTACGCCGTAAAGATAGTGTTAACCGCAAGACCTGTTATGGGACAGGCGAGTCAAGTAATACCTTCTCAGTGCATATCTCCCAGGAACGTATGTAAAGTAACGCCTGGGGAAGCGTTAAGTCCCTCGCCCAGGGGAGCGAGAAACCCTGAATTTCCGTTTTGGGAGGCGTTATGTCCCTGAATATACAGAAAAGTACGCTATAATGACGAGGTGGGTAGTCGGTGCTGGATCGACTACATAAGGGGAGATATTGCCAAAGGGAAGGGTGAAAATGACTCGGAACCTTAGACCTGGCCACGCACCGATGGGAGTGTGATGGGTCTCGTACCCGGCTAAAGGCTAAGTACCACTTGTGGGTAAAGTAGCGCACCTCTGCAGAGTGTATTGAAGTGTGGCATTGTCACTCCCTGTTCTGGGTATGAACTGCGATCGTGGCGGGAAAGGAACCATTGGAGGTTCTAACAACCCGTGAAGCCTTCTGAACATAGCTAAATTAAAATTGACTCTCCAGGAACGATATTGAATTCATGCATATCCTTTGAGGACTTTGTCCTGCTAGAAATAGTCATTCAAACACCTGTTGTTATTATGAACTTGTTGAGTACCTTCTGTACTCATCCCCTACGTAAATCTTTCCTTTGTTAGACTCTGAGTCGTTAGAGGTTGAGTATGAGGAAGTTGAAGTCCAAGAGGGGAAGGAGGAGCCGGACCTGACCGGAGGGATCGAAGGAGTCGATTACTATATCGACTATGGAGAGCAAGACGGGGCAGAGCCAGAGCAAGAGTAGTCTAGTCTAGTATAAGAATAAAATATCAGCTTTACTTTCCTGCAATATAATCTTCAGTTCTATATTTCTGTTGCTATTTCCAGTTGAACTTAACTTGCTGTATTTCTGTAATAACTTATGTATATTTTGGAGTCTGTAATATATATAGTTGTTGGACCATCAATGCTTCTGTTGTACACTCTGATCGATGTAATATAATGAGATGAGATTTTGTTATATTATATCAAAGACTGGCACACTACACCGTGCAGTGGTGTGCAGGGTCGCTACAATGGGCGACGTAGTCGGTGATCGGCGAGGCAGCAACCTCCAATGCGGTGGCTCACTGGATGCGGGGCAGAGGCAGCGCACGCAGGAGGCAGGTAGCGGGGGCTCGACGAGGAAGCTGCGTGGGGAGGCGGCCAGTTGCCGACGGCGGCCAACGGAGATGGCGGTGGCGGCAGGCGGCCGAGCGGTGGAGGCGGCCTGGAGCGAGGCATGGCAGAAAAGGGAGGGGGAGCTCGGGTGGAGACCGGTGGCAAGAGGCTGAGCAGGTGGGGGTGGCAAGGAAAGAGATGGGCGGGGAGCTCGGCGGTGCCGCAGCCCCATCGTTGGCGGCGGTGAGTGAGCTCCGTGTGGCTTGGAGAGGGCGGCGAGTTTGGCAAGAGGCGGAGCGGCTTTGGGCGAGCAGCTCAAGGGGCGGCAGCGGCGGGAGGAGGCGGAGAACTCCGGAGACGTGCGGCAGCGGCCCGCCTGCCCTAGCGGCAGTGTGCCGGGGTTGAGAGGAATCTGGCCAGGCGGCGCTCGGTAGGGAGGGCGGCGAAGCTTGGTACGCCAGCAACGGCGTCGTTGGGGGCCGCCGGTGGTCGGCTTCCCAAACTCGAGGGCGAGCGGCAACGAGCAGCTCCCGCTCAGCTGGGGCGCTGCGGAGGAAAGAGGCGGCGCAGCAAGACCTGCCACCGGCACGGCAAGGAAGTCGACGGGAGGAAGCAGTGGACGACTGTGGGTGCGGCGAGGAGCTACGGACACGGAGCAGTGGTGCTCAGGAACGGCGTCGACCATGGCGGCGGGGCGAAGCTCTGGACGATGGGGAAACGACTCCAGTGGGGAGAGAAATGGGGGCTTTGGAGACATCAACAGAGAGGAGGAGAAGGGGAAAAATTGCTTCGGTGTGCTGCTTGCTAGAGTTTGCTACGTGGAGAAGAAAACCCTTCCTGGTGGGTCCCACTAGACGGAAAAAATCAGCTTATATATATACTCTCTATACTTTAGGGGTATTTTAGACATTTCCTCATACAACAACCAACAGCCATAGTCTAACCAAACACGCACAACCACAGATTCACATGTCAACAGCCACAGCCGTTTTTTAAAAGAGCCAACCAATAGCCACTTTTCTAACAGTCACAGCTCAACCAAACACGATCTAAATCCACTTGACCAGCATTTCAATACTACAGTTTGCGGCTGTGCCCGCCACACAAAAGATTCGCCATGAGGTGGATTTAGTTAATTATCTACTGACCATCGGAAACATGACCACATATCCTTTCTCGGGGGAACAAAAGAATATTGGCGAAAAGGAACTTCAAGATTCCCATGGCATCTCGGACACGCACTAGTAGTACCTCCCATCTTTTGGAGGTTTTCATGCATGCTAGGATCCAGATCTTCCCGTCGTGTGGTTTGACAATCAACTCACCTGGACATCTGGTTTTGCTCTGTTGGCATTGGGTATTCTGGTGGGCTGTTGATGCACCGCTAGTCATGAATTCCAAGATACATATCTTGCATGATACATGTCATTGGTGGTCCAATGCTCCTGTACAAGTTTTTTTCAGCTTAATTGAATGGCATCCCTTCCCAAAAAAAATAATTGATCAGGGCTGCATTTAAACTGCTTGAACTGATAAATTGGACCGAAGTTCCTGAGTACCAATGATGTCTTGTAGGCATGTCGATTGTTCAATAATTTCATCCAAGAGTGGAGAGCTTGGTTACTTCCTTTAGGGCATCTTTGATTTACAGGATTCTTAAAACGTAAAAATAAAAAAAGTAGAAATTGGATGACATGACATGTTGTACCCTATAGAAATTAAAAACACGGAAATAAGTATTATAAGTGTTTAATTCTACCATAGGAAAAACACATAAAATTTCTTTAGGTGTTTGGTGCATGTCATAGTTGTCATATAAACAAAGAAAATTTTCTAAAAGGTTTGACTCAATGAAAATTTTACTTTGAAATTCTATTCAAAGTAGTCCATAGGAAAATTTGAATCGCATGTAAAGTAGTTTATAGGAAAAAAATATCTTTGATGTCTTCAATCTTACAAATCAAATAAGTTATATAGAAAAAATATCTAAGAAATAGAATCTAATAAATTTTTTATAAAATTTCTTTGAATCTAAGGGTCCCTTAATTTAAAAGGCCGGCTAGAAAAAAAAGAAAATGTAACATCCCTATAAAATAACTTGGGTAAACTGTGTTATAAACTAGGACAGCTAAACCAGTTAAATTATCTACTCATACAAGTTCGCATGCGCCTTAGTTTGTTGCTCGATAAAAGTTACCACTATGAATCGCGCATGTTGGTTAAACAAAACATCCAATGCCCTCGCAAAGAAAAAGACAATTTTCAGTGCATGGAAAGGATCGTATTTTTCGCAAGTGACTTTGAGTCGTTGATAGTTCGAAGAACGGCTCAAATCGCTGTAGGAAGACCCTAATTCGGATGCATTACTTCAGAGCCCAAAAGAAAGTGTGGGTCCGTAATAGTAAGCGCAACAGTGGAGCAGCTGTCCAGCTGATTGGGGTCAAAGCCAACGGCGGTTTCTAAGCTCTGTTTGGTGGCTTCTTTTGCGGTGGCAGTCGCCCATTAGTTGTCTCAGAAAGTCTGAGTTGAGTACTCTATCGTAATTGGTCCGGAAACCCAGAAAGATTTCTTTTGGCTGCCAAAACGCCGAATGGTTTGTCCAGTCTTGATTGGAACTAGGATGATATTTCACATCAATATGAGCGCCATTGTCTCTCTCTCTCTCTCCCCTGAAGACACATGCCATATTTTACAGGGTTTATTGATTTACTGATCGTATGTCCATATTAGAAGTGACTTCGATGATGTGCCACATGTTACGTCGAAATAGATCAAATGTTCCGTGCTACTAAATTACCATTTTAATTATATGCCTCATTTCAAATACTTCCTCTGATTCATAATATAAGTAGTTTTAGGATTAGACACAAGAATTAAGGAGAGGTTAGTTAATGTACCAAATGACACTATTATCCTTGTCTCTCATGCAATAAATAATCTAGGATATACAAACATGAGAAAATAACTCATTAATTATAACAATTAAAGAGAGGTGGACTAGGAAAAAACTGACATAAATGTATATTGAAGTTCTAGAACTACTTATATTTTGATGAACCTCTTGAATCCTAAAACTACTTATATTATGAATCAGAGAGTAGAATATTATTAACTCTCTAAACGAGGCATATAATGCAAAGTGACAATCTAACATGGGGCATATATAATCAAAGTGCCAATCAAAGTCACTTATAAGATGGGCCGTATGATCAGTAGCCTTTATTTTACAAGAACACACGAGCAACTCAAGTAAAATATGTAGTACCCTATTAAAATACACGTCTTTTTAGATACTGACACAATCTTCTATGTTAAATTTTAACCAACACGTTTTATAAGACTATGTTTCTTCAAATAACATCACAGACCTAGTATTATCAATTTGGTGTATATATTGGTAAACTTTCTATATATTTATGATCAAACTTTAGAATGTTTGAGTACTGCAAATTCTAAAACATATATTGAGACACAGAGGTAGTACTAATTTTTGACTGCTGAATGGCTTGTTTAGTTCTTGGCAGTACGGTGGCTAGGAAGATTTGCAGGGTGGTGAAACCTCCTATCTAAGAAAAAAGATATGGTTTAATTGAAATTTTTAGAGTACAAGACGGACAAACGATCTACGAAGACTACACTCACGCGCTGCAGGCACATACCACACGTGCGATTACCAAAACATTGTGTTGTTCTTCCGCTTAATGACGCTAAAAAATGTTAAGAGGATTCACGGTTTTACTTAGCACGATTATTTCCTAGGGGTCAAGCCCCCGGTGGATAGGAACAAATTAACACTTCCATTCATATTACTTAGACAACAGGCCCGTCCGTTAGTTCAATTGAATCTTAGTTGCGCGATTCGTGATGAATCGATAGATCTCTAAGAAACAAGGTCCGTGTTTAAACAAAACATTTTCATTTTTTATACGTATACATCTTGAAGTGCTAAACTTTTGGTGGGCACAATTGCCTCATCTAAGTACCAGTTGAACTTATACTCCCTAGAATGGGATTGTGATTATTTTGTACTACTGTTGGTGTGCATTTAATTTTCAGATTAACCAAATCTAAACATTTATTGACAGAGCAGGCATTTCGTAGGAGAAGAAAACATTTGTATTGTGGTCATTCACGCGCCTCCTTCAGTCAATTCTCATATGAGCTTCCTGAGGTAGCATTAGTATATATAATAATGGCAATAAATTAGATTCGCTCGCTATTTGGTTCAAATGATATAGACTTACTACCTGTCTAATCTTGGAGTAATCTATCAACCGCATTAATTGTTTCTACGAAATTCAGAAAGTTTATACATTAACCTTCCTTCTTACGTTCAACAAGTCCTATCCTAGCATGGTTTACTGGGACAAGGTAGAAAACAGTAGGAGGTCAACAGTATGGTCTAAGATGTTAAGCATGTAACTCCCTCTGCTTTACTAACGCCCAACAATACATTGTTCCTTTTTTCTTTACTAAAAGAAAAGAATATATATACCTCGGTGGCAGTAGTACTGTGTATGAATATGAATCCTAACTATATCTCAAATTGCATTATATTTATGCGATGCTCCTCGTGGTGGATTTAGTAAATAGCCTACACCAGTTAAATTTTGCCATCAGATTGATCATCATTGAGTAATCAAACAGCCAAGTAGCCGTTTCTTTTGGAAAGGAACCGCCAAGTAGCTTGTCAAGTGCCAGGAGAAGTACACATGATTCGTCCATCATGCCCTGCCCTGGCTATGGGTAATGTGCCAGCCTAGTCCATCACATGGAACGCATAGGGCGTCATCTCACAGAACAGCAGGATCGTGTATCCCCAACCACTAGTAAACATTGACCAATCATACGTAGTCACCATATTATTCTGCGTCTTTTTCCGGCGCGGCCAACTTTGCAGGGGTAGTGTATGCCGGAGCATCAAACTTGGTATAATTTGACAAGTTGACCTTTTTTGAGACAAATGCTAAAAATAAACCAGATTTTAAACTACAATCAAATTTGACATTTGGGATTGACGCCACGCTCGATGGAGCAAAACCTGTACAAAGAGGCGCCAAAGTCCATGACGTTAAGCAGGTTGCCGCGCTGGCCAGCCGAACGAGCACAGAATGAGGTGGTAGTGACGTGTCAAAAATCAGCGTCAACCTCTTGGTGCCAACATATGCAAGATCAGCGTCACCTCTTTGGCGCCGACGTCTTGGCCTTAAATGATGGAATAGCCAGCTACAACAATCTGTTGAGTCTGAAACAGCTAAGTCCCATGTCGGCGCCATGTAGGATCGCGCCGACGTATCAACACTTTCCCGCCACTTCGTTCCATTCTGGTTTGGTGCTCCAGCATGGCAAGGTATTCGGCACCATGATCATTAGTGTCTCCACGTGCAAGGTCGGTGCCATCATGAATGGTGATGATCATGGGTCAGATCTAGTTATAGTTTGATATTCAGTTCATTTTAGAATTTTTACTCAAAAAAGGGTCAAATTGTCAAAAATTTATATCAAACTTGACCCAATAGTAGTTCACATAGATGGCTAAACTCGGATAGCCTGCATCTCGAGTATTCTCACCATCACCCACCATCACTATTTGATTTATGGTATGGCATTGGGGATTTGGGAGAAGGGGATGGGGACGAAGGCTATAGGAGAAGGCGTATGAGTCATCATCCATGGGGTCGCCGTGGCCAGCAATTCGGTTGGGCCATGGTTGGGACTTGGGAGCTCACGGAGATGAGGATAATTTGATATGGTATTGGGTGGGCAGCTGGATTTTCTTAAAGCAATGATCTAACTTTATTGATTATATAAAGACAATACAACTAATAAGAGAAACTGAAACAAACACAAATTACAAAGACCCATGATAGTTACATCAAGATCATTCGGAATCGTCATCTCAAAATCAATCCTTCGCATCTCAAGGTTCCTCCAAACCACCAATGAAGAAGAAGCAGAAGATTAGAAGAGCCGCATGAGTCGCCCACCTCAATAGGTGCCAAGCTAAGACCCATGAACACAATTGTGACCAAGGATACACCCTCGCAAGCCAGGTTGTCGAATCGTTGCTTTGTCACTGGATTACCAGGGAACAAGACCAAGAGCATGAAAGGACGATGAACCAGAAACGGAAACACACTCGGGACCACCAATGTCGCCACCCCCGCCAAGTCAGGCTGAGACGCGGGACGACAATCCTCTCGCTCGCGGATTAGGGTTAACTGAGTGGTGTCTACAAAATTTTAGCGGGAATAAACTATCCCTTGGATCACGATACAACACCTTTGCTTTTGTTAAGAAATATATAGGTTATATTAAGTAGAAAGAAGTCCATTTTCACCGTGAACTTTGGGCCTCCAGAGCAATAACCTCCTAAAGTAAGTTTTGTTCTAATTTGCACCCGATGTTGACAAACTTGGTTAAATCACCCCCAAGGGGTATTACAAGTCAGGTTTGCTAACGTGGACATCTAGTAGGCAACTTTGCACATCTAAACTACTGATTAGGATTTTTAATGAATCTTTGACGGGCGATGATGTAGCAGAATTGGTTAGGGGGACTTAATAGGGCTATGCCACCCATTCTCCTACAACCCATTTGTCTCCATTGTCTCTGTCGACGATTGATAAACCGCCGATCTTACGGTAGTCGTGAGACAGAGTGATTTGTTGAAGGGTAGAGACCCCTGGGACCGTCACCTAACAGTATCGGGGAACACGGAACAAGATTTTATACAAATTCGGGCCTCTCGTGGGATAATAACCCTACGTCCTGTTGGTATATATTGAATCTTGAGTATCTTACAAAGGGGGATGTTAGTGGCTATCCTAGATGGGATCTAAACCTAATCGGGTCCTTCTTCGAGTAGATTTGGATGGCTGGTGGAATCTTCTCGTATAGACTATGGCTCAATCTCCAAAGACTTCTGACTTGTGTATGGCTTCGATCCTCCTTGCTTTCGTCCCCTCTTGGGGGGGTCCTCGGGTCCTTTATATAGTGGATAACCCATGTTGTAGAGGTTGTGAACTTATCTTTAACATGTCATCCTTAAACATAGGGATTGACTTCCTAGTTTAAAGATTTCCTTGCCCTTATTACGTAAGGACTTGTTACCCCCTAGATTCCTGGGCTGCTAGATCAACGGCTTCGAATATCCAGGGTATTCATATACTGATACTACCCCGTATATAGTATTAACATATTACTCATCGTCAGTCTCTATTTCTCTCGCTACCATCATTGGGGAGAAGAGTGCCGCGTTGCCTCGACCGCCCGATCCCCTGCACTGCTCTCCTCTATCTGGGTGCGCAGCGCGTGCCTCTGCCGCCCACCTCTCCACGGCAAGCCGCGCGGCCCTCATTAAGCCAAATCCTCCAGCCGACGACAACGGTTCATTTGCCACCGGCAGAGTGAACCGCATTGTCCCGCCCTCTTCCACGAGTCTTGCGACCAGTCCTCCCTCTTTCACGAACGTGGCACTACCCAGTGCCTTCACCATGACGATGAACTCGGATGTTGCCACCGCTCGTGACCGTGCCTCCTACCGCCAACCCCACTACATGCTGCTCCCACTAGCACCGTGCGATAGCCGCCACATTGCCAGTTGTGCTGCCTTATCAACTGCGGTGTTGGCCGACAAGCTTCTGCCGGTAGCGGCTACGACCCCACTGGTCAAGCTCCTCCCTCTTGCGGCACCCCTTCCCCTCCCCGACATTGGCACCACGCTACCATGGCAACCAGATCCTTCGGCCTCATGGTTGCAAGCATTCCTTGGTGAGAAGTGGAGGAGGAAGATGGGATGAGAAGATATTTGTGTCGGTAATGGTGATAAGTCCACATCATCACGAGTCAGAATTAAGTCAAATTCCTAATCAATAGCGTAGGCGTGCAAAATCGTCTATTGGATGTCTACATCAGCAAAACTGGCCTCTAATACCACTTTGGGGGTGACTTAACTAGGTTTAATAACTTCAGGGTACAAATTAGACCCAAAATTACTTCAAGAGGTTATTGCTCAGGGGGTCCAAAGTTCAAGGTGAAAAATAAACTTCTTTTGAACCGTCCAGGCATGGGAAGACAGCCCTAAAAAAATCAGAAAATACTCTAAAAGAAAAAAAAATTAAAAGCTAGTCTTTGTGACTTTCCCTAAACACCATATCCGTAGCCACGTGCCTCCTCGTTGTCATCACTAGAGACCCCACCGGAGGTGGACGAAGATGAAGAGATCAATCGTTGATCACCTACTCAGAACGATAGAGGACTAAGCCTCATTGAGTCACCGCAAAAGTAGCCTGCCATGGACGGCGGAGCCTTGAGGTTGGTGAAGCCACATCGGTGGGGGAACTGCCCTAATCCGGGAAGGCGGTCAAGCCAATACTTTCGGTGTCGGTCGAAGCTGCCGACCTAGCTTACAGAACACACATCGCTATCGTCGATGTCAACGCCAAAGCCACTCCAACGAATAGCAAGAAGGCCCACCACGTCGGACCAGTAGACTGACAAGGAAAAACCCCACTAGCTCCTCGACATCACCAAGGGAAGCACTGACAAGACAGGGTTGGAGTCGGAGGATCGTTATTCAAAGCGCTGTCGCCACCGCCGTCGAAGCGATGCCATCAGGAAACCAAGCCCTAGATAAATTAGTCCTATCTACAACTCGGAAATGGAGATCCGAGGTTCCCCCTACCTCCTGTGTTGGAGCGGTGGTTGGAGGGGAGGGGAACCACTGAACTCGTCGGCGGAAGACCAAGAGATGAGACGCTTTGCGAGTGTTGCAGGAGGAAAAGGGAGGATGTTTCGAGATTTTTTTTATGCCATTACTTGAGTGCATGGTATATTTCTCCTATAATTAGTAAATTCATTTATATTTATAACCTGAGAGAAACAACAAATTCAATTTTGGCAATGAAGCCCATTTCCATTGTGTCAACAAGAGCAAAAAGCCTTATGAAAGTAGTCAGTACATTCTTGGCTTATCTATTCGAAATTGTAGATAAGAACATAAAATACATGGATTTCTAAAATAAGTGTATTAAAACTTGCATAATAAAACAAAAGCTAAGTCAATCAAGTACTCCTATAAGTGCACCAAGACATTTTTCTAGGAACCTTGGCTTGTCAAAAGCTATGACAACAACATTCATAGGAAGATTATGTTTTTAGACTTGCATAAACAACCAAGTCTGCCACTGTTCTCCTATAAAGTGCACCATTTTTTTTGTCACTTCTTCTAGTTTTCCACCGCCAGATTTGCTATGAGATTCATGTATCTCTTCCCTATCTCTCTCTATCATTTGCTTGTTCTCGTCCCAATCCCCTTTATCCTCTTCCTCCCAGTGCTATGCCACTTTCTCGCTTCACCACCGCAAATTGATGTCGTGCTAATTTCTCGCGTCGCTACCACCAATCGACGTCGTCGATCGTGTTCCCATGCCTCCTATCGGCCGAATGAATAGATCCCTACTGTTGCTTTGCCTCTCTACCCTCGGTTGTGCCACTAACCCTAGCCTCACTCGGATGCTCCGCTCTTCTTTTTCCTCGCCATTAGTCGTCGTCTTCCTCTTTTTTCTCGTCGTTGTAATGGATACGTCGCTCTTGATGGATGGATATGCCACCCATGATGGATGAGTACGCCACATATACTTCTTTATGTTTTCTCTTAGATCTTGGTTTTCTATGTGTTTTCTTCTTCCTTTTCCTTGTTGCCAGTATGGTCTTCTTCTTCCATGTCAGTGTCAGATGAGCACATCACCGATTGTTTCTTTTACCCTACATTACCGGGTCTTCTGCTTCCTCGTTGTTGGTTTGGTTGTTCGAGGTGGAGGTCAAGGTGACATTAGCAGCGAGGGAGGAGAAGGACGCATAGGTGATGTCTCGCCGGAGGCAATGCCGACGAGGCGATGGTGGACAGTGTCGTGGTTGGGGTGGAGTGAAGAAGGAAGAGGAACCAGATCCTTCGTACCAAGATACAAGGGTAGTAAAATTTGATGGATTTCCAACCTTAAAATATTTGACAGGTGTGTATCAATCCCTTGTTTTAATTGTATATAGTTAAAATGATATCGTTTTGGTGCACAAAACTAGTTTTTTCCTAGGTGTGAACATACACACCTTCGAGAGAGTATCAAGTGTTTCTCTCCTTGTGGTGTTATCTATATGCTTCCCGTGTCTAAAGATTTTTAAAGAATTTAATCTTATTCAGAGATGTGGCGAAGGCACTATAGTATCTTCCCATGTCTAAACGTTTTCAAATAATTTAATTTTATTTAGAGATGTGGCGAAGGGACTATATGTAGCAACATGTAAAATTTGAAGACAAACTAGATCATATTTTATACCACCAACGGAAGCACAGCATATTTCCTAGTGCCGAATCTATAAATACAAAACAGATCTCAATGCAAAACCTATGGAAAGTTCCTTAAACTTGCAAGTATAAAAGTTGACCATACACATATTTCTCGCTATACTTTCAAGGCCAATCTGACAGCCATGGCATTACTGAGTATACCATATCTACACGAAGGAAAGTTAAGTTATTCCATCTCCCAACGGGCCAAAACAGGGGAGGAAATCATAGAATTATGGAAAGAAATCAGTAGAAAATCAATACAACCTGTTTTAAAAAGAAACATCCCGGTAGCCGCCAGCTAAGCGCGCACGCAGCCAAGTCAAGGGGAGAGAAAAAGAAAGGCGCCCCCAGCCGCAAGTGGAAAGCGCAGAGGGGGAGAGAGAGAAGAGAACGCGCCGCAGAATAATTAACTCCTAATCGCTCCCCTCCTTACAAATTAACCCCGAAATCGCGTATTTACTTGTTTTACTAATCACGCTTAGCGATTTAGTCTCCTCCTCCCCAGCCCACCACCTCTTCTTCCTCCTCCCCCTGCTTCTCCCTTTCCCCCCGCCCCCTCCCCGTCCGAATCCGCAGCCCCGGAGGCGACGCCGCGGCCGAGAAGCCGGAGTTGGACGCCGCCGCGCGCACGGTGCCAGATCTGCCGCCGCGATGGAGGCGATTGGAGCGTGATTTTCCGGGAGTCGCGAGGGTGGTTCTTTCGCGGGGGATGGCGCCGCCGGAGGAGGCCGGCGGCGGGGAGTTCCCGGTGGGGATGAAGGTGCTGGTGGTGGACGACGACCAGACGTGCCTCGCCGTGCTCAAGAGGATGCTCGACCAGTGCCGCTACGATGGTGAGCGGCGTGCCTACCCCCTCTCCTCCCCGTCTCGCTTGCTGTGGTGTGGTATCGTGTTGCTCTGTTTTGATATGATTGGTTGCGTGGAGCTGGTTGCTCAAATAAGTTTCTTTGCTTCTGTTTCTTTGTCGTGTTTTGTGCGTTGATTCGATAGGCTGTTGATTAGGAGTTTGATTTGCTCTTTCCGTGATTCTAGGGAACTTTTAACGGTCTTGAAATTCTCTGTTTTCTGAGAAATTGTGCTCCTTTTTTCCCGGTTTTCTGTATTTGGGAGTGGATTTGTGAAGGATATTTGCCTCAGAACTGGTGATTGTGTTGGAGATCTGAATGGATTCGTTGTATGAGAAAAATCTGAGCAGATTCTGGCTCATAGCTGCTCTTGCTGATTGCTAATTCGGAGTGCTAAGCCTTAAGCAGAAGTATTTAGGATTACATTTTGACGATTCATTCGAGCTTCGAATTATGATTCGGGTACGTAACAAGACATACAATGTCTTAGGAATAGATAGTTTTCTGAAGAGAGGAATAGATAGTTGATGCACCTATGACCTACCTTTGGCCCTTTATTATCCTGGTAATCTTAGGTTAGGCCTAGTGAGTGCGAATTGCTCTGTACAGTTCGGTTCTTTTTGTGGTTAGGAAGTTAGTGCAGGTGCTATGCATCACTAATCAGTGTTACAATAGGATATCTTCTGCACAGTTAGTATTGCTGCAACTGCAACACACTGTTGATATGAATACTCCAACAATGAAATGCTGCATCTGTAGGTTGCAAGCATATATGGAATCCGTGTTCTTTAAATGTTCATATTTGCTTCTAGTTTCCGCTCTGGGTGCGAATGCCCACTTGTCTGCATTACACACTCACGGAAAGATAAATAAGAGAATCAGGCTCCTGATTTGATTCTGGTGCTATTATTACCATCGCTTAATTGTTCTATTCCATTCATATTGTATTTACTAGACATTCATATCAGTAGCTTGCCCTAGGAGCTTCAAGATTAAAACTGTTGGCAGTTTTACTTTTCCCCACACTGTTACTGTTTCATGAATGCTAGTTTGGTACAAGATCTATAACAGGGAAAAATCATGTCTGCGGATCCAATATATTTTCTGTAAAACCATGAGAACCTATCGGACTCAATTTTCTTATCCAATGTTGCTCCAATTGAATGATCCTCCTGCTATAAAAGAGGGCGGATTGAAACATCATGCATGCCCAGGAACACGCGAAACACCTACATCTGTATAACATGACTTACACAGATACATCGTGTTGTTATTATGAGGCAATGTAATAGTAGGTAACTATCCCATATGTGGTGTTACTGTATGTCTTCTAATATATGCTTCTCTTTTTCTTCTTACATCATGCTGCATGCTATACATTTAATTATTTATTATTGGTTCATTTTGTTTCCACCAAATATTTTTGGGGAATTTGGGCTCTTTTGCAGGGAAAGAATTTTCAATCTCAAGTTTTGCTCCAGTTGTGTTGTATGATTTTTTTTCCTTGTGAATATATTTAGACACAATTCAATCATATAATTCTTTTTTTTTGTGTGTGTGCGTGCAGCGACAACTTGTTCTCAGGCCACAAGAGCATTAACCATGCTGCGAGAGAACAGGGGTGGTTTTGATGTAATAATTAGTGATGTCCACATGCCTGATATGGATGGATTCAGGTTACTTGAACTTGTAGGGCTTGAGATGGATCTTCCAGTTATTAGTAAGTACATTTTATTATTTTCTATTCAGTATGTTAACTCTTATGATTAGAAGGCGGTACTAAAACTTATTGATAAAATTGCAGTGATGTCTGCTGATTCAAGGACAGATATCGTCATGAAAGGAATAAAACATGGAGCATGTGATTATTTGATTAAACCAGTCAGAATGGAAGAGTTAAAAAACATCTGGCAACATGTTGTAAGAAAAAAATGGAGTGGAAACAGGGAGCATGAGCACTCAGGTAGCCTAGATGATACAGATCGGAATAGGCCAACCAATAATGATAATGAATATGCTTCATCTGTCAATGATGGAGCTGATGATAGCTGGAAATCTCAGAAAAAGAAACGGGATAAAGAAGAGGATGACAGTGAACTGGAAAATGGTGATCCTTCTTCTACTTCGAAGAAACCAAGAGTTGTTTGGTCAGTTGAGCTCCATCAACAATTTGTAAATGCAGTTAATCACCTCGGAATAGACAGTAAGCTTTTGCTACCTGCTTTTGTACTCAATTTTTTATCAACATAAGTGTTCACTAGTAGTACATTATAGTAACTAGACTTTGCCAATTAAGTGCCTTCTAGATTGGTTCTATAGTAATTTTGGTTACCGTTGAACACCTGAGCTCTAGAAGTATGCCAAATCTCTCCACTTTCATGTTTCATTTTGTTTATAATTTTTGTACAGAAGCTGTTCCCAAGAAAATTTTGGAGTTGATGAATGTCCCTGGTTTAACTAGGGAAAATGTTGCCAGCCATTTGCAGGTTTGATTATGGCCTTCAATCTTGGTACCTTTTTTAGTAGCCTCAATGTTTACTGGTGACTTTTTGGAGCATTTTTACCGTTTTCTACGAGAATGTTTCTAGTTATGTACATTTTACACCTCAATGTCCTCAACCCAAGAATTTACTCTAGTTTGGACAGCAATACAAATTAAGGGCTTTTCCAGAGTTAGCTCAGAATTTCAGAGACTTGTGCTTTAATGTTTACAGTGCTGCTCCATTTTTTTGTTTGTAAGATGTAACTGTATCAAGTTCTAGATTGTTTAACTGAAAAAATACCGTGAGAAGTGCATGTGGCAGGTTTCCTTTCAGTTTGAAATGGAGCCTGGGACAAGATCCCTGTGAATCTAAAAAAAGAATTGTGAATAATAATTTACTACTTTTGGTAATATTTTCGGAGATGTCTGGCTAGAAGCATTGTTTTGATACTGACATGTCAGCCATCTATCCTTGTTTTTGCATTTTCAAAATTGAACATGAAATTCCATTAGTTCCACCAGTTTCTATTGCTTGATGTCTGTCGAGCCCAAAACTATCGTCCTCAGATATTTCATATTGTAGGACTTGTTTAGTCAAATATTCATCATATAGGCATATAGCAGTTTAAGCTTACTGTTTGTTTTTGGCCAGGCAGTATGGTGGGCTGATTTCCTTGCAGTAACTTTATGTCTTTCATTTATGCAAGATAATTATATTGATACAATGCATTGTTTTGTATTTGCAGAAATTCAGATTGTATCTGAAAAGAATAGCTCAGCATCATGCAGGAATGGCTAATCCATATTGTGCGCCTGCTTCTAGTGCTAAAGTCACATCGTTAGGAGGACTTGATTTGCAAGCTTTGGCTGCTTCAGGTCAGATCCCTCCTCAAGCTCTGGCTGCCTTGCAGGATGAGCTCCTAGGGCGACCTACGAGCAGCTTGGTGTTGCCTGTAAGGGACCAGTCATCTTTACGACTCGCTACAGTCAAAGGAAATAAGCCCCATGGAGAGAGAGAAATAGCATTTGGTCAGCCCATATACAAGTGCCAGAATAATTCATATGGGGCATTCCCCCAAAGCAGCCCTGCAGTTGGAGGAATGCCCTCTTTTTCAGCTTGGCCCAATAACAAACTTGGTATGGCAGATTCAACCAGCACACTGGGAAATGTGAATAATTCTCAGAATAGCAATATAGCCTTGCATGAATTGCAACAGCAGCCAGATACCATGCTGTCAGGAACCCTTCACACTCTAGACGTCAAACCTTCGGGCATAGTTATGCCCTCTCAGTCATTAAACACTTTCCCAGCTAGTGAGGGTCTTTCTCCTAATCAAAATCCTTTGATTATATCTTCTCAGTCGTCAGGTTTTCTAACAGCCATTCCTCCATCCATGAAGCCTGAGCCTGTTCTCACAACTTCTCAACCATCAAACAGTTTGTTAGGTGGGATCGATATAATTAATCAAGCTTCAACCAGTCAGCCTTTGATTAGCAACCACGGAGGAAATCTTCCTGGTCTCATGAACCGTAACTCAAACGTGATATCTTCTCAAGGAATATGTAATTTTCAAACTGGGAGCAATCCGTATCTGGTTAATCAGAATTCTATGGGAGTGGGCCCTAAACCACCAGGTGTTCTTAAGACTGAGAGCACTGACTCTCTTAGCCAAAGTTATGGCTATATCTGTGGTAGCACCCCTATGGATTCCGGCTTACTCTCTTCTCAGTCAAAAAATGCACAGTTCGGTTTTCTGCAGAGTCCAAATGATGTCACCGGTGGCTGGTCTCCTTTGCAAAATATTGATGGTTATAGGAATACTATTGGGCCAAGTCACCCAGTGTCCAGTTCATCTAGCTTTCAGAGTTCCAATGTGGCCCTTGGGAAATTGCCTGATCAAGGTCGAGGAAAGAATCTTGGGTTTGTTGGGAAAGGTACTTGCATCCCAAACCGCTTTGCAGTGGATGAGATTGAATCTCCAACAAACAGCTTGAGTCACAGCATTGGAAGCAGTGGAGACATCCCCGACATTTTCGGATTTAGTGGACAAATGTGAAGGCTTCTTGAATCTGTAAGTAGGTAAGCATCCTTTCCTAATCTATGGTGGCAGATATATTACTTCAATGCAGTGTCATCGTTTGTACTTACTGATTTAACACGGCCATACCCGACAAATTGAGGGCCCAGTGCGAAATCTAAAAGTAGGCCCTAGATATAAGGAAAATTGATGACAAAAATGTGTTCCTATTTGTGGTAAGAATTATATGCTACCAAAAAGCAAATGTTGAAACTATCTACTAATCTATTTGTTGTCTGAAACATGTCATTCTTTTAGCTTTCTTTGATACAAAAATTTCAATTAAATCTTCATAGGCAAGCTTCTCCAAAACATACCATCTTTTATTCTCTTGCTAGAAATCGTATTGCAATGTGGAAAAGCAATACATACGAATTATGGTGGTCTCGTTTCTTTGATCCAAAAACTGTCTGAGAAAAATTCATATGGATCGAAATAAATACAAAATTCATTTGAAATCTTTCAATCAAAATAATCTCATCATCAATAATTATTCACAATAAATATCTTAATTAGTACTAAGTAATAGTACTTAATAACAAAATGGGGGTCGCAATCTTTTGGGGGCTCTGTTCAGGTGCACATCCTGCACATGCCCCCTGTACGGGCCTGACCAAATCCCTTATGCATCAACGTTGTCATATTATTCATGGTACTGTTTCTTTGGACAAGAATACACTTGGCCAGCTTCCAAGCTATCAACACCCTGGTTTCCTATCTATTTCAACTTTTGACATTTGGTATGATTGTGAAACACTTGCATTGTTTTATCTGTTGTGTATACCGGTCCTATTTATTGTTATTTGGTAACTTCTGCAGAAGCACTTTCTTTTCCTTTCTCAACTTGAGCGCACTCTGCAAGCTAATCTAACCATACCCTATTAGCGATCCTAGTGCATTATATTCATTAATTGGGAAATTTACATTGACTTTCTACTTTCTCTTTTTTTGCCTGATACAAGAGCACAGTTTTTTGATTTTACATTATAACTGAAACACCTGTTTTCTAACAAATTTTTTTTGCCTTGTGCAGGGAATCACCGGAAACAATTTAGTGGTTTGATGAATGGTTGCTCGTATTTTAATTCCATGTTTTTACTCTGTAATTGGTTTATAAAGGGAATAATTTATGTGACAGCATATCGAATCTTGGTTTATAGAAGGTTGTTCGGTTTAAAAAACTTTGAATTATTTAGTCCCATCTGACATAGCTCCTTGGCCCTAGTTCATTTTTTTGTGTATAATATTTTCTGCTCGTCTAACTCCTATGCTGTTTCCTTTTTTTTCTTCTTAACAATACTCCTATGCGGTTTCTAATAGTGGAAATCGGGGAGTTTATGTCCCTTTATCTCTTAAAAAGCCTGCTCATCTTGGCACTTCCTTAATATCGTTATCCCAGTCAAATCATTGTCTGAAATATCAGGCACGTCAATTCAAGAGTTCGGGCGGGTTACTTAATCGAAATCAAAAAGCTAATCGATGGTAACCCTTTTAATTGAGATGTTGACTTTTGGACTGAGGTGAAGGCTGAATTACATGGTATGGAAAAGTGGGTTTCGAGGAACCACCTCCCACCTAGGAAGCCAGAACAGAAAGAAGTGAATGGATTAAACACCTATTTACTTGTGTTTGATGCCTTCGGAGGAGAGACAAAGGCGGGCGACAAGGCGGCGGTCACCGGTTGTTGGTATAGGGGAGGGTCCCCTCGAGAGACCTAATGGAATCTGTAATCTTTAGAGGACCTCTAACCAACAGCAACTCTGGGCGCTATCGGGAGGGCGCCAGTCCGGGTCAGATGAAATGATAGGTTGGCTAATAGAATTTTCTCCAATCGAAGAGGCCCACCCCTAATCGTTACAGGAATTCAGAGCAGCGACGAGCGAGTGATAACCATACCGGATAGATTAATAGGTATGATTTTCCTTGACTTTGACACTGAAGTCAAGTGGTGTATTTTTCCACTCTTGGAAAAAGGACCAATTTTAGGAATTGAAAGAATAGCTCAGTTCGAGGGGAAAACCCTCGAGCTATAAGGGAGCGAGACAACAAGAAAAGCTTAAAAAAATCGCTAATTTTTTTTTGAAAAGGAATAGGTACTTCTTTTAAGAAAATGACTATTTGTTCACTAGAAAACTGTCTCCTTCCTGGTTAAGGACTGGATTTGAGTAGCATATCTGAGATCCGGGCACCCCCCGTCTCGGACAGAAGCTCTGTACGCGAGCATGAATTCGCTTTTTGTTTCGACAGGTTAAGATCTGTAGTTCTGTACACATTGTACCTTAATATAGTTATCCCCGTCAAATCATTGTCTGAACTTGATGTTCCAATCAATTTTTTGGTTTGGATTTTGTACACTCCAGAATGTGGGCAGATACTATCTCCGTCGTGGATACAGAGGATCTGTAGTCATGTACACATTGCAATGGATGTAGCTGAGATAAAGGTGAGGTATGCCTTTTCCGATGGAGTAACTAGTTAAATATCCTGGGTTGCTACAGATAGAAAATTTAGACTATCTTGTTGCGAACAGGCGTCTCTGGAAAGGACACGTCGGTTGATCAAATCTCACAACTGTCATTAGTAGTTGCTAATGACTCTTCAAGCAACAACTGCCGTCCCTTATAATTGTATATATATGTAACATCATTCAAGGAATCAATAAAACAATCATTTATTCATTGTCCAGACTCTTGTCTCAATCTATTCTCTAGCATTGCTTCTTCCACAAGAGCAAAAAGGCCAAAAACAGAGAAGCATTCAAGAACTTTGAAGAAGAAGAAAACTGTGAAGAACAAGGTGAGGAATCAATGGCCGAAGCAATCGTTCGTCAGATTCTCACCATTTTGGCAACAGTTGAGGTTGCCATCTCTCGTCTTCTTCCACCACCGGTTTCACCATCTTGTCGGCGTCATCGCAATGCTCGCCGTCGACGCCGTGCTCATCGCGTCCTTCAACCAGAAGAGGCGGCGTCCACCCGAGCTCCTCTGGTGGCCGGCGGCGCCCGCGCCTTTCAACCGGCGGCGGCCGGCTCGCCGCTCCAAATCCTCTGGGCGGGCCCCAACGGCCGGCGCTCCACTCACCTTCGGCGGGCCCACCGGCGCCCGAGCCATCCACGGCCGGCGCGGGTCCTCCCTCCGAGCTCTGGCGGCGTCCGGCTGCAACCGCACTCCGGCGACCGCCCTCAGGCGAACCACGGCGCCCGACCCTCTGGCCTCCTCGACGGCGGCGCATGCCCTCATGGCGGCCTCCGGCGCGGACCGGCGCAGCACCAAGGCGGCAACGCCCGACGGCGCCTCGTTGGCCGGCGCGTCTCCCGTCCTCCGGCGGGTTCTCCCCATCCAACGGCCGGCGCCCTCGGTCCCGGCGAGGCACCGCCCTTCGGTGCCCGCTCCTCTGGGCGGCTCCCCTTCCGGCGGCATCGTCCGCCTTATCTCCGGCGGGACCGCCTGGGCCGGCCACGGCGACGGAGCCCTCCAGCGCCTCCCCGAAGCCCCCTCTGGCTACCCCGCCTCCAACCCGGCACCGGCGGCGGCGGCGGTTAGGGTTTCCCCTAACCGCCCATCTTAAATACCCAGCGGGTGGGCCGGCCAGCCAAAATGGGCTAGTCGACCTGCCTCAAGGGCCCAATAGGCCTCGCGGGACAAACCAGGCCAAAAAGGCCGGCGCGCCTCACGGGCCTCATGGGCCGGCAAAAGGCCCATCTGGGCATGCTGTAAAAAAAATTGCACTGCTGTTTTGCAACTTAGCCCCTATTTTTTTCTGGCAATTGCAAAACAGCCCAAAGTGCAGTTTTAAATTTCAGAAAATATGTGAATGTAAATATGTTCATGTTCAATGTGTTTGCTTCATCGCAATCCCTATAACATGTACTTTTATTTACGACTATTATAATTTTTGCAATTGAGATTAATCTTCTTGCAAAATTATACGTTAATTCACCTTAATTAAGCCCAAAATGCTTACTAGCCCAATTGGCTTAATTCAAACAGAATTAATATGCAAAATTAAAAAGTGGTTATCTACATTTTATATTTGTGAATCACAAAGTAAATGGACACGGAATCTACTGTATGATTACAGATTATTCCCCATTTGCTGTAAGGTCTACGTTATGTCCATATAGACATAATGATTACCTTCGACATGCTCTTCCAAATATTCCGATTATAGCATAACACAAGGTAATAGAAACATGAGCATCTACTGACACACGTCAGATTATGCTATCTGTTACTACGAGATCTACACCATAATTGGTGATTATCTTTAAAAATGTTATGCTACATAACTTGAGGTCTACACTTCATATTTCAAGCCTTCACTTGAATTTTTCAAAATTTTACATAATTATTACAACATAACCGTGACGATACTTTAATTTACTCCTAAGTAAATTAATAAAATCTCTGGTCCCAATTCCATGTAGATCAAAATGGCCAAAGAATTTGAAGAGCTTGCGCTCGACGGTCACAACTATCCTACATAGGCAATGGATGTTAAGGTTAGCCTTGCGTCCTGTGGGATTGTGACGATAATCAACACTCCCGTTGAGGGAATACAACCGCTACCAGACAATCAACAATATTCTGCTTTATACATTATAAGGCACTATATCCATCCGGACTTCAAATCTGAGTACTTGATGGAAGAAAATCCACGCACATTATGGCAAGCACTTAAAACCAGATACGAACAGCAAAAAGCGGTTATTCTTCCCGAAGCCACTCATGACTGGGTACAACTTCGACTTCAGGACTTTAAATCCACTGAAGATTATAACCACGCTATTCACAAGATCTGTTCTAAGTTACGCTTCTGCGAGAAAGAACCCTCTGAGGCAGATAAGATTGAAAAAACCTTTTCAACAATGCTTCCATCTGACCGGATCTTGCAGCACCAGTACCGCGCCAAATAATTCTAAATTTACTCTGAACTTATACATGTACTCCTACAAGCGGAAAAACATGATGAACTCACTCTGAGAAACCATCATCAGTGCAATGTCGGCGCAGCCCCGCTCCCAGAGGTACATTATAACGCTCAGAATAACAAGTTCGTTGGCTCTTCCAAGCATCAACAGTAGAACTTAAAAGGAAAGCGCAAGCAAAATTGGAAGAAAAAGCCACGTGCCATGGACAAGGGGAAAGGCATTGAAAAGCCAAAATTTGACAAATCTCAAGTATGTCAAAAGTGTGGATGCTACAAGCATTCCACTGAAAAGTGTTGCACCCCTCGACACCTTGTTGATCTATACCTGCAATCTGTGGGACGCAAGAAACAAGCTCAAGGATCAAAATTTGAAGCACACTTCAACCTTCAAACTGACAAGTCAAAGGAAATCGGTTGTTCCACTGCAGTTCTCCCAGAACCCAAGGACAACCGGTATTTTCAACAGTCCGAAGATCCACTGAACACGGAGAACATGATCATTGAATTTGCTTCGAATGACATGTTTGGTGACTTCGAATAAGTCCCTCCCTCCCCCCACTCCACCAAAGCTATCATAACATCCACATGATATTATTATGTTGTAATAAGTTAATTGACATGTTGTCGTCATATTGTTTAAAGACAATATTGTAACAAACATATTTATTGTTGTTGTTGTTGTCATCATATATTATATATCACAATAATGTATCAGCACATTGGTACAAATATATTTATATGTATTCTATATATCTGATAAAGATTTTCACATTGGAAATCATCAATTCTATATATAGATTTTTACGGGAGTCAATCCGATGAAAGAGGATATGTGCCTTGTGGATACCTGAACCACAAACTCTATACTTAGGGAATTAAAATATTTCCACTCTTACTAAGAGAAAAAGGAAAAAATTTAACAAGCGCTGAACGCGATGATGTAATTGTTGACTCTGCTCGGGCCACAATTACTATCCTATGGGTACTCAAGTAATAATCGATGATGCTTTATTATATCTTGATTCAAATTGTACTTTACTAAACTATAGAGATATCCGTCAGAATGGTTTCCATATCGAAACTTGTGATGACAACAAAGAGGAATATCTTTCTCTTTACCATATACAACGGATATGGCAAGCACATTCTCTCCTTATCGTCAACATTGTACTATATATACATCAAACCCGTAGCACATAATTTTCCAGAATATCATTACATTCTAAACTTGGCTTACTCACCTTGGTCATCCCGGCATGGGGATGAAGCGGAAAATTATCAGCAATTCCATTGGTCATGACTCAAATGATGTTAAATTTTGACAATATTTGGATTTTATGTGCACCGCATGTGCCATAGGGAAGCAAATTTTAAGGCTCGCATTCCTTGAACGCATCAAGGCGAGATATGTCTTCTCAACCATTGACTAGACCATTCAGGCATTCCTTGGTTCTAATAGACATATCTACACGATGGTCTCACGTGTGCCTTTATCCACATGAAACCATGCATGAGCTCATTATCCTGAACATCGAATTCAATCAATTCGAATGGACAACGCTGCAGAATTATCCTCACGTGCCTTCAATCAAAATTGTATGGCCTTAGGATTGCAGTTCGGCACTTTGTCCTATATGTCCACACTCAAAATGGTTTGGCAGAATCCCTTATCCAAAGAATTAAGCTCATTGCACGACCCTTATTTCAGAATTACAACTTACTAACTTCACGTTGGAATCATGCAGTCTTACACACTGCTGAATTGGTTCAATTACGACCAAAACTGCATATCATAGTTCTTCCCCTCTATGATTAGTATGTGGAAATCCACTAACTATTTCCCATCTGCGATAATTCGGTTACATACCGATATCACCACCCCGGCATACATCAATGGCCCCTCACAATATATTTAGGATCTATGTGAGAATAACTGTATTTCCGTCAATACCTCAAGCCACTCACATGGGGAGTTATTCAAGGCCAGTATGCTGATACCATGAGGACCATTTCCAGGCATTAGGGGAGATTCCAAGTACTAGACAAAATGCTAGAAAATTAGTTGGAATGTCCAAGACATTTCTCCCTCAAATCCACGTACTCAAAGTTCTGAACCCCATGTTCAGAAAATTTGCAACACCTTGCAAATAACCTACCAAATTCATTTACTGACTATAAAGGTGTCACAAAATCCTATAATCTTGTAGAAATGCGCCGAAAAGAGAGTGGAGGTACCAACAAAAACCGCTCAACTCCCCGTTCAAAAGTAATAGGGGGAGAAGTATGGCCACACATCAGGATTCGGCTTCTTACAAGCAACAAAGGATATCGAGGCCTCTGAATCAGTAAATGGAAGTCAACTCCACGTTGACAGACACCTAATGGGTAGTATACACTCGGTGGATGGGCAACCTCCACCAACCCAGCTCAATAGTGCACACAATGATTGGGACATCGGAAAACCCAAACTCAACCGCATTGGGAAACCGCAAACAGTCACCAAGGGTAAACGATATTTCCATCAACTATATACATATATATAGATTCTGGAGAAATATATAACCGGAAGTCTACAATTGCCGACATACATTTCTCAAATAGATTACAAACAACTTTCCAAATGATTCAGATTCAAAGACCATGGCCATGGCAAAGTGTGAACAACACTCGGACTAAACTCAATCGAAGGATGCGATCCAAATAGAAATAACCTTGCTCAATAAAAGAAAGGTATTCACAAAAGTAATACCTACACCAGTTTTCTTCCTAAAACGGAATGAGAACAACGAGGTGGTGAGACACAGAGCCAGTCTTGTAGCACAAGGGTTCACGCAGATACCCAAACCTATTCTTCAGATGTGGAATCTCTTTCTGATACTTTATCTTAATGGCAGTACAAATCATCTATCTTTGCAGTTGATAGATGTAGTGACTGTATCTCTTTATGTGTCACTTGATTCAGTCATATAGGTTCCCCATGGAATCACAATGTTGAATCCAAACACAAAACGTAACATATATTGTGTAAAATCAATAAGTCACTACATAGCTTAAATTAATCGGAATATATTTGGTACAACCGACTTAGTGAGTTCCTTATACAAAGAGTTACTCCTACAATGATGATTGTCTACGTATGTTCATCAAGAAATCCTCTACATGATTTTGCATTATCTCAATGTATGTTGATGAATTATACATCATTGGCAACGCACAAGATATTGACGATGCACGTGATCATCTAAAGATGGAATTTAAGATGAAAGATTTGGGTAATGCCAAATTTTGTTTAGGATTACAACTCAAGCACATTCACTCATGTGTTGTGGTACAACGAGCTGTCTATATCCAGAATTTATTGGAGAAATTTAATATGGACAAGATTTATCTATCTAAAATTCTCCTGGTTGTTCGATCTCTAGACGTAGAGAACGACCCTTTTTAGACCATGAGACGATGGAAATGAGATATTGGGACCCAAGGTTCCATATCCTAATGCTAGACCCACCAAACATAATTGGTTGGGAGTCAATAATATCTTTCGATATCTCCAAGGCATGAAACATCTTGTCATATTCTTTCAATTTCAGAGAAATCTGGACTCCAATATCGTCGGATACATTGATCAGATCCCCACTATGTCAGATCACAGACAAGCTTTGTGTTCCTACTCGGTGTGATAGCCATCACATGGAAGTCTTCTAAACAGACCCTAGTGGCAACATCCACCAATCATTCTGAAATATGAGACATCACGTGTATGTGTGTGGCTCCGCAGAATGAAGAACCACATACAACAATCATGTGGAATTGATTTTATTGAATCATCAACCATTATCTCCAAGATAATGTTGCTTGTGTTGCTTAGATGCAAAAGGGTTACATAATGAGCAATATCACTATATTGCCCATCTTGCAAATAATCTCGCTGATTTATTCTTAAAGTCTCTACCAACTTCAAACATTTCTATAGTATGTTAATGTAATTGGTATGCGAGGACTTCGAGATTTGCAAGGATCGGGGGGAGTTACTCTCTGATTATTAAACATGTTCATACATCATATTGCACTCTTTTTCTTTATAAGTTTTCTTTCAAGCTTTCTCATGAAAGGTTTTTAATGAGGTAATATCAACACGAGGTTATATGTCGTATCTTCTATTTTCCCTTCTGGGGTTTCTAAAATAGATATATAAGACATACCTATTGTTCTCTAAACTCACTTATGGGTTTTTCCCTTAACAGGTTTTTCCTCATGTGAGTTAACAAAGAGACAATAACCATTATATGTTGTATTATTTTCTCCTTATTTTTCACTGGGTTTGAAGGAGTTTTAGCAGCATATCAAACTTCACTCCTCATATTTTTTCCACAGGGTTTTTAGAGGAGTTTTCCCAAGATGTTCTTTATATACAAAGGTGAATTTGATCAAGGGGGAGTGTTGCGAACAGGCGTCTCTGGAAAGGACGCGTCGGTTGATCAAATCTCACAACTGTCATTAGCAGTTGCTAATGACTCTTTAAGCAACAACTGCCGTCCCTTATAATTGTATATACATGTAACATCATTCAAGGAATCAATAAGAGAATCATTTATTCATTGTCCAGACCGTGTCTCAATCAATTCTCTAACATATCTAAACATGTGGAGCATGATTGCTAGGCTAGACCTATGCCATGTCATTGGTTTCTGTCACGTCACTTGGTCGAGCTTCGCCCTAGCGTGCTTCGTGTCCCACTCGTTGTGTTTGGCCTAAACCAGGCCATTGGCTCCGTTGCTCGTGCCATGCCACTTTCTTTGAGATGGTACTTTTACCCATGAATCCAGACACCTGAGTGGATCAGATGAGGTATAAGCGACGTTTGAGACTCATAAATTTTTAAGTGTGGATACTTGATAAAATTTAAAAATTAATTAGATCTAATATGTCATATGGACCTAGAAAGAGAGTAATATCGAAACTCTAATGAACCCCATCCAAACTCTCCTTCCTTCTCTCTTCTCATCGCTCAGCGGCTATCGACCACTAAACCCTAGCCGCCAGCCGGTGGCTGGTGCCCTCCCCACCTACCGGCGGCCACCGCGACTTCACAACCTATTGGTTGCTGGTGTCCCACCCTCCAGCGGCTGAAGGTTGGCAAAAGAAATACAAGCAATTAGCAAAGATGTAGAAGTTTCAGCTCGAGTATGGGTACATATTTTTGTGACTGCCAGCCAAACAAGATTATCAATTATTGTCGGAAATAAAATTTCTGTGAAAATGCTCATCATGATCTGAAGGAGGCAGCATACGAGAGCAGAGGAAATAGTATTAAAGATCGGAAAGAGAACTTTTGGCACAGCAATTTTACATGCCCAGTTCTATCACTTCTGTGATGGATGTAAGGGCATCTCCAATAGTAGAGAAGGCAGTCTTCTCTTATGCCTTTCATGTCATTTAGAGATAACAATAAAAACATGTTATACAATGGGTTATCTCTTGATGCTATCTCTAGCAATTAATGCATGCATGAATATAGGATCAAAATTAAACTAGAAAATATGGGTTTAAGGGAAGACATATTGTACAATGGAGAAAATAGTGATATCTTAGGTGTGAAGAGATCATCTCTTCACCAAGGGAAAGCAACATTCTCTTTCTTCTCTCTCTCTCCTCCAACTCAACAAAAATCATATGTGGCACCTCTAAGGGAAGGCTGACATCACCCTATTGGAGATGCCCTAATCTATGGTTGAGCTGGTCGACGGCTCGTGGCAGCAAGCCGACGGCTCGACACGGCCTGTGGGGGCGAATGGAGTAAAGATATCGGAGACGCCCAGGCGTGGTAAACGAAGCGGAGGTGTGTGTGGCCTCACTTGGTTCACGAGACGAGGAGCCCTTGGTTGATGGTTTGTTGAGAGAATCGAGAAAAGAGTATCAAACCTTGTATCGGTTTGTTGATAAATTTTGGGTGGACACTGCGTCACCGAGCGGGGAAGAGGGCGCGATACCCTCGCAAGTCTCATTTATGTAAGAACTAGTAAGTTACTCGGTCTAAAAGTAATAAAACATAATAGTGGCTCTATTTTATAAATAAACTGTCAAAAGTGATACGTGTGCGGTTTTTCACAACAATCGCTAGCGTCTTTCTCTCTCTTCCTCCCCTTTTTAACGATCATATATGTCTCTCCCTTTCTCTTTCTTGATCATCCCATCAACTTTGCTCCTGACTTTGTTGTTTCTTCACTCTACCTTCATCCTGATCCAATCTCCGTCGCTCCACAGTTATGTGTGTGCCTTCTCTAATTTCAATAGATATCTGTCACGTTTCTCATGGCCTCCAGCTGTAATACTTTAGAATTAATTAAAGGAAGGTCAGAGTTATTAAAAATCGAGATTGACCAAAACCTGAGACGAAGGGATAAATTTAACTTTTTAAACCATGCGTTGAATGGAAGATTCGAGACCGTGATTGTGTTCGTCTCATCGAATCGATCAAGACAGACTATAAGTTTGTTCAAATCGGAGTCCGAACGAATTTTGGAGAGTACGATCAATATAAGCTGTTGGATTTCACTTACCAAATCAATTTCAAAAAAAGAAAAGAATAAGACCCAAACCAATTTGTGCTCTCTCTTTCCTCTCATCTCACCCTTCCTCTGAGCCACCGCCGGTTTGAATTTGACATGAATTTGATGAATTTAACCAAAATCCTAAAATGCCCTTTCTTCTTCCTCCCTTCTTATTTCTTCTTTCTTCATCTTCCTTCTCCTTCCTCTTCTCCTCGTCCTCCTTTCACCCTTCCTTCCCTTCTCTTCTCCTTCCCCCAATCGAGCTCCTCTTCCTCCCCTTGGTTGGCAGCTAGGGCAGCCTGGCTAGGAGAGGAGACGGCTAAGCCAGGGCGGCGAAAACTGGTGGCGGTGCACGACGGTGTTGACGGCTTTTTCCTCCCTTCTTCTTCCTTCGTCCTTCTTCCTTCTCCTTCCTCTTCTCCTCCTCTTCCTTCCCCTCCTTACCTTTGTTGTTATTTTTGTATCTTAATTACGTATATTCAAATCAAGTAAATGAATACTCTATGGATATCCGTAGAAAATTTTCATTTGTTGAGCCTATATTCTAATTATACCATTAAGACCACTTAATCAAGCTCAACAAATCTCAGCCCCAAAAAAACAATAATAGAATTTTGGCTGTAACTTTTGGACCACAACTCCGATTTGGGCAAACTTGTTGCCGTTAAAAACCTTATGACAAAGCCTATAACTTTCTCGATTGTGTCAATTTAAAATTTTGGCACAGTTTAGTCGTAGTTTTTTAATTAAGCTCGTTGTTTTAAATTTCAAAATCCTATATCAAATACTGGGCACAATTTCTTCCAATATCGTTCATCAATTCTCATAAAGGGACTAATTAAAGATTATCTTTGCAGCATGAACCTTGAATTTGACATGAATTTATTGAGTTTGACAAAAATCCTGAAATTCTCCTTCCTCTTCCTCCCTTCTTCTTCTTCTTCTTCTTCCTTCTCCTTCCTCTTCTCCTTCATCTTTTCACCTTCTCCTTCCTCTTTTCATTCTCCTCCTTCCCCTCCTTCTCTTCCCTTCTCTTCTCCTTCCCACAACCGAGCTCCTCTTTCTCCCCTTGGCCCGCGGCTAAGGCAGCCCTGCTAGGAGAGGAGACGGCTCGGCTCGGCTGGGGCGGTGGAGACCGACGGCGCGGCAAGGGGCGGCGGTGGCTTGGAGGGAGGGTGAGATGAGAGGAGAGAGAGAGCACGGGTTGAGATGAGTTTATTGTTTAAAAAAATTGAATTAGATTAGGAGTTAATTAAAGAATAGAGATTCGTGCGAGTTAGTCAGAGGTGCACTTTGAATTTTGATTGAAAGGTCCAATATAGAAACTATAGCATTTGTAAGGAAAGAGGGTGTAGATGAACCATCACCACTAATCTGTGTATATATAATAGTAAAGATAAAGATAATAGATTCGAGCTATGATAGTGCTTCGTCCGTTATCTTAACACCCTTCCACCATCAACTTGTTGACAAGCAGATAATCTTAGGGTTAGATAATCTTTGGTGTCTTATTTCGTGGATTTCAAAATGTATGATAAGATTATTTTTCAGATTTGACATCTATAAGTTGGTTGGTTTTTCGTGAGTCTAAAATAATTTCCGTGACCATTAGATTTGTACGGAGATTGGAGGTCCCGACTAGTAATGCCTGCCTTATGCCATCCGCCGCAGTAGCAGTACCAGCAGCAGCATCTTCACAGTCCTGGTCTTCGGGCACCACTAGAGCTGCCATCTGCGCGCGCTGTCTGTCTGCGGGGTAAGTGCAGTACAGCAAGGAGTACGTGATGCAGCAGACAGCGATCGGCACGGCCATCTCCGTGAAAACTGCCTTGCCGAGCGCTGCGGCGTTCTCCCGGTCGGTCTCGACGCTGGCGCCGGCCGCGGCCGGCTTGTATCCGAAGACGCGCTCCGTCAGGATGCCCACGACGGGTGGCGCGAACGCGGCCAAGACTGACTCGAAGAACCTGTCCAGCGCGTACACCGTCGTCCTCGCCTTCGGCACGATCTCCGCGAATATAGGACTGCAAAAGAGACGGGCGGTCACCGCACGGTGAGTAAGCGAAACAGCATTGCATGGAAGAACACACACAACAGTGGTGGCGTCTCACTTGTTGGTGGCCGAGGGGCATGACGAAGCCCAACACAAAGAAGGCGGCGGCGTACGCGGCCCCCGCCGAAGGGTCGTCGGGGAGCGCGAGCAGCAGGACGTCAGCGATCGGGATGGTCGACGCGGTGCTCACCTGCGCCATCGCAACCCTGCCGGTGTTCGGGAACCGCCGCGCCAGGGGGTCCCCGACGAACCCCGCGACAGCGAGCCGAGCGCTCCGGCTAGCTGGTTCAGGCTGGTAATGACGCTGGTCTCCCAGTGCGTGAACCCCACGAGCTCTAGCCACATGGCGGCGAAGGTGAGCACCGACCACGGCACCGACCCGGCCACCCCCTGCGCCACGATGATCTGGAACGTCGGCACGCGCACCACGTCCTTGGCCTCCCTGACGAGTTCTCTGGCCACCGAGGCCGTCGTGGTCTTGGACCTGCTGGGCGGACGGGGGTCCGAGGCGAGGAGCCACGTCAAAAGTGGCGAGCGCGACGCTGACAAGCGCGAGTATGTGGAAGGCCAGCCGCCAGCCGGGGACGCCGAGGAAGGTCGTGGACGCGAGCAGCACGCCGAGGCCGCCCCCCACCATGGCCCCCATGCAACGCGCCATGTCCAGCCACCCGAACGCCGAGCTGCGCGTGGCGTCGTCGCTGTAGTCGGCCACCAGGGAGTACATCGCTGGCACCACGAGCGCCAGGCCCACGCCGTTAAAGCCCCTCGCGGTCGCCATCTGCAAGTAGTTTTGCATTCAAGTGGCAGAAGAAAACGGTTAGGCAGGCCCCACTTGTCAGTGGGATGGGAGATGGATGCGTGCTGACCTGGCGATAAGTGCCAGAGACGCCGACGAGGAGGGTGGCGAGGGCCCAGAGTGTTAGGATTAGTTTACTTAAGTAATCCATACTTCAAACCGTCGAACGGTTGCCTCTTGTAACCATCGCGTCCGTTCCAACGGACATGTCGTTTGGAACAGGCGTCCCTTGACTTTGTATATAAGAACATCTCTGAGAATAAAGAACTTGCTCTTTGATCATTCACTGTAGTCCCAATTTACTTTAACACGTTATCACGCACTGAAGTTCTACCGAAAAAGAGCAAGAAGAAGCAAGAACACATCCAGAAGCAAGAAGGAAGAAGAAAGGTGAGCGGCGATGCCTCGCTTTCTCACCAGGTTTCTCCTTCGCCTTCTCCAGAGTGTTCGTCGCCGGAACCGCCTTGTCGCTCGTCGTCGCCGGCGGTTCGCTCCCCATCACGGTCGCCGTGGCCCTGGCTTCGATTTCCGTCGCCACGCTCGGAGCAACCGCAGCCTTCGTCCTCCGTCAATGGCGGCACGCATCGGAGCACCTTCACGCCTCCTCGAGATGGCGCGTGCTCCCTCTGCCGCCTCTGGAGTAGGCCCGTCGCGGTCTCCTCCGCGAATCCCGTCTCCATGGCGCCCGTGGCCCGCTCCGGCCGTCGACCCGGTCGGCGCGCCGACATGGTGTTGGTTGCACGGCTATGGCCCGTGCCCCGCCAGCACGCCATCACCAGAGGACGCCGGTGAGCCCATCGGCGAGCTCGCCGAGCCCCCGCCTCCGCCCGCCTTCCACCGAGCAACGCCTCGGTCGCCACCAACGCCGACTCCGCCCCCCAACCCCGTTGCCGACGCGCCTCCGCGCGCCCCTGCCCGCCGGCGCTTCATCGCCCCCTTCGCCGGCACGCTCCGGGCCGCCCGCGCCGGCTCCTGGCGGCCGGACGCCCTCGGGCTGGCCAATGGCGTCGCCGGCGCCGCCTGCACCGCCTCCTCCTCCTCCAACGGGGAGGAGTACATCCCGCGCTAGGCCGCGGCGGCGGGAAAGGGGGGGGGACCGGAGGAAGGAGGGGGAGGAGGAGCGTCGCCGCCGTCGGACGTCACCGCCACCGTGGCCGGTCGCCGCCGCCATGGAATCGGCCGCCACGGCCTTGGCGCTGCCGCCGTCCGCCTTGACGCCGCCGCCGTCCGCCTTGGGCGCCGACGCCGCCCGCTTTTGGGCGCCGCCGCCTCGGCCCGCCGCTCGGCCCCGCTGGTCGCCCGCGAGCCGCCGCCTCCTCATAGCCGCCGCCACCGGGTGCCTGGGGGTTAGGGTTAACCCTAACCGCCCGGCCACCTGCCTCCATATGCCGCCGGCCCCCTCTGGCGCACCCACCTGGGCCGGCCGAAAGGCCAGCAAGGCCCGGGCCCAGGTTGGGTGGCCTGCCCCCCTTGCGCGCCTCATAGCCAGCCCGAATGGGCCACAAGGCCGCCTGGGCTGCGGCCCAGGTTGGCTTAGCCCATTCGGCTGGCAGCCCCATTTCAGCAGAAACCCCCTGTTTTTCTCGGGTTTTGCTATTAAGTCCTTTTCAGCACTGTTTTTAATAGTTCTGTTATGTTTAGGCCCCTGTGTTTGTTCATATTTACATTTCAGTAATGTTCCTGTTATGTAATTTCAATTTCAGAACTATGTAAATGTTATATGAAGTCCATGTTCAAATGTGTTTGCGTTGTTTGCAATCCCTATAACATGCACTTTATTTATAATTCGTATAATTTTGCAATCAAGATAGCATTTCTTGCAAAACTATACGGTAATTCACCTTAATTAAGCCCAAAATGCTCCCAAACACTATTGGTTTAATTCAAGCAGAATTACGACGCAAAATTCAAAGTGATTACCTTATATATTTGTGAATCACGAAGTAATGAGATCTACTGCTCCATTGCAGATTATCCACCATTACTTTTAAAAATGTGCTCTTCCAAATGCTTGAATTTTAGCATATCACAACGCAATAGATTTTTAAGCATCTACTGACGCTCGTCAGATTATGCTATCTATTACTACAAGATCTACACCGTTTCGGTGATTATCTTCAAAGTGATTATGCTATACAATCAAAGATCTACACTTCATACTTCAAGTTTTCACTTGAAATTTCAGAATTTTGCACAACTATTACAACATAACCATGACGATACTTTGATTTACTCCCAAGTAAATTAATCAAATCTATGGTTCAATTCTATGTAGATCAAGATGGCCAAAGAATTCGAAGAGCTCGCGCTCGATGGCCACAACTACCCTACATGGGCAATGGATGTCAAGATCGCTCTTGCATCCCGCAGCATTGTAGCAACGATCAACCCTCCCGTTGAGGGAGAAGCCGCATTAGGAGATCCTCAACAATATGCTGCCTTATACATTATGAGGCACCATATCCATCCGGACCTCAAATCCGAATACCTAATGGAAGAAAATCCACGTGCACTATGGCAAGCACTTAAAACAAGATATGAACAGCAGAAAGCGGTTATCCTTCCCGAAGCAACTCACGATTGGGTTCAACTTCGGCTTCAGGACTTCAAGTCCATTGAAGAATATAACCATGCCGTTCACAGAATCTGTTCTAAGCTGCGTTTCTGCGAGAAAGCACCCACCGAAGCAGATAAGATTGAAAAAACCTTATCAACAATGCTTCCCTCCGATAGGATCTTGCAGCACCAGTACCGCGCTAAGGAATTCCAAACCCATTCTGACCTTATACATGTCCTCCTGCAAGCGGAAAAGCATGATGAACTCACTTTGAGGAACCATCATAAGCGCAATGTAGGCGCTGCTCCGCTCCCAGAGGTACATCACAATGCTCAGAATGGTAATAAGTCTGCTGGCTCTTCCAAGAACCAAAAGCAGCACTACAATGGAAAGCGCAAACGGAACTGGAAGAAGAAGCCACGTGCCATGGATAAGGGGAAAGGCATTGAAAAGCCTAAATTTGACAAATCACAAGTTTGCCAAAAGTGTGGATGCTACAAGCATTCCACCAAAAAATGTCGCACCCCTCGACACCTCGTTGATCTCTACCTACAATCCGTGGGACGGAAGAAGCAACCTCAAGGATCCAAGTTTGAAGCACACTTCAACCTCCAGACCGACAAGTCCAAGGAAATCGATTGTTCCACTGCTGTTCTTCCAGAACCCCAGGACAACAAGCATCTCCAACAAGACGATGATCCAATGAACACGGAGAACATGATCATCGAATTCGCTTCGAATGACATGTTTGGAGATTTTGAATAAGTCTCCCCACTCCGTCCTTATTACTATAACATCCATAGCATATTATTATGTTGTAATTAATTGATATGTTGTTGTCGTATTACTTAAGACAATATTGTAGTTATTATATGTTTAAGACATATGTTGTAAATTACAGTATTGTAAGAGTACTTATGTATCTAAGTACATTTGTATGTTCTATATATCCGATTAAGAATTTTATGCTAAATTCTTCATTTTATATATAGATTTCTACGGGAAGCAATCCGATGGAAGAGGAAATGTGCCTTGTGGATAGTGGTACCACAAACTCTATTCTTAGGGAACTAAAATATTTCCAAAATCTCACTAAGAGACAAGGAGAAATTTTAACAATCGCCGGACGCGATGCCGTAATCGTCGGCTCAGGACGAGCCATAATTACTCTCCCTATGGGTACACAAGTAATAATCGAGGATGCTTTGCTATACCCCGATTCAACTCGTACTCTACTAAGTTATAGAGATATCCGTCAAAATGGTTTCCATATCGAAACCCATGACGACAACAAAGAGGAATTCCTCCTCTTAACTAAAAACAACGGATATGGCAAACAAGTTCTTGAAAGAATTCCCTCTTTAACATCCGGATTGTACTACACATATATTAAACCCGTAGTACATGTTGCATACAAGGTAATTTTTCAGAATGTCGATGCATTCCAAACTTGGCATGATCGCCTTGGTCATCCCGGCATAGGGAGGATGAGAAAAATTATCGGCAATTGCATTGGTCACAACTTGAATAATGCTAAACTTCCTCAACATTCGGATTTCATTTGCACCGCATGTGCAACTGGAAAGTTAATACTAAGGCCTTCGCACCTTAAGATTAACGTGGAACCACTCAATTTTCTTGAACGCATTCAAGGAGATATTTGCGGTCCCATACAACCATTATCTGGACCGTTTCGGTACTTCATGGTTTTAATTGACGCATCAACTCGATGGTCACATGTGTGCCTTCTCTCCACACGAAACCATGCCTTTGCAAAGATCATGAGTCAAATTATTAAGTTAAAGGCTCATTATCCCGAGCACCGAATCCAATCCATTCGCATGGATAATGCTGCGGAATTCTCCTCCCGAGCTTTCAATGATTATTGCATGGCTCTAGGGATAGAAGTTCAACATTCCGTACCATACGTCCATACACAAAAGGGTTTAGCCGAAGCACTTATCAAGAGGATTAAACTTATCGCAAGACCATTACTACACAATTGCAGTCTACCAACTACTTGTTGGGGTCACGCAGTCTTACACGCTGCTGACTTGATACAATTGCGCCCAACTGCTTACCACAGCACTTCCCCGCTGCAACTAGTACGTGGAAATCCTCCAAACATTTCCCATCTGCGAAAATTTGGATGCGCCACATACGTGCCCATCTCACCACCTCAGCGTACATCCATGGGACCACATAGAAAATTGGGGATCTATGTGGGGTACAAATCTCCGTCGATAATCAAGTACCTAGAACCTCTCACCGGGGATCTATTCACTGCCCGTTACGCTGATTGCATCTTCAATGAGGATCATTTCCCGGCATTAGGGGGAGATATAAAGTACCAAAAAGAATGCCAGGAAATCGATTGGAATGCCCAAGGTACTTCCTCCTCTGATCCACGTACTCAAGAGACTGAACTCCAAGTTCAGAAAATCATAAATTTGCAACATCTTGCAAATAACTTGCCAGATTCATTTACAAACTACAAAGGAGTTACAAAATCCTACAATCCTGCTGCAAATGCACCCGAAAGAGTGGAAGTTCCAAAAGAAACCACTCAACTCCCCATCAACAATAAGAGGGGGAGAAGTACGGCCGCAAAACAGGATTCAGCTTCACGCAAGCAACAAAGGAAACAGAAGAAGAAACCTTCTGAAACTGTAAATGAAACTCAAACTCCACAACCCAGCTTAGGAGTGCACTCAAATCTAGAAGTTGGGACATCGGAAAATCCTGACATGATCATATTGGGAAATCAAGATCAGTCACCAAGGGATAATGAAATTTCCACCAATTACATTGATTCTGGAGAATCATATAACCGTAAGACTACGATTGTCGACATTTACTTCTCCACAAAGATTGTAAACAACCTTCAATCTGATCCTGATCCCAAGACCATGGCAGAGTGTCAAAAACGCTCGGACTGGAATCAATGGAAGGAAGCAATCCAAGCAGAGATAGCTTCGCTCAATAAAAGAGAGGTATTTACAAAAGCAATACCTACTCCACCCAATGTTTTCCCGGTGGGATTCAAATGGGTATTCGTCCGGAAACGGAACGAAAACAACGAAGTGGTGAGATACAAAGCGAGGCTCGTAGCACAAGGGTTCACGCAGAGACCCGGCGTTGATTTCAACGAAACATACTCTCCAGTAATGAGTGGAATAACATTCCGATACCTAATATCGCTGGCAATGCAAAATCATCTATCTATGCAGTTGATGGATGTAGTGACTGCATATCTTTATGGGTCACTTGATTCGGACATATACATGAAGGTTCCCGATGGAATCCCACTTCCGAATCAAAGCGCTAAACGCAACATGTATTGTGTAAAACTTAACAAGTCATTATACGGCTTGAAACAATCGGGTCGAATGTGGTACAATCGACTTAGCGAATTCCTTATTCAAAGGGGATACACGAATAACGATGATTGCCCATGCGTGTTCATAAAGAAATCCTCGAACGGATTTTGCATCATATCTGTGTATGTTGATGATTTAAATATCATTGGTAACGCACAAGATATTGATGAAGCACGTGATCATCTAAAGACGGAATTTGAGATGAAGGATTTAGGTAAAACTAAATTTTGCTTAGGGCTACAAATTGAGCACCTTCACTCAGGAATCTTGGTACACCAAGCTGCTTATATCCAAAAGATATTGGAGAAATTCAATATGGACAAATCTTATCCATCAAAGACTCCTATGGTTGTTCGATCTCTAGACGTAGAGAAAGATCCTTTTAGACCAAAGGAAGATGGAGAAGATATATTGGGATCCGAATTCCCATATCTTAGTGTTGTTGGAGCTCTAATGTATCTTGCAAATTGCACCAGGCCTGATATCGCATTTGCAGTTAACTTATTAGCGAGACACAGCGCTGCTCCAACTAAACGTCATTGGACGGGCGTCAAGCAAGTCTTACGCTACCTCCAAGGTACTAAACATTTGGGTCTATATTATCAATCTCGCAAAGATTCAAATCTAATCGGATACACCGATGCTGGATATTTATCTGATCCTCATAATGCCAGATCACAAACCGGCTTTGTGTTCCTACATGGTGGAACGGCTATTTCATAGAAGTCTTCCAAACAGACTTTAGTGGCTACATCCACAAATCATTCTGAAATTATTGCCCTATATGAAGCATCACGTGAATGCGTGTGGCTTCGCAGAATGATAAACCACATCCAACAATCATATGGTCTTGGTTCTATTGAATCACCGACTATTATCTATGAAGATAATACCGCTTGTGTTGCTCAGATGCAAACAGGTTACATAAAGAGCAATATCACTAAACATATTGCCCCTAAATTGTTTTATCCTCATCAATTACAACAAAGTGGGGAGATAAACATCTTGCAAACCAAATCATGTGACAATCTTGCAGATTTGTTCACTAAGTCTTTACCAAATTCTATGTTCCAAAAGTTTGTTCATGAAATTGGTATGCAACGACTACAAGATTTGCAAGAATCAGGGGGAGCTACTCTCTGATAATTAACCTGTTCGTACATCATATTGCACTCTTTTCCCTTTATGAGTTTTCTCTCAAGCTTTCTCATGAGAGGTTTTTAATGAGGCAATATCAACACAAAATATATGTCATATCTTTTATTTTCCCTACCGGGGTTTTTGAGAAGGTATACAAGGCATATCGATTGTTCTCTAAACTCACTTATGATTTTTCCCTTAACAGGTTTTTCTCATGTGAGTTAACAAAGAGACAATTACAATTATATGTTGTATCATTTTCTCCTTATTTTTCCATTGGGTTTAAAGGAGTTTTTCACAGCATATCAAGTATCATTCCTCATATTTTCCCACAGGGTTTTTGGAGGAAACTTTATCAAGATGATGCTTTGCTCAAGGAGAAGTATTGATTAGGGGGAGTGTTAGGATTAGTTTACTTAAGTAATCCATACTTCAAACCGTCGAACGGTTGCCTCTTGTAACCATCGCGTCCGTTCCAACGGACATGTCGTTTGGAACAGGCGTCCCTTGACTTTGTATATAAGAACATCTCTGAGAATAAAGAACTTGCTCTTTGATCATTCACTGTAGTCCCAATTTACTTTAACACAGAGGAAGGCCTCCGCGGCCACGACGCGCGCGCGGTCATGGCGCGCCGCGGCGCACGCCGCGAGCGGGTAACACGCGGCCTGCACGAGCGCGCGGAACAGCGTGAGGGAGCCCAGCGCGGCGCCCACCTCCCTGTACACGGCCGGCAGCAACGCCTCGTCCGCGCGCTCCAGCAGCGACGCCACGGTCACCAGCACCAGCGTCCACTGCCGACGCCGCCTTGGCTCTTCGGTGCTCATGCTCCCCATTCCCCCCATTCCCATACTCGCGCACCTCACGTCCTCCTCGCGTGGTTACTCGATCAGGGAGCTGGAAAGAAACCCCATAAATAAGGAGTTCTCGCTAATAATCTGGTTTTGTTTATTGATCGTACCATATCTTTGTTGCGTGTACATGCATTTTTCTTGGTGAAATACATGCATTTTTCTGGAGAGGGCATTGACTTAGGTGATTTCGTCGATTAGAAAGGGTCAGTACATGATTATTTTGTGCAATAAAATATTCCTTTCCAAAAAAAACATCATTTTTTTTAACTAAGTAAGGCCCAGTACATGTTTGGGCATAACCGCACGGTTTGTTTCTGAATTCTGTTAGCTACGCGGGCGACACGAGTTCCACGAATGATCGATATTATATGCCGAGTAATCCTATACCTACTGAAAATATCTACAGAACTCCTACATACATGCTGATAGCGAGACCGCCAGCCCTTACTGTACACTAACAGATTACTCAGCCTCCCTCAAAAGATTCGAAGATTGCAAGGTATGTATATGCCACCACTTATGTCGTGTTTAAACTGAATAAGAGAGTCATCTACCTGCATTCTGCATTCAACTGTCGTGTTTCTCGTCATGGAATCTTTAGAACTAGACTAATGTGGCTTCGTTTAGCAGTAAGGTGGCTTTGTTTGGATCAAACAATTACAGTTTTGTTTGAAACTTTGTGGGATGTGAATTATATAGGAATTTTTCATCAAGTTGCTGGAGCTAGTCGCGGCTGAAATCTTCTATAGCTGGCAAGGCTGGGGACTGACAGCACGGACAATAGATAATGGTTAGGTGTCACATAGTCGAATCTCGTAGTAGATTGTTCTGCTGCTTTTGTTCAGCGATGGATGTTTTCCTTTGGTAGGGGTAGAATGCTGAGCTTCAGGTTGGCGTATGCACCTGGCTCAAAACTTGGATGCTGTGAACTGCTCTGCAATTTCTATGGAAATGGGGGATATCAAGCCCTTTTAATCGAAAAATATGTAGGAAATTTTCGTATGTGAGCTTTCCTAATGGACCGCCAAGTTCCTATGATTCTATGGAGGATTTGTCAAGTGTCAGGCGACCAGAAGAGAAACCAGAGAACTAGTTCATATCACAACAGACAGACAAGAAAAGTAGGGCTCCTAGAGGAACGGAACTACAGCAACATCTAGGCTACATATGTGGGGAAATCTAATCTAACACAACAAATTAGCATTTCCGTGGCATTCAGAGAGAAATATTGTTATTGTTGCAGTAATAACTAGAGTACTACCAGATCTTAAACCGAACTCACAAGACTCTAAATAAGGACTATAAATCACTGGCAGCACAACTATACCCTGAAAGCATAGCTCATGTACATCTAAACTACTCAGCAAAAGCCTCAAACTGGACCAACACAACACACAACATTGCCAGTGCCAATCATCCCAACTACTGCAGATCGCTCACACACCACAGGTCCTCAGCGTCCTCGTCCTCCGTGGGGTTCACCTGGGCCAGATCCTGTGAGACTTGCGCCAGCCCCTGCATCAGCCTCACGACCTCCGCCGTGTCGTCGAGGTAGTACTTGGCCTTGCTCGGCTTGCGGCCAACCGTGCAGGCGAAGACCTCTGCCGTGGAGGCCAGCGAGTCTCCACAAGAAGCACTGGTGATGAACTGGAACATGTCCTCGTCGGACCGGTCGTCGCCGATGCAGAGGACGAAGTCGGGGCACATGCCCCTCTTCTGCATGGTCCCCAGCATGCGCCGTGCCACCAGGCCTTTACTCACACCCTGTCAAGATAAGAATTTTCATGAGTGATGAAGCTTGCTTTTCTGTGCCCAAGGAAGTGAAGAAATGAAAAGGGAATGAGAGGCTTTACCTGCGGTTTGGCTTCAACGGAGTGGATGGTACTCTTCACTGAGACCGGTTCGTTGGTGAGCACACTCTCGAGATGGTCGACGAGCTCCTTAGCTTGGCATGACCCAAAGTCAGGGTCTGCATCCTCATAGTTCCAGACGAGCACTGTATCCCTCTTCTCGATGATTGAACCGTCCGTTGTCTCAGTGTAGAGTTCCATGACTGGCTCTGCAATCTGCATCCAGCTGCAGTCTGCAGCCGCAATACAAGTCTCCCACTCTTCATCCCTCTTTGCTCTTTTTCAATATAACAAATTTCAAGATTTAGACATCTTAGAACTAGGCAGCTTGAAAATAATGCAACAATAGATCATGTTAAAACCTTGGATAAGCGCGCCATAGGGGAAAAATATCATGGCAAAAATATCATATATTCCACTTCGATTTGAATATTATGAGTTAATGTAACGAAACATTTCTCCATACATGTGACGCCATGTTTTACTTAGTATACAAGATTCTAGTTGATCTTTGTTATATCTCAGAATTAAGTTAGGTAATATGGACAGTTTTTTTTTGACGATCTGCATCTGTAATTCTGAATGTCGAGACTGAATTAAGCTTGCAAGAATATACATAGGAGGGAAGCAAAACCTAAGGCTCATACCTCAGGAAGTAGCCATGCTCAGCTGCCATGCCAAGGTTCTCACAGGGGAACCACTCATGAAGCGTGCCCCGGTCAAACCCGCTGCAAAGGAACACATCATTTTTCTTGTCCCGGCACAAGCTGTTCAGTATCTCGACCGATTTGGGGGTCGGGCTCTTATTGATCGCCTGCGGCATGAGTGTACCATCGTAATCCAGTAGAATCGCACGTGTCTTCGACCTCCTGTACGCCAGAACAATGTGCTCCATGGCAAGCTTCCTAAAGCTCAGGTCAAGCGAAACCACTCTAAACCGCAGGCCAAAACCTATTCCCCAGCACCGGCGCTGCGAGTGATCCTTGCAGGTCCTCTCAAGGTCCTGCAGGAAGCTATTAGCCCAATATCCGACATCATGGCTCTCTACATAGCGGTAGTGCTTATCATGGCGCATATTCTTCTCCTTCTCTGACAGCACAAGGGCACTCTCCATTGCATCAGCCACGGCCTCAATGTTCCATGGGTTCACCCTTACAGCGCCGCTCAGTGACGGGGAGCATCCGATGAACTCAGACACCACCAACATGCTCTTCTTCTCTTCTGGCTTGCTCAGCCTCAGTATTCTGTCCAGCTTCTCATTGCCTTGCCGAGAGGCAATGTACTCGTAGGGGATCAAGTTCATGCCATCCCGGACAGCAGTCACCAGGCACACCTCTGCAATGACATAGTACGCGACACGTTCATAGAACTGCAATGGCTGATCGATCAGCACCACTGGCTCATACCCCGGCGCGCCATACACCTCATTGATCCTCTGCACCATGGCATTTGTCTCCGCCTGCACGTCGGCGACATCCTTCCCCCGGCCTCGCGCCGGGTTGGCGACCTGCACGAGCACCAGCTTCCCACGCCACTCGGGGTGCTGTTTCAGCAGCTCCTCCATGGCGAGCAGCTTAAGGCTGATCCCCTTGAAGATATCCATGTCGTCCACGCCCAGCATGACGACCCTCCCCTTCCCCGTGTACGCCTCCATCAGCTCCGCCACCTTGGCCTCGGTCTCCGGCAACCCCAGCACCGTCTTGAGCTGCTTCATGTACACCCCAACGGGCAGGATCTTGATGCTCACGGTCCGGCCGTAGTACTCCAAGCAAATGTGCCCGCGCTTGGACTCGTAGGAGAGCCCGAGCATCCGGCCGCAGCACGAGAGGAAGTGGCGGGCGTAGTCGAAGGTGTGGAAGCCGATGAGGTCCGAGTTGAGCAGGGCGCGCAGAAGCTCCTCGCGCACGGGCAACGTCTTGTAGATCTCCGAGGAGGGGAAGGGGGAGTGCAGGAAGAAGCCGAGCTTGATGCGGTTGAAGCGCTTGCGCAGGAAGGTTGGGAGCACCATGAGGTGGTAGTCGTGCACCCACACGAAGTCATCATCCGGGTTGATCACCTCCAGCACCTTGTCGGCGAATATCTTGTTCGCCGAGACGTACGCCTGCCACAGCAGCCGGTCGAAGCGGCCGCCGAGGTCGGGGGAGAGCGGCAGCATGTAGTGGAAGAGCGGCCACAGATGCTGCTTGCAGAAGCCGTGGTAGTAGCGCGCGGCGACCTCCTGGGGCAGGAACGCCGGCACGCAGTTGTACGACTCGAGGAGCGCCTGCGCGACGGCGTCCTGCTCGGCCGCGGGGACGTCGTTGCGGAGGCAGCCGATGTAGATGAACTCCATGGAGGGGGAGGACGTCGAGCAGTGCTGGAGGTGGCGGAGGAGGGATTCCTCGTCCCAGGAGAAGGTCCATGGCTCGGACGGCGATGCCGGCCGGTGAGCCCGGATAGGGAGGTGGTTGGCGACCACGATGGTGCGCGGGTGCGGCGCCGGGGACGGCGTGGAGGGGGACGACGGGGAGTCGTCGATGAGCCCCGCGGTGGTCACCACTCTCGGGAGCCGCCGCCGGAGCGCGCCGAGCGCGGCCGGCGCTGGTCCCTGGTCCGCGGCGCCGGTGGCCAGGTCCAGGAGGTTGGAGTAGGAGCTGGACACCATGGCGGCCTGGTTCCTGCGAGGGTTAGGGTGATGTTTCGGATCAAAGATTCGGGCTTTTGGTGGAGGAAGCACAGTTCTTGCTACAGAATCCTAGAACGGTCACAAATTGAGGCAAAATAGCGCAAGAATTGGGGGTCGGTGCTTCAATTAGCGAAGAACGGAGCCGATATTTGACACACTGCTTCTTGCAAAACAGTTACAAACTCGAAGCAGTGGTTTTGGGGGAAGTGGCAAAACCTGTGGACTCAACAGAATCCTCCTCCTGTCTGCTCACTGCGTCTTGCCTTAGGAGTGACCTTCTCTTTCCTCTTGGACCGATAGATTGAAGGAGAGAGGCAATTGTAGAGGAGAGACAGAAAGGACGACTTTTTTTGTGCTTTTAATACAAGGGAGAACCTTTTCTTTTGCAAATTGGTGGCGATGTTCTTCTCGCTTGGCAAGTATGTAGCTCACTCCTCAGAGACTGGCTACTTGCAGCAAAATATCCATTCCTTTTCAGCTTGTGATGAGGCTGGTCTGATCTTCTGCAAACAAGGTACTGGGCAGCGAAAAGGAAGGAAATATCAGACAAAAGTGCAAGAAAAGATCTAAGAAAAGAGATCTTTGAGCCACACCCAGGAGGCTGCTCCTACTCTAGACGATCTGGAGCTGCTCATGTTGTATGAGAGGGGGGAGCACGACTGCAGATGATGGCTTTTTAATAACAGAGCTCAGCGCTCACCTTGGATTGATCAAACGACCGGGACAAGAGAGTCATAGAGACTGCATATTTTTTCCAATTCTTCTCTTTGGGGCAGATGGATCAAAGATGAGCAAGGAAAGTTAGTACAAGAAAAAGAACAAAAAGAAACGAGCTTATTCGGAGATCAAGAGGAGAGTTTCTTTGGTGGTGGTGTTTGGATCTTTTGGTAGCTCCTCCCAACTTCCGAGACGCTCACAACTTCACAAGCAAAACAGCTGCTGAAATCATGGGAGAGGAAATTTACGACGGGGGTGGCCGTTCCTATCATTCATTAGTTTTATAATAGGGCCATAGGGGGGACAGTGAAAGAGTCTGGAGGTGATAAAAGTGCGGACAACGAAATATGTAAAAGAAATAGGGTCGTTCGCAATCGAATTTTATTGCTTTGTTTTGCGATTGCGAGGTTAACATCAGGATTCTTATTCGCTTCACACGATTCTTATTCTAAATATTGCCTTCGTCTTGGTTCAAAAAGAAAAAATGCCTTCCTTTTTCTTTCATATTGAAATATATATTGCATTTTTAAGGAAAACTACCCGGAAGGTCTTTGACAGTATAATAATTAGGAACCGCATGAAAATTTGACTGAGTGGTGGGATTATACATTCACACATAGCTCACTTCCTAATGCTGCATTGCTCGCTAGTTCATATATTTGCATTGGTGGTATTCATTTTCAACACCCATAGCCCCGTTTAGATTCTACAAATCAAATTCGAGGAAACCTAATCTTGCAAAAGCTATGTAACCCTAAAATGTTGAAATGTAACTTACATTTGTAAGGGCTCGTTTGGACCGTGGGTCTTAGGAACCGAGCCTTTTTCAAATGGTTAGAGCTGTTGGTGTACACGCAAACCATTCATGTTCGTGATTTTTTGGGCTTGATTCTTGTGTGTTCGTTTCTATTATACGTAAAAATCATACTATATATTGACAAGACTATTTTACTTTACTGTATTGAGGTGTTGCACGGTCTGTCCATAAAATCCATATTAAAAAGGGATGTCTTTGTAAAATAGATTTAAGTGGGTGGTGCCCATTCTTGTTTCCATCTCAATTGCTGGCTGCAAATTGAACGGTTGGCGTGGCTCCAACACGAACGGCATCGTCACCCGCTACTGTCTTTAAAGGGGTTGAAGTTATAGAAGCATCAACACTTTGTGATTACAACAGAAATAGTGCAGTGAATGGACTCCACCCGCATATAAAGATCATACACTTACTAGATTATGGTATATGCTCTCTCCCTAGAAGAGATTTTTGCTTCCATGGTTACTCAACTATACACGACATCCATACATCCATCCACCTAGGCATTAGAGAACTTCCATAGTCACTCACAAATTCATACTCGGTGGCTCCCAACGATGCAAAGTACTATACATAGGAGTACTAATACTAATTTAGATTAGCACTAGGGAATCAAGATCCATCCTCAATCTATCCCCGGTCAAAACAAGGAGATGCCCCTAGCGCCTTACCGTCGGCGGCATCGGACATATTTAGTGCGAGCTTTTTGCGCCTCCGGATGCTTAATCCAAGTGGATTGCAGTACAGAGATGCTTAATGACTCTTGATCAGCCCCTGGAACTTGCCCTTATTAACCGAGACAGGAGATGACGCGAGCTGCAGTTCTGCACGAGCAAGCGGCCGGGTGAGGGAGCGCACGTGGCGTGCCGGGAGCCGTCCTCGCCGCGGCGACAGCGAAGCCTGCTGTCGCCGGGCGACGTGGCGCCCGGCGGTACGTCGGTTGCGGCGACTCCGGTGGCGGTAGTAGCGGTAAATTTTGGTGGGTGGGGAATCTAACTGGGCTTGCACTTTTCGGGCTCCTTTGATTCAAAGGAATTTCATAGGATTTTTAGAGGATTTGGATCCTTAGGAATTTTTCCTACGGTGGTCGTTTGATTCACAGGATTGGAATCCTTAGAAATTTTTCCATAGGATTCATTTGTACTACATTTTGAAGAAAAATTTTCATCCACTCAAACCTCTTGGTAGAGTTTCTTTGTTTTTCCTGTGATGCCAAAACAAACTCCAAATCCTGTAGAATTCCAATGAGCATGGCACTCCAATCCTGTGTTTTTCCTATTCCTATGTTTTTACAATCCTGCGAATCAAAGAGGCCCTTCTTCCATGGGTGCTGGATCTACGACATGAGCAGTGTGCCTGCTCCTAAGGTTATTCACATCAGACCTTCTGGTTTGCTCATGTCGAAGAAGGGGGCTGCTCATTCTATCACCAGTTTTTGTCTTGACATCACTACACGTAGTTTTAGAATACGTCCAATTTTCTTTAAGACTTTCACTGTTAATATACACAAATATTTTGAATTTTTCATATAAATTATTACTACTTGATGCAGTCACCAGAGATATTTTCATATCTTTATTTTTTCTAGAAAAATTTACGTACATGTGCATAAATAGAAAAGGTAATGGTAAAATGTGTATGTATAAGACTATGTTAATGTTTTTCCCCGTAAAAAAGAGAGTTAATGTTCAAAACGATAAGTAAAAGGAAAGAGAGGTAGCATTACTCTCATAGAACTGGCACGCTGTACGTATTTTATACTTGTCGTACTTCTCGATGGTAGAATTCATTAATCCTCTGGATGACATATAACTTGGTAAGGAAGTCCCAATTATTATTATTATTTTCCTTTTTGGAACCCAAATTTGTTCTTGAAATTGTGAGATCTAAAAAAGCGGGTGGACCACCTTCGTTCTTAACCGAAAGCACACTCTACATGGCTAGCAAATCTTCGTTCTAGGCAATGTTCATCACACTTTATCTAAAAAGAAAAGCAAATGTTTCATCACAATCCATAAACCATTCGAGATAAACATGAATAGAACATTCAAACGAAGTAAAGCGTAAAGGAAAGCCTTAGCCTTCACGCTTATCTTGAAAGAATGTTGCATCAATATCCATCTCCCCCTAAAGAAACAAAAGAGCATGTAATTAGGAGCATTAGGTACCTTGTCCATAATTATAGCTGCAGTACAGTGGGACAGGGCTGAAATGTAAAATGCCCATATCCTGTTCTTGTGAGGTTAACTGGACCAAAGAGATAAGGTTCAGCTATAATTTTGTTACCCGCTCCTATTCTTGGGCGTCGCACGCTACTGTCCGTGATAGTGGGGCAAGCATCGGGCGCCCCGGTGGCCACGAGCGCTGCCCGTGCCTGCGCAGCCCCTACCCACTCCCTGCTACGGCAAGTCTGCGACTGCCCGGGCAACTTGCGCCACTATTTTATCTTTTGCTCCTATTCGTCTGGTTTAGAATATCCATATCATGGTAGTCTGGAACCTGATCCAACAAAAGGCATCAATTCTGTCGTTCGCGGTGGAGATCCGAAACTTTGCTTCGTTAACGTTCCGTCTGATGGCCGATGCCGCTCATAATGTCAACATCATCGGTTGGAAGGGCACGGAAGGAAACAACAGGAAACCAAACCCAATCATCATGGCCGTCGACTCATCGTTATCGTTAACCACAAATGTATACAGTTACTCCATGTTGGTTGATCAAACTGTAGTCTGCAGTGGTGAAGCCACTCGAACACTCGCGCTTCTTATCAAAGGGCACTCGAGCACAGTGCTTTCGTCCAGAGGGATTTTCAAGTACAGGACATGTGATGCCTTACAGTGTTGTATTGGTTTCTTTCAGCAGGTTGGGTCTCGTTATCAAGGCCGGGGTCCTTGGGTCAGATCAGACCAGCTGGTACAGCTGACTTTCCAAAATGAGTGGATCGTGACGGTTGGATTTTTTCTCTAGTCCCAGCAATCTTGGCCGTAAGCTGGGCCATAAGAGCATCTTCAATGTTTATTTTTTAAGTTAGTCTTAAAGTGAGTCCTATTATAGTTGATACAGCCAATAAAAAATTATACAATGTAAATACCTCTATAGGTCTTAAGCTAGGGTCCACATATCAGCATTTTCTCTTCTAATTTTAACCCCTCAAATCATGTGAGAGAAGAGAGAAATAGTTTTTTATTCCTTATGGCTTGGTCTTAGCACTATGACCCGGTCTTAAGTTTTTTAGCTTAAGACCTTCTCCCACAATGCTTAAGACTAGGTCTTAAGCATATTTCTTTGCTTAAGACCTCTATTTTTTCCAACATTGGAGATGCCCTAAGAATTTGCAGATGAATATGCGACGAGCCGTGTGAAAGTTGCAATCAACGTAACCAGCTCGGTCACCAGTCGTTGTCTTCTGGAGTTTTGTTGCGATTTTCGCAAATACTGTCGGGCATGATTCGCATCTTGTACCTGTACCTTTGATGTTTCCGGCTGGGTGTTCTTAAATGCACTAGCTAAATAACCGTGCGTCACTACGGAACAATATTAAAAAAATAGAGTTATTGATCAAATATTGTATTTCATAGACACATATGTCAAGCACTACGTACAATAGAATCGTATCAAATGTCGATGTCTTTCTCGTACTTTCTCCCTCTCTAACAACCACTATGCATCACTCTACTAATTTCATAGCCGACGTCTTTCTCCTATTTCCTCGTGGGCTCCTTATCAGCTGCAAGATGAGTTCAGTGAGCTCCAGCCACTACCCCGGGTATCCGCAGAGAACCTCACAACGACAGTAGCGACTCACTTTTAACACGTCGGTTCATAAAATAGAGTGACACTTTTATCAATGTCTTTAGAAATCGAGCACCTGCAAGGAGGAGAGACAAGACAGAGACCGTAAGGCTGTGGATTAATTAGTTTTATTTTTTTTATTTTTGAGGAGTAAGGCTAGTTTTAGTTTAGTTGTTGAGAGAATCAAAGATTAGTGGTTAGATTTATTTTTCTTTTTTTATTAAGGCTAGAGTTAATTTTGTTATTGAGATAATCAAGGATTAGTTTTTGTAATGTTAATCTTTTGTGAGGAGAGAAGATGTGGATAAACCACCACCATCAACTCCCATATTATATAGTAGAGATAGAGATACCTTTATGCAGTTGTTTCCCTGTTGATCATATAGGCAAAACTAAATACTGTAGTTACTTAATTGATGTGCAGACCTATTGCAAATAGGTAAGCTTGCTGGCATTTAAAAAAATCATTTGAACGCTTCTCATTTTCATCATGCAGCTCTAGTTTTGGGAAGAAAGTTACGACTGAAATCAGTCACTTCGGAAAAACAGCACCACCACCACTAACTGGTTCAAGGATTAAGATGGCGAGTAGCTTCACAACATGTGTTCTTAACATTTTCATTTGAAAAATAACACAAGGACAAGAAAAGAAAGTAATATGTTTTCTTGTTTTTCTGAGAATGTGATAAAGAAAGAAACCAATATGTTTTCCTGTTTTCTGAGAACATGATTAGGAAAGAAGCCAACAACTGCTTTTGAGAAAAAATTCTTTGCTAACTAATTCCCAGCAAATCAAGGTAAGGATGATGTGGCTGGCTGTAGACTCTTCATTCATCAAAATTCAAAATATATGGCAATCAAAATGCAAAATCTATGGCAACAAGGTTGTCGGGTGGCACATTGGAAAATCCCAGGCGTATGATTATATGTCAATTATTTTCTGTTTGGTTATCTCTTTTCCAGATATATATGACACCATAATATTTTTTGACAAACGTCTCCATAGATTCGCCCTCCGGTGCTACCATGGCGTGAAGAACCTAAGATGTTGTGCTACCCGTATCTCACCAAGTAAGATCTCGAGCTGCTCTAGCATCACCGACTGGAAGGCATCTGCAAGATAAAAAATGCAGACAGGGAGCGGTGCTTTCCGGGGATACACTCTACAGTGCCTTGGAGGTGGACGCAAACGCTAATATTCGTTAAGAAGAATTGGCAGGACGCCGCACTGGAGGCTGGGTGGTGAGGAAAGCAGGCGTTCGTAATTTTGTTCGGAACAAAAAGCACAAGAAAGCAATCTGTTTTACTGAGAACGTGATGAAGAAAGAAACGAATGTGTTTTCCTGAAAACGTGATTAGGAAAGAAACCAATCTATTTTTTGTTTTGTTTTTGTGAGCACAAGATTAGGAAAATCTGTTTTTAGAGTCCAATATTAATCTATTTTTGTGAGCACAAAATTAGGAAAATCTATTTTTTGTTTGTTGGTGGTAAGGATATGATACCACCATAGAAGGTGTGACAATACCATCACCACCAATTGGAATATTATATATAGTAAAGATTAGTTACTTGTCATCGTTCTGGCAGAAGAGGGCCTGACCTTTTCCGGACAGAACAATGATTCATCTGCCACACTAGTCACCATTCATATTTGGGGAATGTTTATCGTCGGGCGTTCGAGGCAAGCAATGGACGGACGCTACATCTACCGTCCATCTGTTCTCACCTCTTTCACATTGGTCTACTCACATGTCCCTGCTCTAGAAGCTCCCACCATAGAAATCCACATCATATCCTCTTTATGTCATTCCCTCTCGCTCATCTCTCCCAGTACTCTCTCTGCCCCCCGCTCTCTCTCTCTCTCTCTCTCTTTCATGTGTGTGTGTTATTCCCTACACTATGAGGTCTGATTTTTGCAGCCACCGACACCTCACGTGCTCTCTTCACAATGGTGGACGGCAGGTACATGATCCGCCGCACCAAAGGCTAAAGAGACAAGGAAAAAGGAGGTCAGAAGTAGTGGAGTGTCGCGGCGGGGGCCGGAGCAGGGGGTCGCTATGGCGGTCGTAGCACTGTTCTTCTTGAGTATCATCACCTTCATCTACGGCCTCGTCGAACTCATCATCCTCTTATACGGCCACCAAGGTGCCATCCCGTCGGATCCGACTCCTTGACCACCCTTTCCCTCGTCTCCGGCCTCCAAGAGCTCCTCGCCATCGGAAGCCCCCAATGGTCGTATCCATGCCCCTAATCTCAAGGCTTTGTTTCATGGTTGGAATTTTTTTTGAGTCAGGGCGTTCCATGCGATGGTTGATGGGATTTTCTGGCTCATGTTCTGATTTTTTGGAGGATTCACATGAAGATGTGTTTGGTTTGCGGATCTTGAACATGCAATGTGTTAGATTTCGTTTTACAGGAAATCTTGATATTGCTCCCTGATTTGTCCGAAGCCTCATAAACTTCGTTCAAACTTATGTGAAATCTCTGTGAAACATTCTTGACACATGAAATAGACAAAACAACAGTAGAAATTTTTGAAATTCATGTGAAACATACTTGATTTTTGTCTGAATTATCTCTGGAACCAAAGAAAATTTTAGTAAAATATTTATGAAATTTCTCTGAAACTTTTACAGACTTGATACGAACTTCAACCAAACATTTTGTCAAATTTAACTATAAAATATGTGTGAAACCTAATGAATTTTGTGAAATTCTTTGAAACTTTTCCTAAACATATATGGAACTCCTTATAAATCTTCTTCACATTCTGAAGTTTGTATGGAATTCCTTGTAAAAAGTCAACCAAATATTTTATCAGTTATCTTTGAAATTTGTATGAAATATGTTTGAAACTTGATAAAATCTATTTTTTTCCATTTTTTCAATAAGTAGCGATGATGACCCCTACAAAGTTCTAAGGAATGACAGCTTCAAGAAATGAAGATGAAGGACTACTTTCGAGTTCTTTTAGTGATTCGGGGAATCACATTGAGTTTAGGGAAAGCTGTATTGTTAAGGGGGACTAATATCTAGAAGCTTGTGAGAGTGCCTTGCTAATGCTCAGCTAAAAATTAACTTTGTCATCCAAAGAGGCCTTTGAAAACCATGATTTCTCACATTTTCAGCAAAAGTCTGAACCTTTGGTTTGATGTTGGAATATTCAGGTTCCATTTATGTGTGAAGAATCTGGCAGTTCGGAGCCTCTGAATTGCCCGTCTGTCTGGTTTTCAAGATATCAGGACATCCGAGATTATCCTAGAACCTCCGAGTTCTAGTTCTAGAAATGTCTAAGTCCTTTGAGCCCAAAATTCAGAACTCCTGGAAGTTTCCTGAATGTCCAAGATCCCTTCTAGACTTATCCTTTGAAATCTCGGAATGTCTGAGGCAGTATGTCAAAAGTTCCGAGTTTATGTGCTATCCACTCTGTTGAGTACGTTTGAAACCTCAGAAGCTCCAATGTAGTGTTAGAACCTCTGGAATTCAGTTTTGACTATGACTTGTTCAAGCTTATTCAAATTTTTTGGAGGGTCTAGGTTCCAAGTTGGAACCACCAACATTTGCTCCTTTCTGATGTGCTTTGAAAAGTCGGAGCCTCCGGGCTTTTGCCAGAGTCTCCAAGATCCACTGTTGGACATGCTATACAGCCATTGCTCTGAAAGTCGAAGTCTCTAAGTTCTTGTCAGAGTATCCGAAATCCATTGCTGTATATGCAATATAGCTGTTGATTCAAAAAGTCAGAACCTCCAGGTTCAAGTTGGAACCACTAAGTTTGACTGATTTTGCTATAACAACTAATTTTTGAGGGGTTGGCTATACATACTCCAAGTCTCTTTGCACACACAACTCTTTGCTAATCCATTCATCCGCTCTCCTGAGTGCTATTCCACATTTCCTTAAGTCTAAGCTGTGATTTTTGTGAGAAAATCTTTGAGAGAGAAAGAGAGATTGATCCATAGTTGAATATCAAGTAAGAGTTCATCTCCAAGCTGAATTAATTAGAGCCTATTGCTTTTGGAGATTGACGTCTCTTAGACGACTATGAGTCACATGGGAGACTTCAAAAAACTTATGAAGAGCCCCAAAAAGTTTATGAGGGTTTGGAGGTCGCATACCGCAAGGTGAAGAGTTACCACAAATGGAGGGGGTTTCGCATCGACAAGTCCTTTAAGGAAAGAGCACGTTTTGATGCCGACTTTGATTTGTGGATCAAGTTTCCTCCGAGCCTCACCAAAGGCTCGAACTTCTGTAATAAATTTTGTGTCTTCCACGTGCTTGTTGTTTTTCCTTCTACTTATTTTCTTGCGTATTTTGTTGACTAGCATGCTATGATTTACTTAGAGTTTAAGAACTGTATATGTAGAAAATTATTTTGGTGTTAGATATTGATAATCTCCTATTCATCGTCTTTCTAGTTGATAGTCTAGATCTTTTTAGAGACGCGTGTTCTCTGTGCTTCGGCATGTGGCCCTGTGTTTGACAAGAGCAATGATGTAATATTTATCGTTTGTAGCTGTTTATTTTGGTCCGGGATGGAATCTCCGGTGGGTCTTTTAACCCCATTAAAATCTTAATATAATGCGGAGATTTTATGTAAAAGAAAAACCTTGCTATACCATGTTAGGAAATTGACTGGACTAGCTAGGAATGGAGCCAAACATGCCCAGCCCAAACAATGCACCCTTATCCTGATTTTATTAAGGCTAATTTAATATCTACGATTATCCTTGAATAAAGTAAAATCATTCTCCGATTACAGATTACGTAAGAGCATCCACACCAGCTTCCCCTTCCCATTCCCTATAGCCAAAATTTGACTAAAGTGCAAAAAACACTCCTCCAGCAGCTTCCCCAACCGATTCCCTATCGCATCCCCGTTCCCCATCTCGCCCTCCCGTTCCCCAACTCTAGGGAACGAGCAAAATCCCCATTTCCTATCGACGGGCCGACGGACACCTCCCTCCCGCCACGGTTCGAGCTTCTCCCCTCCGTCGGCCTCCTCCCCTCCGTTGCCTCCCCTCCGTCGCCATCTTCCTGTCTGTCTTTGACTTCAACCCAGCGAGGCGGGAGGACGAGGTTGGCGCCGAAGCGGAACCCTAGTTCCATGGCCAGATCTAGTGTGGCGGTCTAGCTGGACGGCAACACAGCGGTGGAGTTGGACCCCAGCGAGGCGGAGGCTGAAGTTGGCACAAAAGCATCTTCACGAGGTGAGTCCATGCTCTAATCTTCCCCAACTTCGCCGTTGTCCCGCTCAAAAAGCTTCTTGTCCTTCTCCCTGACTAGATCTAGCAGCTCGTCTAGACCCCGCTCGCCGGCGTGGACTGCTCCTCCAGATTCCCAAGACTAGCTCTCCGGTCAATCTCATCTGGATTCCCCTCCTCGTCCAGGTACTTGGTTCTCTCCGGTCCTCAGTTCATTGCTATTGATGCATTTGTGTGGACCGCATGTGGATTTCTGGTTTCCAGCAAACTTGATCTGTTTCGTGGGTGCTCGAAAATGATTTTGTGGGTTAAACGGTGCAAATTAGCAACCGGCTGTGCAAATTAGGTCACTTTTGGTATGCTTGTCTGATTCTTGTGTGATGCTTGCTAAACCTTAGTACAATCTTGGGAAGATTGAGAGATTTATATGCACTGCTTAGCTGAGCATTAGTACTGCTTGATGATGATTGCGTGATGCTTGATGATGCTTGTCTGATTGAAATTTTATATATGCACTGCTTAGCTGAAGATTGTTTGATGTTTGATGATGCTTACCTGATGCTTGCTGATCATTAATAAAATTTGGGGAAGATTCAGATATATCTATGCAGTGGTTAGCTCAAGTTTGAGTATTGATATGCCCTGATATGAATTGATTCAAATGATCTGCATAACATAGTTTATCTGAAATAGATAATCTCTATATTAGTTGAGTACTAGATTAGTTATGGACTATCTGACTCTGCATACTGGTACTTTATGATAACTAATATGAATGCTAATGTTATGGACTATGCTTTTCTGATTGAAATGAAATCTACATTAGTTGTAGTCCTGTAGATTCAACTAATATAGTTTACTTTTGGGGTTTTTGTTCTAGACAGCATGGACAACAATCCGAATAATGATCTTGCAGGTTGGTCTTGGACAATAAAACGAATAAAGGGTATAGCTTCTGATATTAAGGAATTAGTGGATGCTAATATTACTCCTAGTTCTTGTGCATTGGAAGTTGATACGAATACTGTGCTTTTCCAAATTGAAAACCTTGCACTATACCTAAACGAGGTTTCAATTCTTTCGTCTGAGTACCTCGAGGATGAAGAGCTAGCAAGGGTAGACCGCGTGCTTGAGGAGAATGAGAAATGCGTAGACCTTGAGGACCTTCGAGGTATCGACTACGAGTCTGACACTAGTGGTAGAAGGCTGGACTGGGAGTACCTCGAAGACGAGAGTATTTATTCTGAGTACCTCGAAGACAAGAGTATTTATTTTGACTAGGCGGACACTGTCGTACTCTTTAATTAAGACTTTCATGTAGTTAAATGTCTATGTGTTTGTATGGAACTTACATTAATGTACTTATGTTGGAACCTTTGTTGTGTTTTATTTATGAATGCATCGTTCGACATGTGCAATGTTTTAACTTTATCATAGTTCCAATCCACATAGTTTTGTTATGGAATCATTTTATGTGAACTTGTTGAGTGGGGATAACGATGGGGTCAATTGGGAGGATAGTCCAGAGTGCACCCCTATCGAGGAAAGTCAGCTGCCTGTTGAGCATGTCATTCCCTCCACAAAGCAAACTAGCAAGAGGTCTAAAAACTTCAACGAGAGCGAGTACATGGTGCTAGTATCGGCTTGGCTCAACATTAGTATAGATGCGGCACAAGGTAATGAACAATCTCGTGCCACATATTGGAGAAGGATACACGCTTACTTTCATGGGAATAGAACTTTGAGTCAGATCATACTCAAAGTTCCCTCGTGCACCGTTGGTCGACTATTCAAGAGCATGTTAACAAATTCTGTGGTTGTCACGATCGCATTGCGAGAAGAAGGCAAAGCGGGGTCACAGAAAAAGATAAGGTATATTCATAATTTTGCAACCCTAGTTGAATTATAGTACTTGTGAGATGTGTTATCAGTTCTAAATATTGAATGTTGTAGATTGTTCAAGCTTGTGCACTCTACAAGGAGGAGGAGTATAAATCTTTTCAGTTTCTCCACTGCTGGAATGTTTTGCAACTCCATCCAAAGTGGACAGACAAGTTCTCCCAGAAGAAGCAGAAGGTGAGCATCAGCTCTACTCCAGCAACATGTAGCGCTGCCAATAGCTTTGCAGGTGAGGCTGAAAATCCAGGAGAGGCTCCAAGCCAAGAAGATGTGACCCTAAAGAGGCCGATTGGAAAGAAAGCGGCGAAATCTAGGTTGAGGCGAGGGGAAGCAACTAGCAGCTCGGAGGCATCGGGAAAACTATACATGGATGCATTGGACAACATTTGGTCAAGGAAGAGTGAGGCGGATCAAGTCAGAGTTTTGAAGAAGAAAGAGCGATATGAACGAGCCTATGCACTTGAGCAGGAAAGGCTACAGTTAAAGAAGGAGGAGTTAGAGTTGAGGAGGATGGTCGAAGAGGAGAAAATTATGAACATTGATACCTCCATGATGGCTGGTTCCCTGAGGCAGTACTACTTGTCTCTTCAGGATGATATCATTGCTAGAAGGTGCAAGGGGTCAGGCTGACTTGTTGATATTCCATTTGAAGTACTATAACTAATATGTTGGTCGAATTAGTATGTTGTTTGAACTCTTATGTTGGTCGAATTAGTATGTTGTTTGAACTCTTATGTTGGTCGAATTAGTTTGTATGTTTGAACTCTTATGTTGGTCGAATTAGTTTGTATGTTTGAACTATTATGTTGGTATAATTAGTATGTTTGAACTATGTTGTGTGCATTTTTGTGTGACTAATACATTGAACTACGGATACATTGAAGTTTGTTAACATTGAACTACGGATACATTGAAATAGGGATACATTGAACTAGGGATATATTGAACTAGAGATACATTGAAACTACTCTCCTCCGAATCGTTGCCACAGATGCTCGACTAAATCGACCTGCAACTGAGAGTGAACCTGCCTATTTTAAATAGATTGATAGGTTCGAATGAAATCTAGGAGTTCAGGGGTCTCTTCGTGCGACACCGTCACATTCTCCCCGGCTCCATCAAAATGGCAGTCATGTGCGGCTTCATCCCCTTCGTCTTCTATTATCATGTTATGCATGATAACACAGGCAGTCATGATGTCTTATAGAGTTTCTTGGTCCCAGAAGCGAGCAGGTCCTCTGACAATGGCGAAACGAGATTGAAGAACTCCAAATACTCGTTCGACATCTTTCCTTGCGGACTCTTGGGCTTGTGCGAAGTTTCTTTTCTTATTACCTTGGGGGCATGATATTGTCTTCACAAATGTCGTCCATGAAGGATAAATCCCATCTGCAAGGTAATATTCCATCGTGTAGTTGTGACCATTCACGTTGTAGTTAACATTTGGAGATTGCCCTTCAGCTAACTTTGCGAAGACAGGAGACCGATGGAGCACATTAATATCATTGTGTGACCCCGGTAAACCAAAGAATGCATGCCAAATCCAGAGGTTTTGCGCAGCCACAGCTTCAAGAATGATAGTGGGCTCGTGCACATGTCCACTATACATGCCTTGCCATGCCGAAGGATAATTCTTCCACTTCCAGTGCATGCAGTCTATGCTACCTAGCATACCTGGAAAACCTCTTGCCTCTCCAATCTCAAGTAATTTAGCAGTATCTATCTCATTCGGTGATCTCAAGTATTCATCACCGAATACTTCAATAATTGCTTTCACAAACCTTTTGACGCTCTTAATAGCGGTGCTCTCTCCGATACGGACATAATCATCCGTAGCATCAGCTGCAACTCCGTAAGCAAGCATTCTAAGTGCAGCGGTTATCTTCTGGATAGAAGATAATCCTAAAGCACCCGCACTATTTCTGCTTTGAACAAAATATGCATCATGCTCTTCTATCGCGTTCAAAATGCGAAGAAATAAAGGGCGACTCATTCTAAACCTGCGCAGGTATGGCTAATTGTCGGTACAATTGACGTTCGAAAAAAATACGATTAATCAATATAGAATCGGTGACGAATCTGCGCCGAAAGAATCTTGGTCCATATGTAGGGTGGTCGTAGAAGTAGTCGTCGTAAAGTCTTGCATGGCCGGCAACTCTATTGCGGTGAACAACTTGACGCCCAACCACGGACCTAGGAGGACGTTGAACTTGTGTACGTAGGAAGTGTTGGTGGGCTGTTTGGATGGTCTGAAAGATAAGTTGGTCGTCGTCATCGGACGACGACGAATCTAACACAGTTTCCATGTAAAAGCTTCGATGAGGCATGGTGGATGATGAGAGGGTAGGAAGTGGTAATGCGTCTCGCGCTGGTTGAGAATGTGAGAAGAGAAAATGGTTTTGGTCTGGATGGGAAGGATGGATGAGCACATGGTAGTGCATATATAGGCATCAAAATATAGCCGTTGGGAATATAGCCGTTGGGACTATAGCCGTTGTGAATATATCCATTCCAAATTTGTCGTTTAAAATTTTTCGTTCAAAAAATTTGCCGTTCAAATTTCGTAGTTCGAAAATTTTGAATTTCTAATATAGCGCCGTTCGAAATATATCCGTTGTGAATAAATAGAGGTTGAGGATGAAGTGGTAGTTATAGTATATCAATAAAATATTGGATGGTGGGATATAGAGAATGAGTTTTAGGGAAGCTGGTGGAGTGAAAAGAGAAATAGGAAATAAAACTTTTGAGGAAGCTCTCTATATGGAGATATAGGGAACCAGATATAGGGAAACCGGTGTGGATGCTCTAAGAGGGAGGCCAAGGAAGGCGAATGCTTTGTTAGCATCAACTTGGCAAGATTCAATGAACCTGACGCGGTTCAATGAACCTGACGCGGTGATAGCAATGCTCCATCAGGTTTGTGTACTTCATATCTACAAATCACTATTGCCCCTTATTTGGAACATGAGGCATGCTACCTGGGCCCACAGGAGAACTTCTCCGTATGTCGCATAGTAATCGCATGAAAGCTCCTGTTTGCGGTACAAATCACACGCAACAAGAACCAGATAATGACCTGGATTGTCATCACATGATCCAATCAACAGGCGACGTACGCATTATATTGGTCTATGCGCCGCAATATCTGTAAATCTCAGGCTAAAAGATGAAAAGCAACAAGGTTTTTCTTGTTTACACTGGGTAATTACCGGCAGATGCCTATGTACTTACGTACATGGTTACCTCAATCCTTGCTAAGATTGTGCGATGGAAAAGAAAAATCAACAAATGAAGCTTATTCTGTAGCTGGAAAACAAAAGGCAACTAGTATAGTTTACCTGGCCGGCTGTTGATGTCTGATGGCGATATGTAATATGCTTGCGTATGTTTCCCAGGAGTTTTGCCCCATAATAAGCATCCAGCATTCAGAGCATCATCTTGGCATTGCACGGCAACTTGGTTTGACTGGAATACATATTTCGTCTTACCAAACATTCCCAACTCATAGACCAGATCAGCCTTGGTTAGTACATAATCTACGCCTTCGGAACCTGATCTCAATACCTAACAAAAGCGCTATGGTTCAAGGCGACAACTAATTAATGCGGATAAGACAAGAATTTTTTAGCATATTTTTCGTATATATTTTAGACTTTGTTTTAATAATATAAATATGCAGAAAGGTTTTTCATTTAAATCTATTTATATATATTTATATATCAAGTATATGAGAGAAATTTGGAAAAATTAAAAATTCCAGTATTGTCCCAAATAGAAGTACTCTCCACTTGCAACGGAAAAAGTGTCCAAATTGTATCGAGTACTTAGAGATCGAAGCATGCGTTGTAACCCTTTGAATGAATAAAACCTCTCTTTCCCTCGACGAAAGAGAAAGGGAAAAGAGTGAGCACGACAGTTTCGTCATACTCGTACTATACTTCTACTGGTCCAAATAGGGCGTAGGCGGTAGCTTCTCGCCTCGATCATGCAAGACATAGCAAAAGTGAAGACACCATATATATGCTCAAAGTTCGGTTGTTTGGAATTGGAATCGTAGAACATTTGGCTCACCGAAAGTGGAAGATGATTTTATTTTGCAGAAGAAAAAAACGTTGGTGGATTCAGGGAACTTTTAGGAACTGTATACATATTACCTTTAGTCTTTTAGGCATGCTGTTGCTAGTGCAATCCATGTTGATACAACTTTTCCATAGAAGAAATCGCCTAGGACGGTAGCTAGGAACAAAGCGGTTTAGGTCTCCATTTTCTACTACTGCTGTACTAGTACTATCTTAGACAGTCGATCCTAAATTTGATTATGAGTATACATTTACATTAGTTTGCTGCACTTACTTTTATCTAGCTCCTACTATATTCTGTCTTCCGAGGAAATAATCAACACCTTAATTTGGCGGTGCTACTTGGCAAGCGGGCTTTGGTTTGTTAATTAGGTCGCCGTCTTAATTAAGCCACATTCACCACTACCACCAGCACAGGTTTAGTTTAGTGGATGGAGATTACGATGGATGAGCTAGGTGTCCATTATGCGCGGGCCAACGCTGCGTCATTTCGTTGCTGGCCGGGCCAGCTCCCGCTACGTACCAAGGGTGGTGGACAAGGAAAGGAAGTGAAGGAACCAGACAAATGAAACCATCATCATGCACGTCGAGTAAGTCGATATGATAATATTGAAAAGATGTCAAGATTCTTTCCCTCCAGGTGAACGCTACAATTAAAGTCTAGTAGTGATCTAGTCCGAGTCCTTACGCTGGTTTGACCGCTCCTTCATGCAGGCAACGGCATGCTGGAGGCTATAGGGGTGGTGGAACTGTGGAAGCCAGGATTCTTTTTATTCTTAGGGATCATCTTGCATGGACCTTCATTTTTTACCCTGAACCTTCAAAACTTCAATCAGTTGGGGATACCCAATGTCAGGTAGGAGGCAGGAGGGCCAGAGCTCCCCTGCACCTTGATAATGGATCATGGATCTGGTTGCAACGAGGGCCATCTGGTCGCAAAGGTAATTAATTGCCATTTGGATCTAAGTACACGCACAAGTCTCTGAATAATACTACGAGCTATCATTATCAATTTGGCCATCATGTTGTTTACGAGCTACTTGCATGAATGAACGATGTTCTCATCCAAACGGTACGAGGGGCCAGGATTAATTTAGGGAGGCGGCATGTGCCGTGCATGTTCACAAGGACGAGAGCAGCGAAAAGAAAATGAACTCCAACGAATCTTTGCTTAAGGACTGATCAATCCTGTTTCCTTTGTCACCAAATGAATGGTCCGTACCACCGGTGCAGTGGATAAGCTCCCCTTTCCTAGGTGGGGATTATTTAATCCGCCGGCATGATATGGTTGGGAGAAAAGAGTGAACTTAAGAAATGGGCAACGCCACCAAGCTCCCAACATTTTGTAACCAGATTTCGGTTGTCATTTTGCAGCAGCCTCGTGCACAGATTTTGGTGCTACCGTGAAGATCTGCATCTCGAGATACATGCGCATATACTGATACGATATACACGAACCAAAACATTCGCTGTGTATGCGCATATGCATGTTTGGAATGCAGGGAGCGAAATGGATTTCATGATTTGATCCCGTTGAAGCTGTTGCAAGGAGGAGAACGTTTTGATCCTCCGGTCTCCACCAAAATAAAGTCAGGAACTAAGGGCCTGTTTGGTTGAGCTGTGACTGTTGACAAAGCTGCTGTTGGTTGTCTGTCTGGAAAAACTGTTGTGGCCGTAGCAAAGTGAACATATGACTTTTGGTTGATCCAAACCATCTAAAATATTTTAGAAAATGAACACTAAAAGCCTCAGTAGATTACAAAAAGCTGGCAGAAGGCAGCTTTTCCAAATAGCTGAATTTGCACTACAAAGCCCACAGCTACCGTTGGCAAAAGCTGCTGAAAAGCTGACCGTTTGATTGAGCTATAATTTTTCGAGTGAAAGCTGTTGAAAAGCCCAACCAGTTCACAGTTTGGAGTCTAAGTGCCTGATTGGGCCAACCAGTGGTGCACACCTTGATGGGCTTGTGGACTGTAAAGTCGTCTGGGCTGATGGAGAACTTTTAAGGTCAGTTGGTTTTATCTCGGGCCCTCAAGACACGTATTGGCCCGGAGCTCCTCTTCAAAAGCTAGGTAGTATTAAGGTTTAGTCCGGTCCAAGTCAAAGTCCAAAGAGCTCAGTCGGTTGTCAGAACGCAAAGATGGCTGGACTGGAGTGGACTAGATTCTTGGCTGACCAGTGGGACCCAACGAAGAAGCGACGAGAAAGCGCGTCCGTGCGTGTGGAAACGAGTTTGACAAGTGTAATTCGACTCCGTCGACAACAATGACGTTGATGACTAGCCTTTCCTACGACATGCGTACTCGCCATAGCTGGCCCGCGGTTCTGGGACCACATGTCAGTACTACATTTCTACTTGGGCTACCGTCCTCGCAGGTCTGTGCTACTTCCTAGCTCCTACCGGCTCCGCCGGGCCCACCGCTTCTACCAAAACAACACACACGATTTTTCCAGAATTACCGGCTGACATGTGGGACCGAAACCGCAGATACCCCCCAGTGCGGTCCACGTATCATTGACACAAATTTTCAGAAGGGGATTTTCATATTACAACAAACTGCACCGTGGGACGTGACACAACCACGACGGCCCTTCTTCCCCCACATAAAAGTGGGATCCACTCACAAGACGTGGAAAATGCACGCGCTACTGTTTCGGCCACGAGGAAATTGTCGCGGTAAACACTTTTTGACCGACAGATGGGACCCACGTTTCCTGGACCCACCACCCAGTGTGTGAACAAGGAGTACGTAAGCGCAGCTGTAAATATTTCACGGGGCACACGCCTTCCGTGATCGAACGCACAAATATCCTCGCGTCTACATTTTCTTTCTTAACCCGGAAGGCAAACACATTTCAACACGAAACCGAAATCTCCTCGCCGTTTCATCCTTCTCGACTTGTCGTCTCGTCTCGCCGCCGCCTCAATCTCGAAGCCTCGAACAAGGTTAGGGTTTCCACTCTCCGTACCACTATGGGCTCGAAGAAGGGGTCGCCTCCGCCTCCCGGTGCCGCCTCCGCCGTCCCGGCCGCCGGCTTCGACGAGGTCTCCGGCGATGTCGGCGCCTCGGACGGGAATGGACCGGCGCCATCCCCGGTCCCGGCCCCGACGCCGGTGGGGATGGTGCCGAAGCCCCCGGAGGTGGCGCCGTTCCTGACGAAGGTGTACGATATGGTCTCGGACCCGGCGACCGACAAGGTGATCTCGTGGGCCCAAGCCGGCGGCAGCTTCGTGATCTGGGACTCGCACGCCTTCGAGCGCGACCTGCTTCGTCGGCACTTCAAGCACAGCAACTTCACCAGCTTCATACGCCAGCTCAACACATATGTGAGATTACCTCATTCTCTGTGTCTCCTCATTTGTTTCTGATCACAAATTCGGTGTGATTTTGAGTGGATTAGATGCAATTGGTAGGGTAGAATATTTTTTAGAATTTTGTTTGCAATTGCCTGTTTGGAGTGTAACTTACACGAATATGTTTGAGTTTCTTATTGCGTGAGCATTTTCTCTTGATGTCAGTTTGTTACATGCTGTTGCTTTGTTCAATTTGGTGCTTGTTGTGTTGAGAATTTGAGAACATGTAATTGGGATTGGGGGTAATTTGAGGGTTACTTTCGGTCTGTAGTTCCCCAAACCAATGTACATATGAATTGGATAGGAAGTTTTTCATGATATAAGTTATTCATGTGATAGCTTTTGCTCCATAAGAGCTTCATTGAATTGGACACATGCCATTGGGGATTGAAGTCATCTCTGTGATATGAGGGTACCTTTTGGTAATTGTGTGTGTGACCAATAGTAATTTTGTGGATCTGATCAAATGCATGTTGCTTGTAGCAGTTCTGCTGAACTTACCTCGAGTTCTATTGGTCGGGAAATGCATGTCGCCGGAGATCTTTTTTATAGGGTCTGTCTAAATCATAGTCGACGATTTTTAACTCGGGCATAGTCAGATTTTTCAAACCGTTGGATTTAGATCCAACGGCCCTCCTCCTTCTTCCTCCTCAATCATCATCTTCCTCCCACCACCATTGTTCCCTCCCAAATCCGAACTCACCTCCGGCTCATCATGTCCAGTGGCCGCCACCGCTAGATCAAGCTTTCCATCTAAACCCCCATGGCTCCGGTGAACCCCCCGCTCTACCAACCCCCAACCTAACCCCTAAGCACTCCGGCGAGGTCTCCTTCCTAGGCTCCGCTGTTGTCACCGCTCCCGCGTCACCGGTTACTCCGCCTCGCGACCCTAACCACTCCGGCTAGTTCTCCTCCCGCCGTCACCACTCCCACGTCGCCGGTGGCTTTGCCTCGCGATGTGAACCACTCCGGCGAGCTTGCACACTAGGAGCCTCGCCGCCGTCCATCACGGCCCGCGCTGCCGTCGTATCCCCCGCTACACGACCCCCTCCGACGTCTCCCTCACCGGATCCGACCGGCACGAACTGAACCGGGAGGAAGAGCGGCGGCGCGACGGAGAACGGGAGGAGCGGTGGTGCGGGTGGGGAGGTTGGTAGGAGTGGCGGCGCTGCGGAGATCGGGAGGAGCAGCGGCGCGGGCGGAGATCAGGAGGAGCAGCGGCGCGGGCGGAGATCAGGAGGAGCGGCGGCGCGGGCAGAGATTAGGAGTGGCGGCGGCGCGAGTGGAGATCAGGAGGAGCAGCAGCACGGGCGGGGCAAGGCGGCCTGTTGCAAGAGGTGAAGAGGAGAAAACAACTGTGATGAAATTAAAATCAATCGACTATGATTTAGCACCTCTGTTTTTATATTGTAGTTTCCCAACATTTGTCATCTAATGAAATTCATAACCAGAAAAAAATGCTGCTTTACCTAGCATTGTAGCTAAATGCCGCATTGAAAGAATATCCTGATGGTTGTTTTTTCTGCATGAAACTAAATGCTTGCTTTGCACTTGCGTTGTACTGTCAATATCTTCTTGTGTGTCATGTCCTGTGAGCCATTCTTTTATGTTCATTGGAACTTATTTTACGCAATCCAAGGTGCTTGATGAACAATGAGTAAGTTATGCTGGATGTCGTGCTTTTGACAAATGTTTGTCAGTATCCAATGACTGGATTCAGATGCTTGCAGTTGGGGATTGATTAGTTATTGGCTTTTCCTTCCAATTTATATTGATTCGTTGATGTTCATTTGCTAAATACAAGAAGGAACTGGTTTTTGCTCACTGGTTTGCGTACCTGCTTTTAATAGCTTTTGTTGTGTCCGTATGATTGCTGCTCGTGGCTCCATATATTTTTAGTAAACTTCCGCATGAAGCATGTAACTGGGAACACTGTAATGAAATCAATGGAAGCATCACTTCATCTGTTATTTACTGTTCAGAACGCCCCTGCATAAATTGGTTTATTCCTTTGTTTGATGTTCTCTATGTCCTATGTTCATTTTCAAGCATTCTTAGATTTCTTATTAGGTGAATTGATCGGTGTTTCTTTTTATTAACTAGGGGTTTCGTAAAGTTGACCCTGATAGATGGGAGTGGGCCAATGAAGGCTTTCTTAGAGGTCAAAAGCATCTTCTGAAAACCATCAAGAGAAAGAAGAGATCCCCTCAGGAAGCGCGTAGTGAGTTGCAGCAGACTCCTGCCAAAACTCCACCTGGTACTGAAAATATCGAAATTGGAAAATATGGTGGCCTTGTAAAGGAGGTTGAAACCCTTAAGAGGGATAAAGCTCTTCTCATGCAGCAGCTTGTAGATCTCAGGCACTACCAGCAAACATCTAACCTTGAAGTGCAGAATTTGATTCAACGCCTTCAAGTAATGGAACAGAACCAGCAGCAGATGATGGCACTTTTAGCAATTGTTGTCCAGAACCCTAGTTTTCTCAGTCAGCTTGTGCAGCAGCAGCAGCACAGGAGCAACTGGTGGAATGCCGATGGAAACAAGAAGAGGAGGTTCCCTGCTCTAGAGCAGGGCCCAGTAACTGATGAGGAGACTTCTGGTGGAGGGGCAGAAATTATTCAGTATCGGCCTCCTGTCCCTGAAACTTCTAGCCAAGCAATACCAGATGAAGCATTGTGTTCGGCTCCCGCAAAACCAATTTCCAGTCCTGCACTTGACATGCCCATGGACATGGACATTCAAACGACGTCAGACAACCTTAATACTCTTGGTTCGTCTGGGGAGCTTTTTGCTGGTACCTCTGCTGTACAAGAATGGGACATGGAGCTGTTTTTTGATGACGACTTGGAACTTATACTTCCACCATCTGAGAATGATGGTCAAGTGGACCCTCCTTTAAGTGTTCAAGATTATGAGATTCCACAGTCAGAGCAGGACTGTCAGATGGAAGCACAACATAACTACAAAAATCCTCAATATGGTATCCACTAATTGCTGTAGGCCCTATGTTTTGTCTGTTCTTTTCACAGAACAGGCACTGTCATTCTAGGTAGCTGCCAATTTTATATGTGCATGTTTGGTGTTAAGTGCCAAACTATACACTTCATGTGCACAATTGCAGATCAATCTGGTAGGCTTTGGCAAAGATGATGCCATGCTATTTCCTTCCTTTATGTCAGTGATTTTTCATTTGGCTAAATCAAAGCATTGACAATGGGCAATCCCTGTCATGGCAGTCGTGTAGTTCAGGGCTTAGTTTCATCTCGCTGACACAGATAACTAAGAGTGTGTGATATAGCATTCATCCTGTTTTTCTATTATGACCACGTTCTGTTACTCTTGTAGTCTTTCTATACAAATCTAACTCAATTTCTTGTTTCAGCTGATGTCATAACTGAAGCATGAGTGGTGGTCTAGGAGAACATTTTGCAGTAACATTAGGTGGGTAGGGGTCGATTGAAAAGAGGTTCTTCCATTCTGTTTTATTTATTGAAAGCTATACCGTATTTGCAAAACCAAACCAAATGCAACTGCATCCTTACATGGGGTTATCGACAATAGCACCAGGTTGCTTTCCTTTCAGAATTTTGAGTCAGTACTTCCTGCCTTCCATGTCAATTTCTTATTCTAATTGACCTTCCCATGTTTTGCTGCAACTGCGTCTGTAGAGAAATTGGCATGAATTGCATTTTATATGGGGTTTTCGGCTTAGTTGATATGAAGGTTATTTTGCTTTAGCAGGAGTAAGGCCCTAGGTCAATGCTGACTAATTTCACAAAAATGAGCTGAAAGCAGTCATATTGTTGTAGGGCTTGACGATTGTTCTACGTAATGATGCAGTTTCATTTTCTTCAGCATCCCGGTGATCAAAGTCTGGAGGCATGGCGAGGTAAGACATGTGGGGGCCATTGGCTCCCTGAAATCGGTGGCCGTGCTCAGAGCCGGAGTGTAGTATACTAATAATCAGAAAGGTCTTAACTCTTGTTGACTATACAGGACTTTTTTCCCCTTTTCAGAGCATAGGACAGGGATTGTGGTGTTCCCCTACCCTACTCGCTTTGTCCTACCTACACTTAGAATGGCAGCTACAGCTAGCATCAAATCCACTTGGTGTATACACTGTTGTGTTTGTTTTGTAAATGTCAAGCAATTTTGCACATTTTGTGACACCCTTTTGCATACCGGGCATCTTCTACGTAGGCGTTTCGGTACGAGCACTTCGCATGCAGGTTAGCTGCCGGTACGGGACACTATCATAAAGACCAGCAGCGCGCTCGCTGGGAGCTTATGTAAGATGCATGTTTACTGAACTGTGAGCATTATCGACAAAAAAACTATATTCGCTCCGATATATCGACAAGCTGTACAGCTTGTTGTGCTGAAAACCTTCCTTATCTGGAACCCGAGGAGCCTTTCTGTATGTCGAGCGTTATTGCGTTGAAATGATAGCCGGTTTTATGTTTAATCTGGATTGGAGGAATGCGAAAAGAGAAGGGCTTGGGTTTGGGATATGGCTGGGATAGATGGCTAGGACAAAATCGCCCATGCCCCAGTTGTGCTTCACATTAGACAACACTAGCACTTTAAGGGTACTCTTGTCCAAGGAATTTTTAGTCCATCAGACAACGTGGCAAAGGAATACAATCTCATATCCCTGTCCTAAATTAGCGTGACATATCCCACAAACGCCATATGAGTAAAAATAATTTGAAATGGGAACAAAGCATCAAAGCGCATCTGGTGTAGTGGTATCATAGTACCCTCCCACGGTACTGACCAGGGTTCGATTCCCTGGATGCGCATGATTTCTGTTTTTTTTCGCTCTCCGTTTTTGGCACTGAGCAGTCTACAAATGATGACGTCATTGTGAACGCGATCCTTTTGGTCGCTGAAGATCACATTGTCATGCCGAAATGAGGTAGATTAATGCTCGTGTAACTTGACATTTATTAGGTTTAGTACAATATGCGGGGGTAAATCGCAAGCGCTCGTCCCGCTCAGGCGTACGAATGTGGCTCGGCCAGACTGCCCTATATTGACCTCGGAAAAAGTCCACTGGACCCACTCAAATATAGCTCCTAGTTGGTCTATCTAACCCTCTGAATTTCTAGAATTAGTGCAAATAATCACCTAGATCAGTTTTGCATGGTGATTTTACCACATAAGCACTTACAAGGCGCTCACACAACATTTAGTTAATAATTTAACTAGATATTCACTCTCTTTTTGTTGTCACTGCCATATGAGGTCACACATTAGAGCTTGCTTCATCATCCTGGATCTTCTTGTCGACCGGTGCTTCCTTGCGAGCATTACCACCGTTACATCCTGGCTCTCCTCACCTAGAGCACCGCCGGTTCCGTCCATCCCCACCTTCGTGGTTACCATCCCACCAAGCTCCCCTACTATCCCCATCTCCACAACTCCGTGGGCTGCCTCCTTCGTGCTCCATGGCTGTCAACCATAGTTCTTGTTCCTACTCTTCCACCATCCCTTTCTATCTTGGTGCAAACAACCCCCCTAACTGATTTGAATGAGTAATGATAAAATGACTAAATGACTAATGTATGCATCAAGATGTTGATTAGGTAGTTATTTTCCAAGGCAGGTTGGAATAGGCGTTGACAACTCCTAAAAATAATGAAAATGAGACGACATGGAATCGGGAAGGTTAATGGCATTTTCTAGTCCTTTTAGTGATCCAATGATCAGATTGAATATAGAACAACCGTACTATAACTAGGAGCTAGTCAACACCATGGAAGGAGATAATTTGCTAAATGATCAAAAGAAATCAAAGTCTTTGAAAAAATCCATATACCAAACTTCAATGTTCATCCAGAATGTTTGGACTAGTCGGTCAGAATATTTGAGTATATGTGAGAGTAGGTTTCAGCGTGCTAAATGTTGACCCGGACCCCCAAGTGAGGTTTGTCTGGAGTATCTGGAACCTTTCAGAACTTTTTGTCTCGTTGAGTTCCTATTGTCCAGATCTTCAAAGTAAAGTCTACCTGGATGCTCTTGGTAAAGACCGAACTTTTGTCTAGGGATCATTTTTCACTCGAATCTTCCGAGTAAAGATCATCCGGACTATCCGAAGTCAACACAGTAGTTTTATCGAGAGTGTTTCGTGTTATCTAGAACTACTGAGTAAAGTTTGCCTAGATACTTTGAGTATTGAAAAAGCTTCTATACCGAAGCCCTAGCTTCACCCGGACCTTCTGAGGGAAGTTCATCCGGAACGTTCAAGCCAGGATTTAGCTCATATCCTAGTGCTTTTCCTTTGTCCAGACTTCCATATTCCAGCACCTCTGAGGAAACCAAGTTGGCTATATTTTCGCCTGTTCGAAATCTGTAAGTGTGGATCTCTCAAAACCTCTGAGTCAGTTTGTGTTTTAGGACAGAAGGGTTGTTTCAGTTAAGAACCTCCCAGTGTCTTCGATTTAGACCCTTCAGAGCTTAGATTTTCCTTAGATTTTGAACCGTCCTGCATATCTGAGCTGCTCTCTCCGAGCAGTGCCTTTTCTCTCAAACTAGCTATTGTGTTCGAACCCTGGAACCTCCAACCGAGGTTGTGCTGGTACTTTTGAGTGAGGTTTCTTGTGAGTAATGGCTAGATTTTTTAGGGCAGCCTATATAAGGCATCACCCTCCTGGGTGAAGGCTATCCTTTGCATCCTGAATCTTGTGCTGCACTCTTGCTCTCCTCTCTCTTGCCTTCTTGTGAGAAACTTTGAGAGGGAGAAATTTTGAGGATTTGGATTAGATTTTCATTGAACATTTAAGAAAGGGATCACCTATAAGTTGAGACCAAGTTTCTATTACTATTGGAGGTTGGCGCATCCTAAATGGTTAAGCGTCGCTTAGCTGTCTTCAAGCTTGTGAAGAAACCAAAAAGTTTGTGAAAGTTAGAGTCCGCCTATTGCAAGATTAAGAGCTGTAATAAGAGAAGTAAGCTTCACATCGATAAACTTCTTAGGGAAAGAGCACAATTTGGTGCTAGCTTTGATCGTTGGATCAAACTTCCTCAACGAAGACGTCGAGCCTCGCCAAAAGCTCGAACTTTGACAATAAATCTTGTGTTCTCCATGTGGTTGTTTCCATACACTTTTTTATCATTAGCATGCTAGATTTTGCTTAGGACTATTTATTGTTATAGAGATACTTGTATAGAAATTAGTTTTAGGATTAGTTTTTGTTAATCTCCTATTCAATCCCCTCTAGTCGATAGCCTAGATCCTTTGACCACCTCTCGAGTCAGCCATCGTCCCCGCCGTGGCTAAAGCCATCGTCGGTATTCCACTAGCCCCGTTGAATCTTAGCGTCACCGTCGGAGGTCGCTACCACCCCGCCACCTCCTACTTGAATTGCGGCACCCACCTTGCCCTGGTGCCCCTCTGCCGGAGCGCCGAGGCCAGAGCTGAGGACGAGGGAGACCTGGGAAGAGCGGCCAACATGGAGGGAGTGGCCTCTGGGCTTTTATTCGTAAAGGGTACGGTGATAGGGATGTCATGATGGCAGTAGATCTGGTGAGGCATTCGTGGTGGGACTATAGAGGTGAGGTCGAGGACGATAGGAATGAGGCGATAGTGGGGTCAGAAGAGACAGGAGGTTGAAGAAGTTCTGGCGAGCAAGACTCACATGACGGTGACATAAGAAAAAGAGAAATATACGCTTTATCGAATTATTTACTGAGTAAATATCATGTCAGCGCTATGTAGTGTCTTTGTGATAAAACCACATTCTAAAATCAGTCTAGGGAATTATTTATTTCAGTTTTAGAAGTTCAGTTGGCAAAATAATTTGAATAATAATTTAAAGGTAAACGTAGCCCGGGAGCAGAGGTTAACTCGAGGGGCCTACAGAAGTGAGGTACGCGCGCGACGCGTTGCTCGCGAGACAACCCCCGGCCGAAGGGCCACACGAGTGCGAGAGAGCAATAGAACAGTAGAGCATGCTGTATTGCCGTGGCCTGTGGCCGCTGAACTCACTTAACACGTCAGACTCGGATATACAGAGTAAATATGGTGTTGGAGGACTGTAGCCAAGCATCTCTTCACTACATTCGATCGGATCCTTCATTAGCAAACTAAAGGTGCGCCCCAGTTGATCGTAGGGAGGAAAAGAAGGAAAATACTAGAAATTAGTAGTTTGATGTTACTATAGGATCAGACTACTAGATAAAAACATAATAATCTTATCATTACATTATTTTTCTATATGTGCAATAAAAATTATAATATAAAAACACATTTCTAATATGTTTTTAGTGTAACAAATTGTGTGCGATAGAAATATTTTCTATGCGATCAAAACTTTTTTTCGCACAATGATCGGACTGTGAAAACTCATCTTATAAAAGACTAGAATTGAACTACAGATATATAGATTTTCAGGAAAAGAAGCACTCCTGTCCCTTTTTCCCCCCGACGGTACTCCAAGCTGTTGCCGTAATTTTGTTTTCCCTTGGAGCATAGGTTCAACCTTTGGCGGGGCAAGTGTTGTGCAAGCGTGACTTTCCCTTTCCAGGTCATGGAACAACACACACATGTGATGCCACAATTGACATCACCAGGCGCGCGGGCTCTGCTTCCGCGAAGCACCGCTCGCTCGCTCCATGGCTCGGCACAGCGGCTATCACGGACGCACGCAACTTGCGAACCATCCTCCGATGATTCGTCGTTCGACGCCAATAGAATGTTACGCCATCGCAAGTAAAATCCTTCCATGTTGATGCGACCGAGCTATCTGTCTGTATTGCTCACCATAAATATCCAAATGTGACAAAATTGCGACGGCCGGTGTCTGGTTCGGATGAGTTCTGCAGCGGAGATACGTGCCCCGCAACTGTTGCTCAATTGTGGCCGTGCCCAGATCGAGAATGACAGCGCAGAGCGTGACCGATGGAAGATGGAAAATGGAAATAAACAAGCTTGCCGTTTCCACGCCGTCTGGGCTGTGTGCATCCGTGCTTGGAACTTGGTGTGTGCTACATACATGAATTAGGACTATGCTGCAAAGGATTGGAGGCGTCTGTACTGGTTGGTAAGCTGACCCAGCATACTGATAAACTTGTGCGTATAGTTTTGCCTTGAATGTAAGTCTGTAAGAGGTCATGTTACACATGTACATGTCCTATATAGCTATGAGATATGCCGTATTGATGTCCTCAAGATGACATTCAAAATGATGAACATGTAACACTGGCATCAGATATATTCTAGAAGGATTTGAGCGATAGCGCACATTTGCACATTTCCTGCATCCGTTTTGTTCTATTTCATGTCTAATTGGTGCCAGTGACATGTTATCGCCCAGCGCACGATGATTTGAGCCATCTCAACAGTTCTGTGTATCACAGGACAAAACTCGCATATTAGCCCGCATTTAAGCACCACAAGAGTCCAGGAACTCCAACACAAAATTGTCGGAAAAAGGGTTGTCCTGAACGTTGAACTATGGTGTTTAGCCCGATTTAAACCTTGAACTATAAAATCGTTCATATTATACCTCAACTTTTTAAAATCGATTATCCAACATCCTAGCTCGGTTTTGGTACAGTGGTTTTTGCATCCTGGGATTTAAAAAAAAAGTGAGTTTTTTTTCATAAGTATTGGTCTTTTCTTTGGAGGGGGCAATATAGGTCCCGTTATCAATGAGATCCTGCCAAAATTCATGAAAAAATGACCATTTTTATCCAATGCAAGAAAGGAGAAATTTATTATATGTTTTTGTACATGACACAACTGGTTATATTTTTCATGAATTTCTTCACATTATCATTTTATAGAATTCTCTACAATCATGAATTTTGAAAACCTTGGGATGCAAAAGCACCATCCAAATCTTAACCCAGTTTTGGAGGGTTGTTTTGCACCCTCAAAGCTCTCAAAAAGTATGAGAAAAGTTTTGGTTGTAGAGAATGATATAAAATGAGAAACTATTATATTGCATGCAAAAATATGATTATTTATGTCCTATAGAAAAATACAAGAGGAATTAGTTTAACTCTTATCTTTTTTACAGGTGAGAAATACTTATATTTTTTGTTGAATTTTTTTTAGACTTTATAGAATGCTCTACAATCATAAATATTTTTTCACATTTTTTGAAAACATTTGTATACAAAACCACCATTTAAAACAAGGCTAGGATTTAGAATAACCGGTTTTAGAAAGACCAGGGTCTAATATGAACTGTTTTATAGTATATTTAAGGTTCAGGTTGAACCGAGCACCATAGCTCACCGTTTAGGATTGAATTTTTTATATTTTGTTTAGTTAATCTACGTATGCTAGCTCATGATGATCAAAGTTATCCGACTTAAAATACTCGAGAAACAAGCAATGAAAAATGACAAGTTCCCGTTAAAAATGAAAATCAAGGAACAACAATGCGCAAATCTTTAATATTGGAATGACGATATTGTGGCCACATGTGCACTAGGATGGTTATAGCGTATATCCACGCTGTCTGAAGTCCCAACCCTGTCAATTTTCTTGTCGTGCCGTGCATGGGTCTTGCGTGTGTATCTACGCAGTATGAAGTCCCAACTCTATCAATTTTCTTGTTGTCCCGTGGGTCTGTGCATTGTTCTCCCTTCATTTCTATCAAACGTTTTGCTGATTCGTGAGCTTAATTCCTCGATGGGAACTAAGCATTTTAGGTCTGTTCGCGCGTATAGCCTGAGAAATTTCCTTACACATCACATCCGACGAATAAACTAACAAGCCCGTTCAGATATATTCCCGCTAATCCTTTATGGCTTCTCATGATAATTCCACAAAAATTCTCTTGCAGTTTGCAAAAAAACCAACTTAAGAACGAACAAATCATTGGATGTCAAAAACGCCACATGGGACAAGTTATTCCTACGCGTGGCGGAGCTTATGTACAAGTCAGCTCCGATTGGCTCCTAAATCTCCTAATTAACCGGCCAGGCAGTTTGGCTACAGGTCGCCGAGCTCCGCCTCCACAAGCGCGGCGAGGGAGCGCTGCGCCTCGGCCGCGTCCCGCTCGGCGATGAACGGGTGCTCGAGCAGCTCGGCGACGGACGCGCGCCGCCCGGCCTTCTTCTCGAGGCACCGCGCCACGAAGTCCCGGAACTCCTCCGACGCCGCGGCCGGCGGCTCCGGCACCTCGCCGAAGCATATGGCGCACATGAGCGCAGCCCAGTCCGGCCTCTGCCCCGCGGGGAGGAGCGGGAAGTAGCCCAGGTACAGCTCAAGGATCGCCACCACCGAGGCTCCACACGTCGGCGGCGTACGGGTCGTAGTCGCCGGAGTACGCCTCCGGGTCGAACCGCTCCGGGACATGTAGGCCGCCGTGCCGACGTAGGACGCGCAGGGGTCGAGCCGTCGCCGCAGGACCTTGCCGGCGCCGAAGTCAGCGATCTTGACCTCGCCGGCGGCGCCGAGGAGCAGGTTCGACGGCTTGAGATCGCGGTGCACGACACGGAGCGCGTGCAGGGCCTCGAGCCCGAGGAGCGCCTGCCGCGCCACGGCGGCGATGGGACGCTCCCCCATCGGGCGTCCGAGCCTGCGGAGCAGACACGCGAGGGAACCCCCAGGCATGAGCTCGAGCGCCAGCGCCGCGGGCTCCTCCGCGCCCAACCCGGCCGACGGGATTACCGCGTGGAGGCGCACGACGTGCGGCGCGTCCGCGGCGAGCATGAGTATCTCGGCCTCGCGGGCCGCGGAGGGGTCCCCGGCGGCGAAGAGCTTGAGCGCGACCGTCTGCGCCTGCGCGGCCCGGCTGTGGCGCGCCTTGTAGACGGTGCCGCCGTTGCCCTGGCCGAGGAGGGAGATCCTCTCGTAGTCGGAGAGGCGGAGGCCCTCGGAGTAGGTGGAGGGTGCGACGGCCGGCGGGGGAGGCAGCGGGGGCGAGCGCAGGGCGAAGTGGTCGAGGGGGAGGGTGAGGTGGGGTAGTTGGCGGCGCTGCCGGACCAGAGCCATCGAACGGTGCCTTGGAGTTGGGGAGAGGTGGGTGGGTAAGGTGAGGTGAGGAGCAGAGGTGCGCGTATATATGGAGCGGGAGTGTGAGACGGGTGGCGGGTGAGTGTGCGCGAGTGCGCGAGTGCGCGCGTGTGCTACATGCTATGCGCCCCCGCTGCCCTTAGTCTGCGGCTTGTCATCTAGTCGCGCTCGGGTTTTCCTTTTTACATTACATATTATTAGCTTGTTTTAGTCGAGGCTCAACACAAAACTAGCAAGGGCTATTTTATGCTTTCCATAATATATGAAATTATATATTCACATACGTCAAACTATTTGCAGGAAAAATACAGTGTAAGAAATAGCATGTTACAAAAATAAATTTTTAAGTATAAAAAAACAATTATCATATATACAAAGTAAAATTATAAAATAATTAGGAGATAATAATTGTAATTAGGAGCCAATAAATATATGAGTGATTAGAAAGGTGTCTAATCTTTGTCTATAATCATTGGGTGAATAATTATGAAACTAGTTTAAACATTTCGGACGGTTCAGATTAAAAATATCACATCTCAACTTGTTCTTTTATATAAATATAGATATAGATGACTTGAGTATCGAGCGTGAGAATACAACCGCTAAAAACTACAACTCATTGGCCGGCGGTGGTGCGGCTGTCATGGGGCCGGCGGTGGTGCGGTCGACATATGGCCGGCGGTTGTGGCTTTGAGTTGCACGGATGTGGACCAACATGTGGATGGTGCTAGGCGATGTGTCCGTCATCCTCTCCAGGTTGAAGACGTCCAAATTCGCTTCCCTTTGAACTGGAATCCTCTCTCTGGTGTCAATAGGACCGACATATATGGCTGTGATGGTCCTGATTTCAGTGCAATGGGCGGAATGTGCTTCACAGTGGCATCGCTGCGGCGAAGTCAGAGTTGTCGAGTTGTGGTTGCGATGGGTGATGACAAATAATGTGGCTAGCAGCATTTTCCCTCATAAACTAGGTCAATTCTCTTCTTCTAAATGAATTGTAGGAGCTCTCTGCCCTTTCGAGGTTTCTCATAAAAAATTGTTAGAGCCTCCTTGATTCAAAGGAATTTCATATGACTTTTGGAGGATTCTATTCTAGGAAATTTTTAGAGCTTGTTTGATCTGTAGGATTGAAAACCATATAAATTTTTTCTATGGACCGCTTTCCATCCAATTCTAAAGTAAATTTTCCATTGATTCTAATCTATTGGAAATTTTCTTTGTTTTTATGACAACTATGACATGTACCAAACCCCTAAAGAAATTCCTGCTTTTTTCCTGCGATGCAACCAAATAACTTCTAGTACTTTTTCGGGCCTCTTTGATTTATAGGAATTTCATAGGAATTTTGGAGGATTCTATTCCTGACGAATTTTTCCTATAGAGCTTGTTTAATTTGTAGGATTGAAAACCATATAAAATTTTCCTATGGATTACTCTGCATGCAATTGTAAAGAAAGGTTTCCATTGAGTCCAATCTCTTGAATTTTTTTTTGTTTCTATGACAACTATGACATGCACCAAACCCCTAAAGAAAATTCATGTGTTTTTCCTGCGGTGCAACCAAACAACTTTTAGTACTTGTTTATGTGTTTTTAATTTCTGTGAGATACAACATGTTATGACATCTAATTTCTACGCTTTTACTATTCCTACGTCTTGAGATTCTCAAAAAAGTCCTTCCTCACCGATCAAACTTTTGGATTAGAGCTGGTTATATAGTGTAATGTATTTCTTTTTGTGTATGCTCATTGTTTGGCCTTTTATGTCTGCTTTTGAGTTGAGCTGCAGCTCATCGACTGTCAGAAGTGCTAGAGGCGGAGCTTTTATTGGCGGGTAATTGTGAGGAGTATTAATTTAAATAGTTCGTAGCTGATGAGCTCATTTTAATTTGAGGCTCTATGTTTTGGGTGTAATTTAAATTGAATTGAATATTTTGAGTGTGATATTCAGATTAGAGCATACTTGTCGGTCGGTCTATGTATCCGTCCTTGGGTTGAGCTACAAGTTATAAATCATCCAAAGCAACTTACTTTGTACTCCGTATATTAGAGTCCACGATTTATTTTGGATGAAAGACCGTGCCCAGCTTTGAATAAGCCAAAATTTGGAGTCCATGTTCGGCCTCAAACTTCTCCCAAACTGCCAAAGTATGTATGCTGATGTAAACAGGTCAATATAGCCTACTACAAATTTGATAGATAATCCTCTACCTTTTGCTTTTTTGGAAACAAATCAACACCGAACTAAGTGCCATATTTCCTCCAGAAATTGAAACATGCCAATTTTGAAGCAGGGTAGCACCGGATTTTTTTAGATAAAGAAAATTTATTACTCAAATTGAAACATCGAGATAATACAGCAAAAAGAGTACCTTCCAGCCTCTTCAACAAGTTGCACATAGCCAAAAATCCATACACCGCGCAAACACAAAAATACAGATAATTAAAAAGTCCATGACATAGAGTGACGAACTAAGAAACGCTAAGTCTACGACTAAAGCCTCACCCATAGGTGGAGAACAACTCCCACGGTACGAGCTTGAGGGATCTACAGGCCATAAGCACCAATTCTTCATTCTCTGGGCGATGCAAGATAGCCCAAAACTATATCAAGTATGATTCTCTGTAAACTATCTGCAAAGGAGTATGGTGCATGAAACTTATAACACTGCTTTTCTACGTCCATACTAGCTCTCAACAAAATATTTTGTACGCCTTATTTAGCTTCGTACGCATTTCAGTAGCAATTTGCAATAACGCTGCACGTACAGAATCTTAAACAGGCCACGCAATTTAGGTAGCAGCTGCATGCTTGTACAGAATCCTGTCCTTTCTAGTCACGAATCACTTCTTTCTTCTTTCAAGATCTAGCTCCAAATCGTTGATCACGTGGCACATCAGCACACAGCAAGAACTTTCGTAATGACGCCAACTACGATTAGGCCCCCTGCCGGACTAGACGGTCCCGGTCCGGCGATTTTCCCCGTTCCTTCTGCTTTCTTGGGTCCATTTCAGGTGGTGGCAGTTATGAGCTTTATGATAAGCGCAGTGGAGCCATCGCCAGAGGTGAACGGGAGGAGGAAAGGTCGTGAGCGGATCAACGAAATATTTCCAATTTCCATACGACAAACGTGGGTGCGGCTAAGAAAGGGGCGTGAAACCGATGAGGACAGGGGTTTTCCTGGTGTGATGGAGCGGCGTTTAGGAAGGAGGGAAGAACTTTCTAGCATCACGCCACGTGGCCCCACGATTGAAAGATGATTAAATACGTTTTGCACGAGATACTGAGCTAGTTTATCAGAAAGCAAAAAGAAAGGACACAAACACTCTTACGCCGACAGTTATTTGTTCCTCCAATTGTACTTGAAAACGAGCAAAAAAATCTTTAAAAAAGCGAAGGAATGAACGTTCGCTGTTTGGTATTAGAGAGCGAATGCTCGCCCGCCGTCGATGTAGGAGGAAGAGAAAGGGAAGAAGAAAGAAGGAGTTCGCTCGAACAATCCAGTCTAAAATAGATCCAAGCAATACCTTTCCAACATGCAACTTGCCTGGCAGTAATTAAATCAATGAAATATTTCCACACAGATAAACAGAAATCTCTCGCCTATCAAGACACAGCGCTACGCGACCAATGAGAGGAAGAGAGTGTGGGCGTCGCTCTCGATCGCGAGACGGAAGCAGCGACGATGCGTCACTCACCCCCCTGCGATGCGCTCTCGTGGATGGAGCAAACAAACGCTGGGTGTGGCGTGCCGCCCCGCAATTTTTAGACTTACGAACACTAGATTATTGTCGGATGTGTCATTTCTACGTGATATTGGAATTAAAATTTGAGTGAAGATCGTTGGTTTATACGTGATGTTAGATTGGTGGTACGTGAAATTAAAGTTTAGATGACGAGCCTGCCGGACAGGCAGTCGTCGTATTGAACTGGTTGGTCATTTGGTTGTTTGTATATGATATTACATCGCACATAATTAAAGTTCGGATCACGATCTAGCTGATCGTTTTTATGTGATATTAGATTAGCACGCAAAGTTAGGTTTTAGATCACCATTTGTTGATATTACATTACTGCACGAGCTTAAAATCTCGGGTACCTTCTGTATGAGGTGTAAAGTTATAAATATCTATGACCATGGACCATTATAATTAAGGTACGTCAAATTAATGGACGAATAATGTTTATGTATAGTTATGAAGATCTATCGATTACGGTCCATTAATAATAGAGATCAATCAGATCAATGGTCAAATGATTTTTATGTGTAGTTATAAAAATCTATTACTTCAAAGTGTATCTTGGCCCCTTAAGTGGGTTTTGATGATTAATGATAAAACAATTAATGTTGGAACAGGTGTTGACGACTCCTAAACATATTGAAAAAGAGACATGTAATTGAGAAGGTTAATGACATTTTCTAGTCCATTTAGTGATCCAATAATCATATTGAGAATATGACAGCCGTACTATAAAGGGGGAAGCTAGCTAACAGCATGAAAGGAGGTAACTTGCTAAGTGCTCAAAAGAAATATATTCTAAAAGTTTTTGGAAAACTCTCTACACCAAATTTCATCCAAAACGTACGGACCTGTCGGTTGTAATGTTTGAGTGTCTAGAGTAGGTCTCAGCGTGCTAAGTGTTGACCCGGACCCTCCGAGTGAGATTCGTCCAGAGTATTTGGAACCTTTCAGAGCTTCTATCTAGTTGAGTTCCTGCTGTCCGGACCTTCCGAGCGAAGTCTATCCGAACACTTCGAGTGAAGATACAGCTTCTGTCTAGAGACCCTTTTTCACCCGGACATTCCGAGTGAAGGTCATCCGAATTATTCAAAGTCCACACAATAGTTTTGTCTAGAGTGTTTCATGTTGTCAAAAACTTCCGAGTGAGGTTTCCCTGGACATTCCGAGCGACGACATTGTTTTTGTACCAAAGCCCTGGCTTCGTTCGAATCTTCGGAGGGAAGTTCATCTAGAACCTCTGAGCTAGGACTTAGCTTCTGTCTCAGTGTTTTGTCCAGTCCTTTGTGGTCTGGTATCTCCAAGGAAACAAAGTTGGCTCCTTTTTGTCTATCCTGAACCTTCGAGTGAGAATCTCCTGGAACCTCCGAGTCAATTTGTGTTTCAGAATCGAATAGTTTTTTCAGTTCAGAACCTCCAGGTCTTGAATTTCCTTGAAGTTTTGAACCGTCTAGCATGTCTGAGCTACTCCCTCCAAGCAGTGTTTTTCCTCACAAACTAGTCATTGTGTCCGAGCGAGGCTATCTGGAACCTTCAGGCGAGGTTTCTTTATAAGTAACCGCTAGATATTTTAGGACAGTCTATATAAGCCACCACCCTTGGGTAGAGGAAATCCTTTGCATCCCAAATCCTATGTTGCGCTCTTGCTCAATTCTCTCTTGCTTTCTTCTAAGAAATTTTGAGAGGGATAAATTTGATCTGGGTTAGATTTCCATTGAACATTCAACGATCACCTCTAAGATGAGACTAATTTCTATTACCCGTGGAGGTTGGTGCCTCCTAGAAGGTTAAGCATCGCTCAGGAGTCTTCAAGCTTGTAAAGAAATCGAGAAGTTTGTGAAGTTTGTAGTTCGTCTACTACAAGATGAAGAGTTTTCAAGAAGAGAGAGAGGCTCCGCATCGGTAAGCCTCTTGAGAAAAGAGCATATTTTGGTACTAGTTTCAATCATAGGATCAAGCTTTCTCCACGGAGATGTAGGTCCTCGTTAAAAGCTCGAACTTCGACCAAAAAAACCAAGTCACCATCGTTTGCAACCTTTCTTTTTATTCTCACCATATTGTGTTGTATGATTGCTTAACTTACTTGTTTTCTTACTTCGATATCTCTTTGGAAACTAATATGTTTGTGGTGTCTTAATTTTATTCGATAGAAATTTTTGTTAATTCTATTCACCCCTCTCTAGACTATATCCTTGATCCGCTAGTTGTGATATGTTTAGATGCAATTATGAAGATCTATCCGTTATAATCTATTTAGATGCAATTATGATTACCTATCGGTTGCGATCTATTTAGGTGCAACTATCAAGATCAATCGATTGTGGTATGTTTAAGTACAATTATGAAAATCTATCGGCTGTGACCTGTTTGGGTATAGTTGTGATGATCTATCGGTCGTGATCTGTTTATGTGCAACTACGATTATCTATCGGTTGTGATTTGTTTAGCTGTAGTTATCAAGATCTGTCGGTTGTGACATGTTTAGGTACAATTATAAAAATCTATTGGTTGTGATATATTTGGGTATAGTTATGATGATCTATCGATTATGATATGTTTAGCTAGAGTTATGAACGTTTATCGGTTGTGATCTGTTCAGATATAGTTATGATGATATATTAGATGTCATCTATTTAGGTACGGCTATGAATAGCTTTCAATTGTGGTCTGTTTAAGTACGGTTATGAAGATTTATCAGTTGTAACCTACTAACAAAAAGAGTATTTTCACCAGATTAATGGCCATATATTTTACTTTTTAATAAGATTTTTAACATATCTTTTTTATAAGATTTTTTAATATGTTTTTGTATTAATCTGTTATATACTTTTAATATATATTATAGATTACGTGGCATTGCTACATTAGATGCAAGTGAAGCAATTTAATTTCGGTTGCAAATGGTCCAAGGAGACAACTACGGTGAGACGCAAGAATATCGTCAAATCTCAATTCAATTTCTCTGGAAGTTTAAAATATTACGTGTTCCAAATAGCACCTGACTTTTGCCGAATTCTTGAACCACAATTTTTCTACGCATTGCAATACGAAAACTTCTGATCGTTCTCTTTTCACTTAGATGATCATAGGCTGATAGCCTAAAAGTTTATCGCATACTCTTCTTTTGGCTAGGCAGTGTCAATATCAATCTCAATGACGCACGCATTGTTTGTGATAACATATCCAGGATTCATTCATTCATCCGTCCCTCTCCGGGCCCCGGTATATTTATTTTAGGCGCAACTTGTCAGTTGTACTCATCTCACTGGACTTTTGCTTTGCTTTTGGATCTTGCAGAGGAATATAAAACGGTACCTTGGGAAGTAACATGATGAGGTAACACGTGACGGAATAGGCAGCTAGTAAGCACGAGACAAGGGAGGTGGCGGAGTGGATGCTTCTTCCGCTTCTTAATTTCCTGTTTTCACAAACTGTCAGTAAGTTCCTACCCCCTTCCTTGTGCGGAAACCTGGCATCTGGAGATCCTGTGGACTGCACGTTGCCGCTAGCCTAGCCTTGCAGGTAAATATTCTGAGATTCCTGCCCCTATCGTCTATTTGGATCGTAGCCGCGTCAGATGCCAACTTGCTGGCTGCAATTGTGACAAAGAAAAATTGGACACGATGGCAGCGGCTCAAAGAAAAATTGGACACGATGGCAGCGGCTAGAGAGCGATTGTTTCCCAGTTAAAGTCGCCGTTCAGTCGACCGGCTAAATTACAATTTGAAACATGCGACATCAATAGCGTAAGCACGTCTAGCCGTTACAAACTGCATTTAGTTAGCTAGAGGGAAACTACGAACATCTTTAGTTTATTACCGTACTTTACCATGGTTTTTTGCTTTAAGTTTGGCAAGCTATAATTTTTGTGACAGCCAAATAGAATGATGCATTCGTGAAAAAGAGTTGGCTAACAGTATAGAAGAAGGGCTAACCAAACGGTTGCAATGAAAATCCAAACTTGCCTAAGTCAGTATGGCAAAGTTCGGCCTCGAACCAAACATACCTAACCTATCCTTACCCGCCAGTCTTACAGTGGGGTTTCCAAGCCATTCCATAGCACAAAGTGACGCTGTTCCACTCATGGCAATGAGAATTACATAGCATAGTCTTTGAGGTGGCAAAAAAGAGACGTTTGGAGCGGCACATGAAAATTTGCGGTTGCATATACAAAAGTTTCTCCGGATGAAAAATGTACACCAAGGAATCACTTCAGCGGAGACGGTAGCTTAGGTTGATAGCCCAACTGTCATTTTCCCTGTTTCCCCTAGCGTGCCAACCTTATCCACTTTTGCAGTCTCCAATCGTGAGCTCAAAAAGGAAGACGGCTCCCCAAGAGGGCAAGCGCAAGTGGGCGCAAGGGGAGATGCATGTTAGATTTCGAACGCATGAACGTATGTGTGTATAATAGGATGGCTCAGCGGCACGCCTTCTTTTCCTTTCCTCATTTATGGTGTGCAGGAACTCTCGCGATCCAGAGTTTTCAAGTGGCCGGGGCGTCGGCTGCGGCCTGGGGTCCCCGGCGCTTGAACAACACGTGAAACTGATCGATTCGTCCTTTCAGTTACCCTACTAGGATAGAGACCCATCCTGGGGCATCTTGGATTTCAGTTAGGAAAAGAGAAGAAGAGAGGACAATTCCATTCTTCGAATATGCAGAGCTCGTGGTTGAGCAACGATGACTTATGCTCTTCTGGATATTCAGTTAGCCGAACATTTTATTTGTTCTCTGCGACATTCCATCAGCGGACGGGCAGACACATTTGATTTCAGGATCTTTGGTGACCATAACAAATGTCAGTCGTACACTAATTATGAAAAAGATCATTGATTGAAGAAAACGAAGTTGAGGAATACAACATCATCCAACCTTAATTGTTCCTAAAGAGCGAACCAAGAGGCAAAGACAACCACAACAGTTGTCCCTAAGGTTCGACAGCTCAGTACCAAAATTTCGTTGTTCCAATGATCCTTAATATACTGCCACGCAATCAGAGCCTACGTTTTAACCTGCTGCCCTGCCTTTTTCTCATCTACCCTGACGTGCAAACTAATAGCATCAGGGAATCGGCTGAAGGTTAGCTCGACTTTTTCACCTGGGAGCCCCTGGGGATTGCGAAGAGCAAGCGGTTAGCCGTTTACAGTCTTCTTACGATCATCACGGCTTATCAATGTTCTGAACAGCAGCAGACATAAGAGAGGCATATCTTTGATGGAGGAGTTCAGTATTTAGCTCCATTACCAAATGGCAGGAGGACGCGTTGTCTGTGGCAAGGCAAGGAATGTCTACCACCGCGGCTGCCATGGTTGAGGGACAGTAGGAGAGGTGATAATGGAATGGTCCAGAAGTGACAGCAAGGCCAGGTATTTTGCCAAGTCCTCGACTTGTCATCTGCTATCGCAGCCTTCAGATAGAACTTGCAAAGTCGGAACAAAACAAACTGTTTAGCCTCTCATTCATTTTGTTCAGCTTGAGACAAACAAGAATGCAAGAAACACATAATACAAGAGGAAATCGTGGACTTTTGTGACAAAGCACTGGAAGTCGAGGACCCCCTGAACCAGCCACTCCATAGCGACGATATCGCTTCAGCTGTAAGTATTGATCCCTACTTTGAAAGATTTTTGCAGTATGCTGAAAGAGATAACATAATAAGGTTTGTTATTGCACAATGTGCTGAATAGAAACAAGAACAAATGTTGACCAGATACAACAAACTCAGAAGTCAGACAGTGATACTGCAGTAGTGCAGTGCAATTCCGTTTCAAAGATACTGCAGTGCAACCCAAAGGAATGGACTGGTAAAAAGGAATAGCTCACATTCTTAAGTACTGGACTAATTTTGCAAAGTGCCGAGTGCCACATAATGAATGGAATTTTTTAAGAAGTGCTCAAGTCGAAGCAAGAAGAAAGATCCACTTGAGTTCAGGCTCAAAAACCTTAACAAAACCACGCAAAAAAGGGTATAATTTCTCTTGCAGAATCATGTAACCATGTGCAACAAAAAGTTGATGCAATAGGTTCACTTGGGGAAAAGAGTAGACGGAGCTCTTTGAAGAACAGTCTATGCAAGTTGAAATGGCCACTAAATTGTGATGAACTACCTGAAGTAATCAAACTAAAGTCTGGATCTTATGCTAGCACCACTCTTACAACGCTTCAATTCACTACAGTATATAAATTATCAAAATATTTTTATGTTCTAAATCGAAAATGCTAACTAGTAACTACTATGCTCGAGAGGTTGGTGAGAGCTACCAGATCGCAGGTAAATCAATCAGGAAAGTCAATTACTAAAATGCAGAACCAATCAACATTTCTTAATGTTAGTTGATAAATGGCAATTTTCGACTGCTAGCATGCAGCGATAAGCCTTCCATGAGATAAGTAATCACCAGTGTGAGCTATTATCACATATTTGTATGGAGATTCATCACATGATTAAACAATGACAGTTTTCAATAGAATCAACGCATTCCATGGGCACTTGCTAGGGTAATCAAATGCCCAATTAATTCATATTGCAATGAGCTCTACAAACTAAAAAATAGATACACCAAAGAACTTAGGTAGGATGTGACAGCATTGTACATTTGTACGACAACAATCTGGGGATAGAATAGGAATTTACAATGAAAATGGAATCGCAACTAAAAGGAGGAGCTTATTTGAAGCATTATTCCAATTAGCAGTACATCAGTTAGAGGGTAATTTCAAATAAGGCAATCTGACTACTGGGCATCAACAACTTGCAGTAGTACTCATACTGAAACTGGGCATAAGAAAATGTACCATGCACCAATTATGCTGAAATAGAATGTAAACGTCATACAGGAGAAATTACCAATTGTATGGTTGGTTCTCTTCAATGCAGGAGGCCAGGGTGATGCAGGCAATGCCCAGCAACTGCATATTCCTAGAGCAATTACATATCCACGCGCCAAGAAGCGGCCCATCAGTTCAATCCCCATGAACACTGTCTCCGCCTGCAGCTCCGTCACATGCCCATGCAAATCATGAGAAATAATCACTCTTTTACAAGTTGAGATGAACTTTTATCCGAGAACAAATCTTGCCTCCAAAATGATAGCACAAGGCTTTTGAGGAATAGTATAGTACAAGGATCGCATCATTTTAATACCTAACCGCATATCGACATCTTCAGGTGGAAAACACGGCAGCAACAGTACTCTCAGAAGTTCCCTCAAGTCCAAATGCAAATATCAAGTGTGTAGAGAAGCTTACATTTGCATGGAAGTGTACAAAAAGGGCATATACTGATAATCCACTTAAGAATTGCATATCAAGATACAAATGATGCAGGTATTCCAATTGCTATAATGTGCTTCCCAGACATGGGTGTCATATGCCAATGACATGGGGTATCGCATACCAAATGGTAGCTACAGAATAACCTTGCAGCATAACTGAATAAGCTATTGTCTATTCCCTTTCAAACATAAAATGTAAAAAGTCAAAATAAACACCTTCTGAAACATCCAAACACTGATCTCTGGAACCAGGATGAGTTGGCCGTCAATATCAGTGACCAGAATCACAGTGCAAGTACTAGCATTACCGTCACAGCTTTGACAAACAATAACACTGCGATCCCTGTGCTCTGTGAACAATAGCCCATTATGCAATCTACTAATCAGAATGTTATACAACAAATTCATCAATACAGAACAGCTTTTCCCCTGCACAAAAATTCAAAAGAGAATAGCTAGATCTGCTGCCTCAGCACACCAATACAAAGCATATACCACCCTAGACAGAATTCAGCTTATTAGTGCAACCACACAACTACGGTGCTCGTACGTGGATCCGATGCCAGGACATACTGTACCATGCTGAAAAAGGAGTTATCAACACATGTTCTGTGGAAAACACACTAGGGTTACAAGTGCAAGACGCATATTAACAAATTCGTTCTGTGCTGCACCCACCAATTGTCTGTTGCAGCGAAGCAACTTATCGAGATAAATCCTTCCTCGCTGTAATCATACAGCGCTGAAGCAATATTCTTGCCTGTACTAAACCAAACATGATCTTCTTCTACAAGGGTTGGGAAAAGAACCGCACATTCCTCAAAGCTACAGCACTTCAGGGGACCTCCTCAATCCTGATACATGTGATGCTAGCTCCTCATCACCATGTTGCTTCAGCAACTGCACCAAACGGTCAACGCAAGAAGCCTCGATGCGTATCCCACTCTCAATGACCTTCCTCCCAACACCGAGGCCTCAAGGACATGCCCCTCCCCACACAGCCCTAGCAACAAATTAGCATAGACATCAGAGTCACACAGAACCCCATTCTCCTCCAGCACTCCCAACCAGTAGCAAGCATCCAACCACTTCTTTCTCCCGCAGAGCTCCCTCACCATCACACTTCCCGCGAGCGGGCTCAGCTGCACTCCTTTCTTCATCATCCTCTGTGCGAGCCCTTCAGCTTCCCCTGCCAACCCAGCCCCGCACAAGCCAACCAGAAGAACATTATAGCACTGCTCGCTTGACAAAGTCCCGTCACCGATCACACGCTCCACCACATCATATGCGTTGGCAACCAAGCCAACCTTCCTGCCCGCGCAAAACCCATCGATCAGCGTCCGCACAAAGACGCGGTTTGGCATCACCCCTCTAGCTAACATCCTATCCAGCATGAACAGAGCCTCCCCCACTCTCCCTTCTCACACAGGCATTTCACCGAACACGTGTACGACACGACGTTGGGCACACACCCAGCACCCAACCCACCGCCCTCCATCTCCTCCAACAGCTCCACCGCGGCATCCACGTCCCCGAAAGCGCACATCCCGTCAAGCATCGCAGTGTAAACCACCACATTGGGCACGCACCCAAACTCGGGCATTTTGTCGATCAGACGGCGGGCGGCCTCGAAGTCGCCTGCGGATGCCAGCTTATGCACCGCGGTCACAACCAGGGGAACGGTCGGGTCGACGCCGGACCCGGACATGATACCTAGAACGACGGAGACATCACCGGGCGAGCCCGCGGCGCGGAGGGCGGAGTGGAAGCATGCGGCGTCGGGCGCGAGGCCGAAGGATCGCATGTGGCGGAGGATGGCGAGGGAGGCGGGGAAGAGGCCGGCATGGGCGGAGACGCCGAGGAGGAGGGCGTAGTGCTGGAGGGGTAGCGGGTGCGGGGAGGAGGAGAGGAGGAGGGGCACGGCGGAGGGGAGGTCGGGGAGGGAGGCAGCGAGCGAGGAGAGGGCGTGCGGGGAAGGGAGCGGCGGGGAGGGGGGCAGGCGCCAGAGGAGGAAGCAGAGGGAGAGGAGCGGGGAAGGGAGGAGCGGGAGGATGTGGGGGAGCGCGCGGAGGGGGAACGAGTCCGAGGGGGACGGGAAGGCGCTGGAGAGGGCGTGTGGGAGCGGCGCGGATGGTGAGCGGAGGACGGCGAGGAGGGTGGCGAGGTTGGGGTCGCGGTGGGTGGAGAGGCCGCGGAGGAGGAGGAGGGACGAGCGCGGGGGCATCTGGTGGTCAGGTGGCTGGCTGACTTGGACGACGGAGGCGGTGGTGGTGAAGGACAAAGCGCACTCCGGAACGGAAATATGTGGTGTTCTGGACTTTGGAGCATATTGGCAGCGGTCGCTCATTAGGTCGAACCCGAGTAACGGAACGTCCTCGGGAAACCGAGCAGGGAGGGACGGAGGGACGGAGGCAGCCCGCAGCGTGATGGCGTCCATGGCAGGACGCCGAAAATATAAAACAGAGTACATGACCTCATGGATCAATTATCAGCAAGATCAGGATTGTATGCACAGGTTACCGCCGATGCGGATGATCCTGTACCCAGGTAGCAGTACCCTTCCGTATCTCGACGATTTAAATCTTCATGTCGTTGCCTTCGCCTCTTGTTTATCTTCTGGTTTTTTCATCTGATCAACGAACATTGCCATTGTCGTCCTTTTGGTGGCTTGATCTTTGACCAGATGTCTTGGAGCACGCGTGGGATTAGGAGCGGCTACTGCCACACCGCCACGTCTCCGTGCCCTTCTTTTGGATCATCTCAAGCAGTATCACAGCCGCAATGACATGAACTACGTCGCCACTGCCGCTGGCAACTCAAAGCTGAGTAGCCACTCAAAGCCCGATCGGTGCAAGTTCCTACCAACTGCGGTCGGAATGGGAAGATTGGCCTCACTGCTGCTGCCAAATTTGTAAGCTCCTGCATACCTCTACCGAAATCATGGTTGATTCGTACTAACTTATTTGTGTTAACCAATTTGAAGTGTCTGGACATGGAGGAGCAGTTCATGTCGAAGTGGAAGGACCGACGCATACGCAACGTGAAACGGCTGAGCCGACAGATCGAGGAGCGCGCCAGTCTCATCATCCGCACGGGGGGAGAATTCTCTAAACCTGCCACCGCCGCCTTGGTGGTAGATACAGCACAATTGCAAAATCAAACTGTAAATTATTTTCCGTATTTCTTGTCTAAACTTTGCCCATGCAATTGTAAAATGGTGTGATGGATTTCCGTGTATCGCCAAGGAGTCCGTTTTGGCGTGTGAGCTGCTGAGGCATGGGACCAAAGCCACTAACGACGAGATCAATTTATGCAACTACATCCGTCAATGTGCGCTGAGTCTTATGGATATGAAAGGGTCTGAATCTGCTGCCTCCAATGCCACCATGGTGGTATGTGCCTGCCCTGCCAAAACAAAACTTAACTTTGTAGCACTAGATCTTCTATGCTAACAATCTTGTTGGTTTCAAGGGTGTCGTCAAGGAGGCCGGGATGATGTATGAGTGGATGAGGAAAGTGGACCAACTTTATGTGCATCGCTTTTACCGTCTGTTCCACGAGATGGATCTTTGCAATGTGATCCGGATCCCAACCTTGCGTGTTATGAGACACATACTACAGTATGATTATGATCTATACAATATTTTCTTGTTGTTGAGTAGACATTTTTAGTTTCTTATTATATGCCATAAACGACTTTCAGGCATTGTTTTCCTTGGTGACAAGCCTAGTGAATTAGTGGCAATATCATCAATGTTTTCTAATATCCATAGGCACAACGACACTTATGCGATTATGGATTTGGAAAGAAGAAGAACAACAAGAATAAGAGCCAAATGACCAAGGCAGAAACTTCAAACAAAAGTTCATCACAGGTAACATGGGTTAACTCTTGCTAGCTATTTCTCGTGCAGAACTCCTCACTAACTACCATTGTTTATTAAGTCAATCAGAACCTGACAATCGCCAAGGATGAGTTTTGTTTCTCATTCACAGCTCATCCGAGCGGAGGAAGATTAGTATTGCCAAGTTGAGAAATGAAGACTTCCAACCCAGTCTAGATAAAATTTCCAAAAGAGTAGCTGATTGGATGGGAGGGTTTTTGTCATATGGGGAAGACTAGTTTTGGTGAAATCTTGCTTAATTAGCATTCCCATTTGGTTGGTAGCTCACAACAAACAAGAGATAATTTAGCTAAGGAGCAGTACCTTACGATATACCTTGTGTTTATGCATAGAGTATGAGTGCTAATCATCCATTCTTTGGATGTGATATTGCTAAAGAGGTTTGGACAGATGTGTCAAATATTTCTGTCTTTGTGGTGGGGTTTGATTTTGAGTCAGTAGCAAGATAGGGTTTCGTGCAGGTGTTGTTTGGTGCCTTTGGAAGCTGAAGAATGATTTGCATTTATACAAGACTCGCTAGTCGGGCTTGCAGATACTTTGGCTGCACATTGTTGAAACGCTTTAAAACTGGTATCTACTTTGCTGAGAGGCCATCTGCGTGAAGATGTAGAGGACTGCAAAGACACCGAAATATTTGGCATGACGGCCACCAAGGATTCAATTGGGATGAAGATGTGGAAGAGCTTCTCCGGGCGTGGCGAATGGGTCGTGCACGCTTGCTACAACTTACTAATGATTTTGTCTTCCCTGCTTGTTTTATCCTAGCTGCTGAGTCGCCATGAGAGATTTCTGATAGCTGGGACCGCTAGAGAGTGTTCTGTAATAACATTTACTCGTTGTCGGAATGCTACAATGTAGTGATTTGGTGGTCTGAACTCTGCTGCTGAGACTTCAAACATAATTACGCCTTTTATGTCTTGTATTTAACTAGCAAAATATCCTGTGCAATTGTGCAGGAAATATTTTAATATATTTAATTGTTAGATTTGTACGTGATATGAGATTAGTACGTGGAGTTAAAGCTCATACTACTGGTCGCTGATATTAGATCAATAGATAGACTTAAAGCTTAGGTAGTTTTTTTATGAGGTATAAAATTATGAATATCTATTGGTTGTGGACTATTGGTAATTAAGGTATACTAGATCAATGCCAAAAATATTTAAGTATAATTATAACAATCTATCAGTTGTGGTCTATTAATAATAAGGGTCCGCACGATAGCCAGATGACATTAAAGTGCAATTATGAAAAATTTATCAATTGTAGTCTGTTTAGATACAATTATAAAGATCTATCAGCTGTGATATGTTTATGTACAATTATGAAGAACTATCGTCTGTGATCTGCTTAGGTATAATTATTATAATATATCAGTTGTGATCTATTTAGATACAATTATGATGATCTATTAACTATGATCTGTTTAAGTACAGTTATGAAGATTTATCGATTCTGATATGTTTAGGTATAGTTATGAAGATATATCGGATGTGATCTGTTTAGGTATAGTAATGAAGATTTATTTGTTGTGGTCCACTAATAATAACAGGGTCCACCGGATTAATGACCGAATATTTTGCTTTTGTATGAGAATTTCTAATCTATCTCTCTTTCTTAGTAATTAAAGAACATCAAATCAATACCGGATAATGTTGTACCGTTATGACGATCTATCCGTTGCGATCTATTAATAATAATAACAGGGTCCACCGGATTAATGACCGAATATTTTGCTTTTGTATGAGAATCTCTAGTCTATCTCTCTTTCTTAGTAATTAAAGAACACCAAATCAATACCGGATGTTGTACCGTTATGATGATCTATCTGTTGCGATCTATTAATAATAAAGTTCTGTCAAATCAATGGTTGGATGACATTTGAATGCAATTATGAAAATTTATCGCTTGTAATCTATTTAGATACAATTATAAAAATGTATAGATGTAGTATGTTTAGGTACAATTATGAAGATCTTCAGCTATGATCCGTTTAGGTAAAGTTAGGATGATCTATCGGCTGCGATCTGTTTAGGTACAATTATGATTATCTATCTGCTATGATATATTTAGGTAGAATTATAATTATCTATCGACTATGATGTACAATTATGAAGATCTATTGATTGTAGTATGTTTAGGTACAGCTTTGAAAATCTATCAATTGTGGTCCACTAATAATAACAAGATTAACCAGATTAATGGCCGAATGTTTTGTTTTAAAAAAAATTATAGTCCATCTCTCCTTTTTTAGTTGTATTATATTTAAAATATATAATAGAATAGATGTCATCGTCTATGCATGTTCACTTCCTTGCATCGTCCTTAAATGCCCCCGCTGGTTTCTATTTGGTCGTATACAGGTGTTTCACAGTTCAGTTATTTTGTTGGGAGGGTAGGAGATCTAACAGGTGCCACAGAAAAGGTAAAGTACATAAGAGAAAATTTTGACAGAAAGGAAACATTAGTTATTCCAATGCTTGTAAGTTAGTTGCATGTAAGGTTCTGGAGATAAGATGTTGAGATACTTCCCTCTCTACATGTACTGCATTGCAAGCAACTTATCTCATGTGTGGCCAGTAACTAACTACCCATTTCATGCTTGTATACGGTGAAAAACAAGTATTTACTGAGACAAACATCTGATTTGAGGATATCATTTCATTCATCCCAAAATCTGAAATCTCAGAACTTCTCATGTGCCATGATCACAAGTCATGCCACAACCGGACAAAAAATATCAGTCCTACACTAACATTAAACAAGACGAAAATGGCAGTCGAGGAATACAACAATATCCAACCTTAATTGTTACTAAAGAGCTAACTGATGACGCGAACACAGACGACCACACCAGTTGTCCCTATAATCAACAGCTCAGTACCAAAATTTCGTAGTTGCGATCTTCCTCTTTACGGCCTAATAACCACAACCTACGTTTTAACCTGCTGCCTTGTCCTTTCTATTTATCCTCCTGCTGTGCAAACTAATGGCATGTGCAATTTTTTTTGGCTAAATGACTGCTACGCTGTGTTGATCAGCAGAAGATTAGATCGAATGCTCAACCTGGGAGCCCTGGGTTTTACGAAGCATAGTTTATCAGCCACTCGAGACACTGCATGAAAAGATTGCACAGGACAACGAATATTAGTTCATGAAAATCAGTTAGATCTGTTCCTACAAACTGTGAAGAGCACATTTCAATTCATGGTGCCAAGCATCAGAATATGAGGGAGGGATCAAACCATTAAACATTCAGGAAGATCGTCGTTCCTCGTCCTCATGTGAGTCTGCATTATGCCAAGAGCAAGCGGTTAGGCGTTTCTAGTCTTTGTTAGGATCAGTACGTCTTATCAAAGTATTCTGAACGACAGCAGACATAGAGAAATGTATAGCTTTGATGGAGGAGTTCAGTATTTACCTCCATTACAAAATGGCACGATGACTCATTGTCTGTGGCAAGGCAAGCAAGGGCTACCACCGCGGCTGCCACGGTTGAGGGCCAGAACGAGAGATGCTGATGGTCCAGAAGTGAGAGTAAGGCCAAGTATTTTGCCAGGTCCTCGACTTGGTCGTCTGCCTTTGCAGCCTTCAGATAGAACCTGCAAAATCGAAACAAAATGAACTGTTAGCGGCTCGTTCATTTTATTCAGCTTGGCACAGATAAGAATGCAGGAAAACACGTAGTACCAGAGGAAATGGTGAACTGTTGTGACAAAGCACTGGAAGTGAGGACCTCCTGAACCAGCCACTCCATGGCAACGACCTCGCTTTGGCTGTAAGTATTGATCCCTACTTCGAAAGATTTTCCAGGATGCTGAAAGAGAGAACATAATAAGGTTTGTTATTGGACACTGTGCTCAAGAGAAACACAGAACAGGAAATAAATGTTGACAGCAGAGACAACATACTCAGAAGTTTGACAGTGATACTGCAGTGCAATGTAAAGAAGTGAAATGGTAAATAAGAATAGCTCACATTCTTAAGTACTCAACTGTTTCTGAATAGCACTAACTGCCACATAACGAATATAAATTTTTAAAGAGTGGTCAAGAATAAGAAAAGATCCATTTTGATTCGGTTCAAAAGCCATAACAAAACCGAAAAAAGGCTCTGATTTCTCTTGTAGAATCATGTAAGCATGAGCAACCAAAAAGTTGATGCAATGGGTTTATCGGGAAAAAAATAGATGAAACTATGCCAAGACGGTCTATGCAACTCGCAATGGCCACTAAATCGTTATGAACTGCTGAAGTAATCAACTGAAGTTTGGGATCTTATGGGTAGCACCACTCTTAGTCTCTTACAATGCTTCCATGCAATCTAGTGGATATAAGACATCAAAATATTTTTAAGTTTCTCATCGAAGATGCTAGCTAAATGCTCAAGTGGTTGGTGAGAGCTACCTGATCACATAGGTCAATCAATTAAGCAAGTCAAATTTCTAAAAATGCTCAACCCATCAACATATCTTAATGTTATCAGATTGCATGCACCAACTAGTCATCCAAAGCTCAAGCTGTTGGAGGAAGGTGGGCAATGCACTCTCCCTCACGTCTAGACTCCTCTAAGAATTAGACGTGGGATCGGCAATATATTCTAATATTTCCCTCACATCTAGGCTTCTCCAAAACTTATACATGAGATGATGTAGGCTGTAACTATTTTATTAATAGTGCATCATCGCTAGGTTTTGAACTCATGACATCTTGGCTATGATACTATATTGAATTGCATGTATCCATCAGTTCACCTAAAAACTCAAGCTATTGAGAGGATGGATAATATATTGCAAACAAATGTCAGTTGACAAATGGCAAATGTTCTAGTACTCACATGCAGTGATAAACCTTGAATGAGATAAGTCACCACAATGTATGAGCTACTGTCACATGTCTGAACGGAGATTCATCACATGATTAAACAATGACAGTTTTCAACAAAATCAGGGCATCCCATGGGCACTTGCTAAGGTCTATAAAATGCCTAATGAAGTCATATTGCATTAAGCTCTAGCAAATAGAAAAACAATTACATCAAAGAAGAGCTTAGGTATGATCTAACAGCATTGTACTACAACCATCTGAGGATAGCATATACGAAATACACTGAAACTAGAATTGGAATTAAAAGGAAGAGCTTATTTGGAGCATTATTTCATTCAGCAATGCATCAGTTAGAGGGTACTATCAAACGAGGCAATCTTACTACCCGACATCAAAAACCTGCAGTAGTACTCATACCGAAACTAGGCATAAGAAAATATGCCATCCACCAATTATGGTGAAATAGAATGAACATGTGATGCAAAGGAACTCATTACCAATTGTATGGTTGGTTCTCTTCAATGCGGGTGGCCAGGGTGATGCAGGCAATGCCCAGCAACTGCATATTCCTAGAGCCCTTTACGTATCCACGCGTCAAGAAGCGGTCCATCAGTCCAATCCCCATGAACACTGTCTCTGGCTGCAGCTTCGTCACATGCCCATGCTAGCAATTCATGGGAAACAGTCATTCGTTTGCAACTTGCGTATGAACTTGTATCTGAGAACAAATCCAAGTTGACGAATAGTACTACCATTGTACAAGCATCTATAATTTTAATACCTAATTGCATATCGTAATCTCAGGTGGAAAACACGGTGGTGACAGTATTCTCAGGAGCTCTCGCAAACAATCCAAATATAAAGCGCATACAGAAGCTTAAATTTGCATGGAAGGGTACACAAATGGCATATAATGATATTGCAAGAATGGCATACTTAAATTAAAAGGTGAATGTATCCTAATTTTGCTATAATGTGCACCCCAAGATGGAGGTCATATGCCAATGACATGGGGTTTCAGATACAAATGGTAACTATAGAATAACTTTGCAGCATAAGTGAACAAGTTATTTGCCTATTCCTTTTCAAACAGCGAATGTTAAAAGTATTAAAAAAACACCTTCTAAAACATCCTAACACTGATCTCTGGAAGACTGGAACCAGGATGAGTTGGCCATCAATATCAGTGATAAAACTCATAATGCAAGTAGTAGCATTACTGTAACAGCTTTGACAAACAATAACATGGCGATCCCTCTGCTCTGCGAACAATGGTCTATTGTGCAATCTACTCATAAGAATGTCATGCAACAAATTCTTCGGCTGCAGATAACTTCCCCTGCACAAATTGTGAAAGTGCATAGCTAGGTCTGCTGCCTCAGCAAGCTCAACACAAAACATTTACAATAGAGATCATCTTATTAGCGGAGCCACACAACTACAGTGTTTTTAGAACATCTATCATTCAGACAACTAAACCAACACAGAATCTAGAGTACTCTAACCATTAAAAAAAAACTAGAGTACTGTACGACGTGATTTCCATAGTATGCATGTATACACCAGTAGAATGCCCGCATAATACTAGTCTCAACTTACAACTGTAAACTCGCACGGCTCTACCACAAAATCAAATTGAGCTACGCGTACAATACAGAGTATAGTGCTGGTACTGACCTCGATGATCCAGTTCACCATGACAACACGCTGCTCCACGACGGTACGGCCATAGCTGCCTGGCATAGAGGCGTACGCCCCAGTGTAGTCGCGCGCCACCGCTCCCCGCCGCTCGCGCCGCCGGAACCGCTCGTAGCTCTCCTCGTCGTCCAAGTCCTCAAAACGCTTCCCCTGATACAAACATTCCGATCAAGCGACCTAATCGGATCGAACACCGCACTGATCATGCAAACAGACCCCAATTGCAACAAAGTTTAGAGCGATTGTGTGGAACCCGCTCACCTCTAGGAGAGCGACGTCGGCGACGGGCGTGCGCTTTGGGGTGCGCGCAGGGGACGAATTGGTCGGCGAAGGCGAGGAAGAGGGAGAAGGTGGGGGAGGGCGCGGCGTCATCGTCGTCGTCAGACGAGGAGGAGGAGGAGTCGACCACGGGGGTGAGCGAGTACTCAGCGCAGGGGCAGGGAGCACTGAGCACCTCCTCCTCGTGCTCCGACTGCGTCAGCTCGTCGTAGGCCGAGGAGTACTCAGTCGCCTCGGCCTCGTCGGCGTGCTGCTCGGGGCAGGCGAGGTCGGACCCGAGGACGGAGCCCAGGCACGACGACTCGGAGACCTCGACCTCCGCGGCGCGCGCCCTCGCGCCGCCGATGACCTCCGAGCACTCGGAGGCGGTGGGGCCGCGCCTCGTCCGCGTCCTGACGCCGAGGCCTCTTCTCCGGGCGCTGCGCTGCGGCGAGGGAGGTGAAGGAGGTGGTGGAGACGACCTCGCTGCGGAAGGAGGAGAGGCGATGTGGACGACGCAGCGGGCCGCTTCGCCGCCGCGGCGATCTGGCCTAGGAGCAGAGGAGCCGCACCTCTCCGCCGGCGGAAGGGGTTGGAGCGCGGCCTCGTGGGCACCGGCGCCAGCATGGTGGGAGGCATAGTGTAATGGCGTGCGCGTGTGTGCGTGTGTTGTGTGCGCGTTGCTACGGCTAGGTGCTTTGCCTTGCGTATATAGCGGTGAGACCGTGGAGAGTGGAGACTGGGGAGTGTAAGGAGGCAGGAGGAGTGTTCGATTGACTAACAGCCTTTTGAATTTTAAATTCCTAAGCTTGGTGAGGCAGGCACGAGCTTCGAGGCGCATCCGGTGACATACACCGCTCGATGGGCCCGTTTGCAGTCCACGTAGATCCATAGTCCGCAGGTCCCACTTCCCAGAAAAATCAGCGGCGCATGAACGATCTGCCGGAATAACGGAACTACGGTAGCGGCCTCGTCTCCCCGTTCCAAGCGAGAGGGGGAAAGCGGCTGCTTCTGGTTGGGAAACGTCCGGCTGTTGCAGGTTTAGGAAGCACGTGTGTGAAAAAAAAATGAGATCGCCCGAATAAAGCCGGTCCTTCTCCACCTGTGTTTTTCTTTTCATCCATCCTTATATGTCTCTCCTATCTTACCACTGCTCACTGTCTTCTACTTTCTCCACCGTCACCTAGCCATTTCTCTCTTCCTTTTTCTTTCTCCTACTCTGCCTCCCCCTTTTCATTACCGTGCTGTCATATCTGGTCGGCCACCATCACTGGTGACTGTCGGCGGCCGCCAACGGCTGCAGGCGGCAAGTTAGGACGCTAGCGCTCCGATCAAGTCATTCCTTTAAGCCGAAAGAGGCGAGCGTTGGTGTTACTCGCCCGGCAGTCGGTTAGCCTTGGGGGTACCGGCCGTCGCCATTGCTATCGCCCATTGCTGTTGAACTCACCGGTCAGCCTCCCACCCCCTTCTTCCTCCTCCCTTTCTTCCTCTTCCCCTTCTTCTCCTCCTCCTCCTCTTCCTCCTCCCCTTCCATCTTCTTCTCCTCCCCTTCCATCTTCTTCCTCCTCCTCTTCCCTCTTCTTCCTCCTCCCCTCCTCTCGATCCGACGGTGCGCAACAGGTCATGCGTTAGATTTTTCGAGAGAAAAGGATTAGGAAACACATACATATGTCAGGATGTCATTGCACCCATGTCGCCCTGCGATATGGTTTTAGTCCTGAGTTTTTTAGGTCAAGTTTGATTTCGAGGGGAGTATTTTAGTGGCTATTTGTCGATGAGAGTTTCAAGAAAGCATCAACCAGTACCTGAATTAATGCAGTTTTTGGTTTTTAAAGAACTATTTGAGTTGACTTTATTATCAAGTAAAGATAGTATAATAGATCAAAGAAAGTCAAATGACACGAACAACAAAGCCCGACATATATATGCCAAGGAAAACTTTACCAAATTAGGTGCTTGTTTTTCATTGACAATGAATTACACATTATCAATATGTTTGTATCATGCAGAAGTTATGACATATGAGCCGCAGAGACCTCACTAGTTTTACAAGTACTCGAAACGCATCTAACCCATTCGATTTATTGGCACTATTCCAACCATTTCTACCTGAGAGACTAGGTAAAGAACCACTAGAGAGTTCATTGTGATGGTAACTTCCAGGGTGATTAGTTGCTTGTATCACCCTAGTCTATGGCTCACTGAGCCAGGATGAGCCAGATTGAGAGATGCAAATATGTCCTGTTGTTTGATTAGCTGTATGAGTAGTGCAACTAAGAAAATCTACTATAGTTAAAAATAATATTTAAGTTAGTAAAACATATTATTCCAGTTAACGGTCATTAATTATACGTTATTGATGCTTAATATACCTTGATCCTTGTTTAAAATGATTAATATATACTAATTACCAAACTAATTACTATCTGGCACAGACTCGGAGGCCGCATAAGAGAGAAGCTCAAATTGACCTTCTCTCGTAACCAGGCCCAAGGCAGCCTCGCATTTGAGCCACCTTGGCTGGCTCATGCGGTCCAGGCAACCAATCACCATGAGCATGCATTGGAGTTTGTGCTAGCCTAGCTCGCTCATCTAGCCCAGGTGACCAAACACCCCCTTGCATGGCTTGGAGTGTTCAGCAGATCTAAACCAAGTATGTCTTGGATCCAGTGGATCTAAACTAGGTTTGTTGGTGAAAGCATGGAATTGAAGCAGGTAATTCAGCAACATCTTAATCACACAAATCTTTCTGTGATGCACCCAGTAGTCATTTGTTTTAGTGACAACTTGTTTGGCAACAATGGAGAAGGGAAACGGGAGTTCACAGATTTTGGAGTTCATTGCGGGATGACATATGAAAATTTGATTTTTAGTCTCAATCCCCTATTTAATAATCCTTACATCCTAAACTCCCATTCTCTTCCACTAATTCCCTTCAATCAAACAAATAATCGATTATGCCAAAGATGGATCGTAAACGGGATAACATATTAATGACGCCGAAGATGGATGATTATCACAATAATCATGAGAACGCTATATAGCTACTACTACGTACCTCATAGCCTCGATAGGACTACTCACACATCATGTAAAACAACAAGAATGAATAGTAGATTGATTCCATAATTTGAGAGAATACCAAGATGCAAAGCAATTCAAGGTTCAGATGTTGAAGATGAAATACAATGAAGCCTAATATATGGATGATGATGGTAGAGATGGAAAGCTATGGGTGATGGCAGCGGCGGGGTTTCTCTGTTTCTCCTCATTCTACCTCTCTATTCGCATCGCAAAACCTTCTATATATATATATAGAAAAACCTTCGCAGGGGACTCTAGGAGACAAAACAGATCTACTCGCAAAACGACGACGGTGCCCGAGCCAGCACAGCCCACGTGGCACCCTAGAACGACCTAGAGGCCTCGGCCTCCTGTCGCATGGCCTACTGGTGTCCCCGCTGGTTGCCTCCTTTCGCACGAAGTAATCCTCCTCTGTAACATTCTCGAAAATAATGGATTTTCTTACTTTATGATGGTTTTCCTGCTTAGACAAAAATAAAGAGAAATTCGGCGGTCTGACAAAAATCAATAAAAATATATAATAAAAATACTACCAAAAGATAACATTAAACTCAGAAAACATGATACGTTTTCAATGTATCAGATGGCTGCATAACCCTATGAGCTATTTATGCCTTAGCAGTAGTGAGATGGTCTGTCACCTATGCAAAGACTGCCCCTTCTCTCTAGCGGTCTGGAGATTGATAAACTTCTGGCTAGGTCTCCAGCAGACCCTGGCGGTAGTACAATGTCAAAGCATCAACCAATGGTAGGAGGACATTCTGGCGGAGTCTCCCGATAGCCGTGCCCGAGTTCAAAGCGGCCACCTAATCTATGATGTTATGTAGAACATCTAGAAGGAGTGGAATCGCCGGGTGTTTACTGGAAATATGCTCACATACCAAGAGGTGGCGGACCTGGCCATGGCGGACATCCACCTCCAAAGCTCTTGTAGTGTTTATTTTGGGGAGTAGTCCGCATGTCGCATGCTGGGAGGTTTGTGGCTTGTCCCATAAACAAGACACCTTGTAAATCATACTCTTTTTCTTCTAATTAAAAGACAGTGCTCCTATCAGTTTCTCACAAAAAAAAGGGACGAATTGCCCACGAGTTAGTTGTGCCACCTTAGCGCCATTTGTGCCCCTTATGACACAATGGGACGCTTGCCATGGAGTTGTCACCAAGACTCATTAATTTTTTGGCAGATATCAACATAGATGCCTACCTTCGCCCCACCAAAACTCCTAGTGTCATCCTATAAAATGATACCTTCCGCATAGGATTTACTATAAATTGTTGATACAGCAACAAATTGGCCCAAACTCAATCGAGCCACCTCAAAACCAATTGTGGAAGCTCCTTGTGGTTTTTGAAATCGTAATGTGATCATGCATGCTCGTGGCTGGTGGAGATTGAACGCTTGTGATGGAGGGCGGCGAGCTCGGGGCCAGTGGAGGTCAGTGGAGGAGGGGGCTCCCGGCGACAGATCTGGGCCGGTGGAGAAGGGGGCTCGGGGCGGTGGTGAGCGAACGACGAGGGAGGTGGACGAGGCAGTGAGCCACCAAGCGATGGCGGTTGGCATCGAGGCCTGACGAGCTCAAGGCCATGGGCGGGATTTGCACTGGGGCTAAGATCTACGCGGCCGCTCACGATGAGGGAGGAAGACGAACGGGGCAGGGAGGCGATGGTAGTTGACGTCAACGCCGGCAGGATGAGGGCGAGCTCGAGCGGCGAAAGGGGTAGGGAGAGGAGAGAGAGCTCTGGACTAGGGGGCTAAGGGGCACGCAATGGCAGAGTCAACAATTTGTTGTCCAATTGGGAGGGCATTTTCAAAAACGTGAAGACCATAAGTTTGAGAAGGTGGTTGCTACTAACTTCCTGCTACCAATGAGATTTTCAGAGGACTTAACTCCACTGCTAACCCTCTAAGTTAGGCATTGCATGGAATAACTTAATAGATGCTTTTCACCTTGACTTTTTAGATGGCTCAATTTTCGCCTTGATTAACATATGAACTAGCTAGGCATGCATAAGATCAGATGCAACAAAGCAGATCAATCAACCAAATCAATCCAGTATATAGCGATTATCAGCAACCAAACTCACAGTTTATTTTGCTGCTTTCGACCAAGTGACTGGCCAGCCACTTCTTCATGCATGTCTGCCAATTGCCCAATTGCCATTGCACCCGGCGACAGCATCATGAAGACTGACAACCCACGTCGACCATCGCCTGGCTGGATGTCTGATGGCAGCAGCAAGCAAGCACACCGCGCCAAGCCTGTTCTTTTCTAAGACGGCTCAAGCCCGATTCAATTATTAAAACGAAATAAATGTCCGGGACTTGGATTATGGATTTATGGAGGCAGTAAAAGAGTAGGGCACCAGCAAGAAGAGCATCATTAGCATTTTGAGATATTTTAGACTGACTAATAAAGAATTGAAAGAGCAATTTCAAACAGGATATTACATGTCGAGACAATAAATAATTTGATCACGAAACAAGATCTATCGCTTTTTAGATCTAGTAAGAAGCACAGTCCTACTCCTAGCAACTAAAAGAACTACAAACTTAACCAGCTCCTCCTTTACCATAAAAGGACCGAGGCAGCAAAAACACTCTGTACAATCTTTGTACCCATTCCTCTGTAAAATCCGTGCAATCCCTCATAGCGAACCATCTTTATTATCGCATCTATAGTACCTGGTTAATACAGGTAGTCAATGTCACATTACTTTTGAACAATAATGATACAATTAGATGCACATGACGTAAAACGAGGAGGCAGCAGATCACACAATTAGAGTACACTTGTTCAGAAAAATATCGAAAACGCAACAGTGTTTTACTAGTTTGGTTGTATAGTGGTAAAGGATACCTGTGTATCTGGACATCGCATTCCTGCCAATTTCTTGTTTTGCTTGCAACCTAGACTGCAAGGGATAAGATACAATGGTCAAAACAGAATGAACAATTCTTGTTGAGTGAAAGTTTGATGATGCTGTGCAGGCACATAGAACCAGAATTTATGATGCTATGCAACAGGAGACAAAAATAGTGCAGCCAACTGATGGGGGTGTTTTGTGCTGCAGGAGATCTAGTCGTGCTTGCTTGCTTTGGTATAATCCAATAAAGTGTGTTCTGGATAAGTTCACGAATACCATACATTACAGGTTTTCCTGAACTTCCGACGTAGGCACATTTTTCTACCACATTTTTTTTCCATTTAAAATTTTGTTTCAGAAAAGTATGGATAGGGTGCATTAATGCTAAAACTCTGCAGAGGATAAGGTGGGTTAAAACTGAAAATTACCTACACATCTCAAATAAAATTTACCTTAACCACTAGCAATGGGTAGGTCACAACAGTAGCTCCCAGTTTAGCTATTGCACCTAATAAGAATACCTGCTCAAGGGGAAATACTGAGAATGGAATATAGAAATATACGTAAGAAAATTTCCAAGAGCTTGCACTGTTATTTAGCTTTGGATCCGAAGAACAAAACAAATATATGATCTGGCCTGTGGAATGAGACAAACAGAAATAATAAAGTGGATTTTTTGTTTTGCTTTGATAGAATCACATAGTGAGAACATAAGTAGTTGCAATAACAGACAGACAATTGTATTTGTACCACAAAATAGAGCAAGGACCTTCCCTCCCTGAAGTCACGACACAAGCTATATTGTACAACATACAGCAGACCTAACAAGAGTTTCTACCATGCTCAAATAATCACATGATGCATCTTTACAATCATATAATGGGATATGCTAGAATTGCAGACAAATGATCTGAATGTAGTTCAAAGAATCACCAAGGAAGAATCTTTTTCACATGAAACATATATTATTGAATATGATCAAACAGATGCACACCTGGACTTGCTACGGATATTACAGAGAAATGAAGTTTCTAGGAAGACAGACATGTGCAAATTTCTAGAAACACAAAAATAAAGCTTCTAAGAAGACAGTATGCTAACACTTGTGATTGAACAGTCCAAAATATCATATGTTCGCAAACACAGCAACATGAGCTATATGCAAACATTCCATACCTCTATAGCAGTGATGTTCTTCTTGGGAAGTTGCTTCACAGACCGCTTTGACTGCAGACGCTTTGCCAGTGTTTCATATATCATAAACTGAATTGATGGATTACATACCTGACAGTTTACATGGTTTCAACCTGTCGAATTACATATATAGCCACTAAATTGTTGGTTCTGATGTTCTTGAAACAGATAACTAACCATGATTAGTGTCGGAACAAGTCCTTTCCAGAATCCTCTTATGCCTGATTCACGATAGACCTCCCGGACCTGTTTAATACGGGTAATAGTAAGTACGATCATGTCTGATAACTTAATTTCAAAAGTTGAAAGCAAATTAGCAGGACTCAGTACTTCAGATGCCTGTCATTGTTACAGTTGAAAATATATCAATGCAAGTTTTTGCAAATGAAATTTATAATTTTGTAGGGTGCAATAATTAAACCTACAAAAACAAGTGATTGGAAAATAGAATTCAAGCCTAAATTTTGTAGAGTGATCTAGATGCAGGCTCGACCTATCTGATGTTTCTAGACTCTATGTTTTATGCAACTTCAAGTTTAAAGGCAACAACTCCAGCAGAAATATCTTGTATACGTCTTGGTAATTTCTCTTTCTCCACTCAGAGATGACATTTTTTTCTATGCTCACCATTTTCTAATATAGGAATTGGACACAGAAAGAACATGCAACAACTTAGAAAAGGAGTGCTCACCGCTTGAAGTGTGCCATATGGACGAGGTTTTTCAGAATCAAGTTTAGCTAACTTATCCTTAAAAATTGAAACCTCCATTGAATTGGCCCTAGATACTTCCTTGAGCAAAAGCTCCCTCTTAGACTCTATCATCTTCCTTTCGGCCTGTGTATGTGTCTGAAAAGTAGAAAAAAATCATTTGCTGATCTGCTGCAGTAAAATTTATTAGATATAAATAAAGTATTGCTTTATTTGGAATAGCATATAAACATGTTGCGATTTATTGGTGGTTGCATTATTATTAGTAAAAGACCGATAACAATAGACCACATGGACTTTCAACTAAATTCACAAAAGGATGCTATGCCCTAGTAACCCTTGTGCTTTGGCAACTCTAGAAATGAAAGGGACCCAGCCTCATGGATTCCTTGTTATCACAAAGACAAAGCCAATACACGTACTGAGAGCGATGGCAGCAGCGACACTACTTGACTTCAGTAAGATGTAAGGGAAGTAATGTTAGCATTCCTCTTTAGGGCTTAATTAACCCTGTTTGGATTTATTTATTTTGGTAACTCTCTTCTTTGATGAAATTTAGCGGTTCTTATGTTATATTTTGTAAAAAAGGAAAGATTATTAACAAAGTTTACCTGCATACGTGTCACAAGAACCCATATTGGAATGGTAAGAAGAACATTGATTGACCTGCAACAAAGAAAAGTTTCCGTGAACATGCCTAAGATCAATGATGCCATATCTCATGCAATTCAGTTTATTCCTTTTTATTCACGAAGATGCTTTAGTTTTGACCATAGAAACTAAGATAACAGCCACTAACTGAAATGCGAGGCACCAATATTCATGATCAAAGGTGGATAATCCAAATGGATACGACTTGGATGAATGGACTGCAGTGCTCCAACTGAGGTAATGAAACTAGATGACTGTAATATTAGGGAAAATAAAACCCTGTTATCCTTATTGACTATTCTATTATTTAGCAGCTTACACGTATATGTTCATCCCTGGTTGGTAGAACTTCCTTCATTTTTCTCATTATAACCACTAACACATGTAACCTAAGTGTATTCAGAAGAAAATTTTAATGGTGTCATTGAATATTTCATTGTGGAGGGGGCAATGATCCATTAAACAACTATGAAGGGTAAGCGTGGAGATGATTGAGTTCGAGATATGATAAAATTATGATTCACCAGAACAGAAATCATCTTGGCTGGAAAGGATTACAAGCTTACAACTCAATGTGAATCATTGCTTCAGTCAAGTCACACGCAGGATCAGGACAATAGTCATAGCTGCCTATACAATATTATCAATTGCATCTTTATCACTCTGTTATCCTCTTTTCCCATGAACATTTACATGTTCATGTCAAATTCATAGCTTACACAAGCACAAATGCACAACTCTTCCGCAAAGGCCTTTGTTGGATTTGTATCCAAGCTGTTGGAATACACTCTTAGACAAACAGCACTAGATAATTGAACACTCCATCTTGTTCATGCCCACATTTCAAGGAAAATAAGTGATTGGTCTGTTGAGCAAATGTTGAGGCTCCCAGTTGACTTGACATATAAGTGATGTTTGGTATTTGCCGTATAAGTAGATGACTTACCCAGCAACAGCTGCAATAACAAGCCAAGAGAACATCCCAACAGTGCCATCCCCTAGGCCCTTCTTACCACGAGCAGCTGCTACATCTTCCACTTTGTTCTTGAGAAGCTGGTAGAAGTAGTAATAGATTCCCTGCAACCACAAATCCACAAACAGGATACGTCTTAAGTCGTAGATCGGACTAGATAGAAGCATCATGGTGCTGTAATAAACAAAACATCACAGCTCCACGATGTTGCACAATTATAAAAACAGACCAAACAGTGGAATTTACCTGCGAGGCGGCGGTGCCCACTAGAGAGGGCTTGAGCCCGCTGTACAACCCACCCCAGCCTTCCGTCTGGATCAGCTGCAGTTAATTGATTCCACAATTAACCATTAGGACATTGGCAGCTGCAACTCTAAATGAACCACGAGTCTGCGAGGAATCACCTGAAGCATCTGGAACAGGGTGGAAGCGTCGGAGGGGGCGCCACTGCTGGCCTTCTTCTTCTTCGCTGACCTCTGCGTCTGCTGCCGGGTGTTCACCTGCTCGAGCCATCATCAGGCAGCGAAAGGAGTGAACTGGTTAGAGGGCAAGAGCGGAATTAATCAGAGCGAGAGGAGATGGGAGGGGAGAGGATGGTACGGTCTGGAGGGGGTAGGTGATGATCTGGGCGATGATGCCGCCGCCTGCGCCGGCCAGCCCGTTCACCACCGCGCTCGACATACGCCAACCTAGCAATCGGGCGGAATCAACAGGCAGTACAGCAAATTTCTGTGAGCTAATCGAGAGAGTGCCCAAAAATGGGGTCACCTTGCTAGTCTGCTACTACTTGTTTGGTGGAGCCGCGAAGGGCCAGCCGGCGGAGGCGTCCCACCGTTGCGCACGCCGTGCTGCCGCGGCTGCACTGATGCGAGACACGGCGCCGAGGTGGGCCGCCGGTGCACGTCGTGAGGAGCCCGGAGGTGGACTGCGAGGGGGAGCGAGATGAGGGGAGGGGAGATCGAACTGGAAGCCAGGAGGCGGGTTGCCAATGGTGGAGGAGGGTGTGTTCCGCGATTTTCCACATTTCCCTTTCCTTCGCCGGATTTGGGGCAGTAAGTTGTGCTTGCGCTATCCGCTCGTTAAAGCCGACTTTCGAATTCCACTCGCCTTCTTTTTCAAAATAGCACCCATGACTTTCCGTTATGCAATTTATGCTATCCTTCATCTAATTCTGAAGCGTAGAAAATTATAGAAACACAGTCGTCCTCCAGAGAGAGAAAAATGGAAGTATTGTTTCATAATGAGCTAACCTTTGCAGAACACAACAGGTAAAGAAAAACCTTTACATAACGCAAGAATTTACAGAAAACAGTTTAGTTCTAGTAGACTTATAGAAAATCTCACGTTTCAACTTACTCAACCTAGTGTCACAACCTTCTTCTTGTTCTTATCTTCTATTTTGGATTCATTGATGTGATATCTTGTTATCTATCACAACCTTTTCTATTATCCACTTTAAGAATTTTAACTAGTCTAAAGATCTTTGGAGACATATGAGGTCTTCAAAATTTAACTTTTAGTCTTATTATGTACAAATGTAGTATCTATCTCCCTATATATAAATGTAGATTATAGAAATACCTAAATATAAAGGTGGACGAAACCATTCAATCTTGAATGAACTATTGAGAGTACATCTCAAATTTCCAACGTGATGGTTCAACCGTCAACTCTTCGAATCGTCTAAATACAATGATGTAATATAACTTGTGTTCAAAAAGCGCAACCATAAATTTATGTATATTTAAAAAACGCAATAATACATTTGTTTCTTACTCCTATAAGAATGGGGAATTCAATTTCTTCGAAAGAGCATATACGATCAGCACTTAGCAGTTCGTATGCCATTTCCACGAATAACAAAAAAATGCCTGCTCCAACTGATGTTTCCGTATCTGTGCCTTCAAGGAGGGGCAAAACGCGAAAAGGGAGAAAGGAAAACTCAGAACACTTGTAAAACCCTAGCCTACCGGAGACGGCGCCGAGAGGTCGGCTAGTTGGAGAGCGCGAGGATGTTCTCGCCGGCGATCAGGAAGCCCCACCTCCTCCACCGCAGGGACAAAGGAGGAGACGACCCCTTCACCTCCCCCTCCTGCTGCCGTCAACTCCCCTTCGCCTGGTGGATTCGCCCTCTCCGACCGCCCCGCCACTGGCACCCCGGCCCCATGGACCTCCTCCTCCTCCTCGCTAGGTGCTCCTTTCTTCTCACCTGTCTTCGATTTCACCAGAATCACCGCATTGTATCGTATGGTCGTAGCTAATTGAGGGACCGAAAGCGAGCGATGCGCAGGAACCTTTGCCGTCCTACTTGCAGTAGTCCAACGCGTTACAGTTTAGCACAAATCATTAAGCTCTGATGTTTCTACATTTTGTTTCTCTGTGCAAATTTCTAGGATTTCGACATCGAAGCAAACAGACAGGGTTGATGATTCTGACCAGATCCAACCAGTGCGTGTAGCAGAGTTTCCCCAAGTCGTGAGGAATGCACAAGCCAACCTTCTGCAGAAGAATTTTTCTGGTAACTGTTTTCTCGTGGTGTGCCTGCACTATTTTTCTTGTATTAGTTTGCTTCGACCATCCTGAACAGTAGATGCGTGTTATGTATCTCTTGTAGGCAAGAACATGCTTGCAGGTGGCATTGACAAAGAAACATCCCTTGCATGGATGATATGTGGAAATGAGCTTTTTATCTGGAGCTACTTGGCTTCTGTTGCAAAAGATTGTCTTGTACTTGGTGTCCCGTCTTCTCTTGTGGGAAACAAAGCCGCAACATCCCTCTGTGGTAATCAGTGGACGGTTTGCATCATGAGATGGGGTACTAGTGGTCCATCAACAAGGAACAGTGGAGATATGTTGCACCGAAGAAGTTCGACCGGTGTTATCCTCTGCAACAAAAGAACACAAGCTATTGCGTATTGGCCTGATATCCATGATGAAAGTAGCAAGAGTCCAGTTCTTAGTTTATTTGGCTACAGTGAGGCATCTGCAAATGTTGGTACATCTGGATGCTACAGGTTTAACTCACTTATTGCAGCTTCCATTCCAGGATGCCTTCATGAATGTATTGCAATAGCTTCTGAGACGACAGGCGCTTTATGGTTGTTTCAGTGTTCACCAGCAGGAATTCATCGAAGAGAAGTTCATCGAGATACATTAGGAGACAATGGCACTGAACATTCTCAGAAAATTAACGGTGGAAGATCCTTGGCTTGGCTAGCAAGTAATGTATCATCCGATGCTGCTGACCGAAAGTTCTTCTTGTTGACTAGCCACGAGATACAATGTTGGAGCATCTCACTCTTGCGTGACATCAATGTAAAAAAATTAGGATCTCAGGAAATTGTCGGTAGTGATGGAGATTTAGGCATAAAAAGGACATAGCTGGGCAGAAGAACATCTGGCTTTTGGACATGCAGATAGATGAGCATGGGAAGGAATTTAGCATTCTTGTTGCTACCTTGTGCAAAGATCGAGTGAGTGGGTCAAACTATACTCAGTATTCTCTTCTGACAATGCTGTACAAATCTAACCAAAAGTGCTCATCTGAAGATAATGTGCTTAAGTTTGAAAGGTTTTTGGAGAAAAAAGCTCCTTCTCAGGTGATAATCCCAAAAGCTAGAGTGGAGGATGAAGAGTTTTTGTTCTCCATGAGGCTAAAAACTGGTGGTAAGCCTTCTGGCTCTGTAATCATCCTATCAGGTGATGGAAGGGCAACGGTAGCCATATATTGGCGAGGTTCCACCCGACTCTATCAATTTGATCTGCCATGGGACGCTGGAAAGGTTTTGGATGCTTCCATTATCCCATCCGCTGAGGACAGAGATGAAGGAGCTTGGGTTGTTCTGACAGAAAAGGCAGGAGCCTGGGCAATACCTGAAAAAGCTGTATTAGTTGGTGGTGTTGAGCCTCCAGAGCGCAGTTTATCACGAAAAGGTAGTTGTAATGAAGCGGTCGCTGAAGAGAAAAGAAGAAGTCAGGCGTTCAGTGCCAGTGTTGTTCCCAGAAGAGTTAGTTCTGAGGCTTGGAGTGCTGGAGAGAGGCAAAGGCCAGCATTAACTGGCATAGCTCAGCAGGCTGTGGTTGATGAAGAGGCTGAAATGTTACTTAATCGACTATTTCATGACTTTGTTGTGTCTGGTGCAGTTCACAAGGCACTTCAAAAGATTAGAGCAGCAGGAGCATTTGAGAAAGAGGGTGAGATGAACATATTTGTCCGAATAAGCAAATCCATTGTAAACACATTATCTAAGCACTGGACAACAACTAGAGAAGCTGAATTTCTTGCTGCGACAATTGTTTCATCCCTTGCTGAGAAGCAGCAAAAACATGAGAAATTCCTTCAGTTTCTTGTCTTGTCCAAGTGCCATGAAGAACTCTGTTCAAACCAAAGTATGAATTCTCTCTTTCCATCGCTAAGTTTATTATTTTGGGCTAATATTATCCTTGTTATGAATAATCAAACCCATTGGTTTCTTTAATGTCAAAATATCATGACAATGATGGCATTTTGACTGGAGTTAGGAACCTGCTGTAATCATGTGAAGAAAAATAACTAATTCCTAGTTGATCTTAAATCTGAGTACAATCACATAATTGTTCCTGCCTGTCTGCCATCTGTGTACACATTGTTGTCAAAGCTGATGATCACCTAGCCTCTTGTAATCTGTCTACTTTGATATGCTTTGTAGGCTATTAGTGTGTGCTCATCATTAGCCATTCGTCTTAGAAAACTCACCCCTTTTTTCCTTAACATCAGTAGTGATAACAGTGTGGTAGGGCTGTGGGGACTACAATAATGAGCCATACAGGGGAACTGGTACTGTTCTCTGAGTTTAATTGCCACCGAATCATTTTTGTTATGCTTCTGTTTGATAAAAGAAACAATTTGGTCATTCTGTAGGAGCTGCAATGTTAAGTGTTATGGAACATGGAGAAAAGCTCTCTGGAATGATCCAGCTCAGAGAATTACAAAATGCGCTTAGTCAGCAGCGTTCAAGCACGCATTTATCACCTCAATCAAAAACCCAAACTGCTGGTGCACTTTGGAACCTCATTCAGTTGGTTGGTGAGAAAGCTCGACGGAACACTGTTCTATTAATGGATCGTGATAATGCTGAAGTGTTCTACAGTAGAGTTTCTGATATAGAGGATCTATTTTATTGTTTGTCTCATCAACTTCGATACATTATAACCGGAGAAGAACACCCATCTGTTCAAATGCAACGTGCACTTGAATTATCAAATGCTTGTGTGACCTTAGTTCAGGCAGCATTGCACTACAGAGAGGAGCACAAGGACTGGTATCCTTCTCCAGAAGGACTGATAACATGGAACAGTCAGCCTGTTGTGCGATCTGGAATCTGGAGGTTGGCATCATCTGTGATGGAGCTTTTGAGAGAACCAGGAGCTGCAGACATGTCAATGAAGTCCAATCTATGGTCTCAGCTGGAAGGACTCACAGATATGTTATTGGAGGGGTATATAGGTCTGTTAACTGCCAAATTTGAACGTGGGGAGGAACATGGTGTACTAGTCCAAGAATATTGTGAACGGAGAGATGAACTTCTTGGATCCCTTTATGACCTTGCAAAACAAATTATAGAAGCAAAATATCAGGTTGGTCTAACTCTAGGTCACCATTTGCTTAATGATTTTCTTTGCTATGCATTTATCTTTTGCAAGTTCATGTCATTCCTTGATTTGCATGTTTTATCTTATTGTTCTATTTGACAGTTCATATTACCTCCATTTCACAATATCTATCACGTGCGCGTAATATCTGATGGAATTTGACTATACTTATTTTCACTAGATAGATTAGTAGTATGTTTATGTAATAGAAGCAAACATGGTCCAATTCCATCAAGTATTACTTAACTTTTTTGTTTCCTAGGTATGTGCGCATGACATATATTATGAAACAGAGGGAGTAGTTAGTACTCCATTCCCTCAGAGAATGATGTGGTTACTCAATAAGTGCATAGCTTATTTAAGTGATGGAGCAGTGTTATACTAAAATGGTGGATTGTTGAGGTTCAAATTTCATGTCATGTACTCCCTCCGTCTTATAATGTAAGGCTTATTTTGATTGGTTAAGACAAGGCTTTTGACCAACAATTACTCCATTGGTATGTGGTTTATGTGACATAAAATTAATGTCATTAGATCCGTATTTAAAAGTACTTACTTATGATTGTGACTTTGTATCATATAAACCACATATTAATAGAGTGATCGATGGCCAAAATCTTGTCTTAACAAATCAAAATACGCCTTACATTATTGGGCGGAGGGAGTATATGCATTAGTACTGAATCCATGGTTTCCGATTGCATCAATATTCGGATGAAAATTTTGATAGTTTGCTGCTCAGTTGGTTCTCCGATTGACTTCCCGTGGTTCATTGTAGTGAGTATGGACTATGCATGCATTGACTAGTAATCTCTGATCATCACACAGGTATGCTTTGGCCAGCTGCCATGAATGTAAGTTTGTATGCATTACCGTAATAGATAATAGCTTGACATAATTAAAAAATGGCAGTTGCTGCTAGAATGATACTAGTATTCCAAATCACAGAGAAGCATGACAAAGGTCCATTTGGAAAATTAGCAATTTTATGAAGGTAGCATTTTCTGGATTATCCATTTACCTACTGCTGCGATCAGTTTCTTGACATTATACATTCATACTTAAGATGTAGCTGTGTATGACTGCAGTCAAAATTTTCACTTTGGTATTACTTGATCTTAATGTGGAATACTTAATATTGTGTGTATCTATAAGGAGTCAAGAGAAGGCAATGACAATCTGGATCTCAAAGAATCTATATTTAGAGAGGTTATTTCTCCTATTTTGGCAACAGCTAAGCGGCATGAAGGGTACCAAACATTGTGGCAGATTTGCTATGATATCAGTGATACGGTTCTCCTCCGCAATCTTATGGTAAAATCACATGACCGCCTACCCAATTTGTCTCAGATCATCTTTCTACTGCTTGAATGTTGTGTACATTATGCAGGAGACAACATATTATATTTTTACAATGACCTAGCAATCTAGCATATAAGATTAGATTATTCACTTTCTACGAAAATCTGTTATAGGACATGGTTCTTATGTTAATCTTGTGTTGCAGCATGATAGTGTAGGACCTCATGGGGGATTCAGTTTCTATGTTTTCAAACAGCTAGTCAACAGCCGTCAATATGCTAAGCTGTTAAGGCTGGGTGAAGAATTCCAGGAAGAGTTAACTAGTTTTCTGAAAGACCGGAGTGATCTTCTGTGGCTTCATGAGATATGCTTAAATCAATTTTCATCTGCTTCAGAGACTCTTCATACCTGTGCTCTGCTTTTGAGTCCCGAGGAAGATGCTGACCTCACAAGTAACAGAAAGCCGCTGTCCTTTGCTGAAAGAAGGCGTCTTCTCTATCTCTCTAAAATTGCTGCAACTGCAGGTTCGCTGTTTCTTCTGTTATACTTTCTGCTATACATTCGCCCGAGGCACTGAAAACAATAATTTGGGAAGTTGCATCTGTAGATGTTGTGATTGATAAAAGCAATATTCTCCGCATATTATATGGGCTTTATGCAAATGGGCTGCCGATATCCAGTAGTTTATCAAGTGCTAAGTTTATGTGAGGAATTCCATGATTCCCTCCATCATTGAAGTTATTTCTCATGCTTACGACTTGTACATTTATATTCCTCTATGCAAGCTCTTGCAGTCTCATGTGGCATACCACTTGGCATTTTATCACGAAAAAATTTCTTTCCTGATCCTACTGAACTTTCGGCAGCAGAGCAAATGCTTGAATACTGATTGTCTAGAAGATTATTTCAGTGAATGGAATAGAAACTTGCATCATTCTTTTGTATCGATTCCTGTTTAGTAGATGGCATGTATTGTTTATTTTTCCCCTTTCAATAAACTGATATATCGCAACTCTTAACAAGTAGGCAAGGATGTTGATTATGAAGTGAAGGTTGCGCAGATAGATGCTGATGTCCGGATTCTAAAACTGCAGGTGAATTGTCTTAAACAGAAAAGGTCATGTTATATTTCTGTTTTCTAGTCAATTAATTTTACGTTTTACTTTTCTTTACAGGAAGAGATTGTTCAGCATGATCCAGAATACGCACAGGGCAAGTATACAAGCAAGCTCCTTCGTCCCTCAGAACTGATTGAAATGTGCCTGAAGAGAGGCCGAGAGCTTTCTCTCAAAGCTTTTGAAGTATTTGCTTGGGCAGGCTCCTTGTTTTGGAGCTCCAACAGAGGCCTTCTAGAGGATTGCTGGACAAACGCAGCCAACCAGGATGACTGGGTCAAGCTTTCACAGGCATCCACTTCAGAAGGCTGGAGTGACGAAGTCATCCAAGAATCTCTTCAAGGAACGGTCCTCTTCAATGCTTCTAGGCTGTGTTATAGCCCAGACGCGGTGGTGTATGACGGTAAATTTGAGGACGTGCTGCCTGTGAAGAAAGAGGATGTGCTTGCGAGAGGCTTGGAGGGCAAATGCTTCTCAGTGGAGGAAGTGCTAATGCAGCACAATGATTTTCCGGATGCCGGTAGATTGATGATGACGGCCGTGGTAATGGGCAAGGAGCTATCTTATACTGTTCCGGCTGATGAACCTGTGGAGATAGACTCATGATATCGTCAGGAAGACATGTAGTAGGGTAGACTTCCAAATCAGTATCTTTTTACTTTGTGATGGCCATCTGATAGTTCCATAACCACAAATGGGAATTTTTTTGGGTAGCAGCACGGAATGTGTAGTTCCTGTTGTATTTACTGTGGCGAAACCTTTGTAGAGACTGCAAGATTGCCAGCTCTTGCCTTTTTTTTTAGCTCGAGCTGTGGCTTGAAACAAGCTGTTTCTTTTTTTTTCTCCTATTGAGGGAGTAAAACAAGCTGCTGTTTATGTTGCTTAAAAATCGTTACAATGGAGTGGGAAAATGCAAAACCAATCTTACCATTGGTGCTCCAATCATCTCGACCATCAATGTGCACTGAGGTTCATGCGTACGTATGTGATATGTGATTGTTCATACGTGTTTTGCTTCGTGCGAGTACTGTCCGCACCTGTCACATCATGTTTTTGACAGTGGAGGGAGAGATGAGGCCCATATATGTGTTTGGGCTTCAATTCAGCCTTGCGAGTTGGAGGAAATTGAGGATACGCCCCGTTTTCTGATGACTTTTGATTATAGGAAAAAGTGTATATTTGGTCCCTCAACTATTGCCAAAGTGTAGATTACGTCCTTTAACTTTAAAACCGGGTAAACTTGACCCTCCAACTCTCAAAACCATGTAATTTACATTCCTAAGATAGGTCAAAACCAGTTTTGATCATCCAAAAACGGTTTTATGCTGACATCCGCCTATGTGGATCCTAATCAGCTTTTAAAAAAAAGTTTTCTCAAATCACAAAATCACCAAGTTTATGCTAGGTTACAAATTTCCTTCATATATCCATAAATTTATTTTTAAAAATTGGAATTTGAAAATTTAGAAATTCCTAAAAAAATTAGACATTTGAATTTCCTACGCAAAGCTTTTAGTAAAATTTTCCTGAATATTTTTTGTTAGTTTTCATAAAAAAAAAGGAAAATTACAAAAAGTAGAAAATTCAATAAAAATTCAAATGTCTGATATTTTTTTAGGAATTTCTTAGTTTTCAAATTCCAATATTTTTAAAATAAATTTATGGAATATATGAAGGAAAGTTGTGACATGGCATACACATGGTGATTTTGTGATTTAAGAAAACTTATTTATTTTCCTTTTAGGCTGATTAGGATCCACATAGACGTCATGTCAGCACAAAACCGTTTTTGGATGGTTAAAACCAGCTTTGACCTATCTCAGCGATGTAAATTACATGGTTTTGAGAGTTTGATGGTCAAGTTTACCCGGTTTTAGAGTTGAGGGATATAATCTACACTTTGGCAATAGTTGAGGGACCAAAAATGCACTTTTTCCTTGATTATATGCCCTGTTTTCCTTTGCTTTGGATCATATGCCTCATTTTTTTTAGCACCTCTGATCATATGCCTCAATTCGTGCTGACTGGGACAGAGAATGAGGTGAGTTGACAAAGAACTCGCTGACTGGGACATTTAATTCCCCACGCTGCCCTCTTTTGCTCATATCTGCTCTCCCTGTCTCGAACCGTCTCGTTCTCCCGAGTCTCTCTCCTCTCTGACCACAAGCCGGCAACCAAGGTGACGGGCACGCCGGCGATTCAGGCATCCCCGGCGGCAAACCAGAGAACCGACCACACAAGCGCGGCGGGCATCGTAGCAGCGTCAATCTAGTCCCCAATCCCATCCTATCTCTGTCCCTGCAGCATGAAGCACGGCACGGGTGCCGAGTACACCAGCTCGGCGGCGACCACATAGCCTCGGTAAGGATTCTCCCGTGCCGAATCGGCTTCTTACGCTGTCTAATCCACCGAATTTGTGATGATTGATTGCTCTCCGGGGAACCCTAGTTCTTGAGCCATTTTTCCCCAATTTTCTCTTTGTTCACTATGCGCACGCGCTTGAGAGAGAGGGTACCGAATGGGTATTCCTTGTTCCTCACTATGAAGACGCGTGTGAGAGGCTAGTTTACCTTGTCCATTTGGCAAGCCAAACCATGCGTCCCCCGCACTAAATCAAACCATGTGTCCGTCGCTACTGCTGTACTAAATCAAAGCATCAAAAATGTATCCAATTCGTAGGTCATATGGCTAAATACAGTGGAAGCAAGGTAGTGGGTAGAGTTGTGTTGTACTTAATAATCTGAGCTGAGTTGGAACCATCTTGTTTGCATATTGAAGTTGAGTATGGTTTTGTTTACATGCATGAATTTGTGTGTATAGGGACTGATGTCGTTGGGTAGCTCATCGCACAACTTCGATGTGAAGCGGATTAGGGGGCTCCCGCTAATTGACTGCCCTGGTTGCGGGAGGGAACAGTTGCGCCTGCTGCAATCCTCTACTCTGGACAATCTGGGGAAGTTCTTCGTCAAGTGTCCAAGGAATGAGAAGGGAAAGAAGGTTGCCGATTAATTTTGTTCTCATGGATGGATGCCTTGGTTGTTCCAGATATTTCAGCAGCCTTTATATAGCATGTCGAAGAAGATATAATTTTGCTTCATAGCTTCATATCCCCAACTGTTGATCAGCTTTTGATCTTTTGACATATTGCGAAGGATTGCTCCTTTTTTATGTGGTTGGAGCAGTACAAACAGTTCATTGGAGAGCTAGGCATGTCAAATGGAGACGAGCATGTGGCTACGAGTATTGAGTCAGACAGAATTTGGCGGAGCGTCGAGGCCATGAGGGTAGAAGTTGCTGGGATGAATGCCAGAATGGACAAGTTTGGGAAGACCATAGATCTTCAGATCTTAGTGAATTGTTGTACTGTTTTTGTCATAGTTTTGATCCTTCCAGTTCTGCTAGTGAAGTAGTTTATGAAATCCTGGTTGTATGCAATTAAATTGCTTGAGCAACATTAGTGTTGGAACATAGATCTTCTGGTTGTATGCAATTGAAGTGTTTGAGCGAGTATATTTTTCTGGTGACCTCATATGCTTGTGATCTGCTTTTGTGACCTGCTGTTTATGATCTCCTTTTGTTGCATGAACTCATTAATCTTCTTTGTGACCTGCTGACTGGGAAAACAACTGTGACCTGCATGAACGATCGTCCTATCTATTTGTGACCTGCTGACAAAATGCATCACGAACAAAGTGCATGAACAACTTGCGCCATGTACACTTAATGCTACCTACTGCTTATCTGAATTGGACCATAACAATTATAGTCATGTATACTCAGTTACCATCAGCACAATAGTATACTGAAAATGAAGTAGTTTTTCACAAAAGCATGGTTCACAACTCCAAGCTGAGCTCAAATCTCAAAAAACAATACCCATAACCTGGCTGTAGCATGGTCCACAACTCCCAGCCGAGTTCAAATCTCACAAAAAACAAGACCCATAACACAATAGCATGGTTTAAACTCCTAGCTGAGTTCACATCTCACAAAATGAAGTAGTTTTTCACATCTGACATCGCAGTTGAGTTCATTTCTCATAAAAGCTTGATTCGCAGCTCCAAGTTATTTTTTCTTCTTTGGGGTTAATTTCTCGGACCTCTGCGGCATGTCAGAAGCATTACTTGTCCCAGCTGGTACCGTCACATCTCCAGCATTAGCCAAAGCTAGTCTCCTACAGAGCAAACGATGGTTATGGAGCTTAGGTGACAATCTATGGCAAAAAATCACGAAACAACTACCTTCTCGTGATAGGTCCAGGACTATCCTGTAGGACAGCAGAAAGGGGAGTAGATTGTCTATTAGGTGTCCCCGTTGCAGCCACTTCCAAGGCACCCACCTCACTCCTATGAACGCATTGCCTTCCTCTTTCTGTTCAAATAACAAAAGTGTAAGAAGGAATAAAATATACTATAACTGAAGAACATGCAAGTGCTACCTTTTTTTGGTGCTACTCTGAGGACAAGCAGTTCTTCTATGCCCCAACTCTCCACATTGCTTGTATCTGTGTTTGCTACCTGATCCGGATGGTTTACTTCCATTCCCACCATTCTCAAGGCATCCTTTGATCCTCAACTTCCTACGTCTCCCTGCTGACTTCTTGCTAATTGGTGGAAGCATCACAAAGCCTATATTAACCTTCGGCCATTGAGACCTATCTGTGAGAGGCTCTATCTCTCCAGCATAAGCTGCCCTAAACCTTTCCAACAAGAAGTATTCATGGATGTAATCTTCAAAGTTCACTTCAATTCTCTCAAGTAAGAATACTAGTGCATGCTCACAAGGCTTCCCAGTATGCTGCCATTCCAAGCAAGTGCACTCCTGGCTGTCTAGCTTCACGACATGTCTAAGGTTGCTCTGGTTGACATCTCTGACCTCACAGCTGCTTTTGGTTGATCTCCCAACCTTCAAATGATTTAAACCTCTGCTCTTATTGTTTAACTGTTGAATGATTGCCGGTAATATCCTTCCTCTCAACTTTTCCCAATTGTTCGTCTCTTATCAAAAAGCCTAATGATTTTTTTCTCTAATAGTATCAGCTAGCTCATCTACAGGAAGATCTTTTATATCTTTTATCCAATTGTTGAAAGACTCAGCCAAGTTGTTGTGGATATAATCACATTTTATGTCTGTGTTGAAACTGCATCTCATCCACTTCAGGCTATGGTACTTACTCAAGTAACCACCCACTTCAGGGCAAGCCTGTAAGACCTTCAACATGTGGTGATCAAAAACTTCTTGTCTATAAGCCTTAGCAGCTGGCCACATATGCCCAAAACTATCTCCATGAAACTTTTTTGTGAAGTTTGACATCAAGTGTCTAAAGCATTCCTTTGCTCTGCTTGTGGGGAAAAAAAATTGGACGGCATTCTCTAATCCTTTGCATGCATCAGTGCATATTGCAAGAGTTTGTATTGGCCCAAGTGCCCTACTCAACTGTGTCATAAACCAAGCCCAATTATTGTCTTTTTCATAATCAATGAATGCAATTGCTATAGGGAACATCCAATTATGACCATCTAGTGTTGTACATGCTGCTAAGTGCCCGTTCCACTTTCCATTCAATGATGTTGAGTCTATACTAACATATGGTCTACAACCAGCTAAGAAACCCTCAAATGCAGGGCTTAAGTGCCATAAAGAATCTCAAAAATACAATTTACCTCCAACTGTTTTCACATCTACCTCCACAATGCTGCCTAGGGACCTCTTCTCAATCTCAGCCTTGAAATTCCACAGTGTCATACCCTATAGTGCAATTGAACTTATCTTGTAGCTGCTTCTGTAGTTTCTTAGCCCCAAGGGTAGGATCCTGTTGGAGAATACTCATTGACTTATCAGCCACCCAGGATTGGGATACCATGCTTGTCTTGATTCTACTGGTTGATGAACACTCATGTGTAGGTACTAGCTTATTAACTTACATATAAAATGACATCTATTAGCAATTGGTTATAACACTTAATCAATTGAGTACTATCAAATAGCTAACTTAGTACCCTGATTATTTTTTATCTGCTCTTAACCTGGCTGTTATCTTCCACGGACATCCAGGTGCTCTACAATGCCCCATATATCTTGTGGTGTCAGTTTTGGTCACTTTAATGTCAAACTCTTTGTTGATAGCGAACTGTGTAATAGCCTCCCTAAATTCAGCCATTGATGGGAACAATGACCCTTTCACTATCTCAGGATCATCTTTGTCATATATGATCAGTTCCTCTTCAGGATTGTCATCACTCACAGGAATTGCTGTCTTATTGTGGCGTACCCGGTTTTGAGGCCGGATAAACCCCTGTGTTTGCCGTGCTAGTCCCATGATCAGTGGCTGGCACACACAAGCACTTGATAGCATAGACATGCGACAAATCGTTCATTACACAAATAGCCATAATTGGTCTTTATTTAGTACAAACCAGGCCTATTGGCCGAATTCAAACTGCAGCGGAAATAAACACGCGGTAGATAACCCATCGGTATGCCGAACCACAGGCAACTGACTGGGGGATTGAAACCCTACGCTTCGAAGTTACTGTCGCTATCTCCGGTCGGGTACTCCTTCTCATCTTCTGGCCACATAACAAGCCAGGTGAGTACGTTGAATGTACTTGCAAGCTTCCCACCGAGGAAACTTTGGCACAGACATAGATGTATGCAAGGGAATTTGAAATGGCTCTAGCCTATGTTTCATATTGAGCGAGAAAGTAAGTTTGCATTTGAAATATGTAAATAGATAGTAAAAATAGTTTTCGCAAAATGTCTCGACGCAGCAAGACAAAGTTCCTATTTTCATCATTCTTTCCGCTACAACGGGAAAATCATTTCTGTGCTTTCCACTACAACGGAAAAGCATGGTAATCACCCGCTTCAACGGGGAGACATATGCTCACCCGCTTCGACGGGGATATTGACGGTTGCCCGCTCCAACGGGAACCCTTTTCTTCACTCCTCCCGCTACAACGGGGATCTTTCAAGTCACCCTGCGAACTCGGCGGATCGCGTCCTTAAACTCATAACCACATTTTAGGTTTTGAAACACAGTCTACTTTAGTGTGGGCCAACCAAGTTCGCCCATGACCGTGGACACGGCTATTCGAATAGTTTTTAACCCTCTGCAGAGGTGGTACGGCTTTGCCCACATGATGTAGGTCACCCCTGGGCATACTGTGCACCGCATACTACCAGAGCTAGTACAACGAGACTCTTCACCGGAGTAAACCTAGCCATGAACCTGCCAGAAGGACATGTCTCAAACCTAGCTTGAGTCAGTATCATCGCTACAAGGAGGTTGGTGTTCCAACTTTGTGGCGAACAAGCCATTGCTATCCCGCGAAAAATTTTCTCTACAGAGGCTACAACCTCATCTGCACACTGCACACTGCCTACGGGTTCATGCTAGTCTCAGACCGGGTACTAGATCAAGTCCTTCCCATAAAGGACATGTGGACGTACGGTAAGACTTGGCCAAACGGTACTTAAGCTCGGTCCTTATGTAATCCGAGAGGGACTTCACACCATACCCGTAAATAGGCAGCGAGAACCACGCCAGGCATTACCTCGCTTTTAACAAGTTTCCTGCTTTCCCCCTTTATTTCTGACCCGGATCAAAATCTTCTCCATTTTGTTTTGGTTTCAACAAAACCTCTTTGCGGTAAAATATCCCAACCCATGGATATACTACCTTCATACACCTTCGGACACGACGGTCCGTTTTCAAACTTTTGCCACATGAAATATGGGAGTATTCCCCTTATTATTTGAAAACCTAATTTTGCTACCGCAGGGCTAAGCATAAATATATACTCTACCCTAGGTTTCTGATAACTCTTCCAGAATACGTAGTCCTTAGGGTGACGAGGAGTTCAGGGTCAAACTAGGAATTTCTATGCATAGGTTATAGCTGCCCTACATAAAATAACGATTGTAAAACATAGCATGCATGTTTTGTAAACAAATTAGTATTTCGTAAACTTGGGATTCAACATGATCAAGGGTGGAGAGCTTGCCTGGCAGTTCCTGGTCTTGATCCGGACTCGGGGATGCTTCTGGTTCCTCCTGACGAACGTACCTCCCACCGTCAACTACACGTTTGAAAGCAACGCCAATAAGAATCCAAACGCGACAAAGAATCAAAAAGGGCAACTCAATGCAGAACATATGCCATGTTTTTGAGGTGCAGAAATGATTCGAGAGAGAAAAAGGTTGGAGGTCGTTATATTTTATGCACCTGGAGATTATCGGGATTAGGGTTTTAAGTCTATAACTTTCTTTGCTTGGAAACCCTAGTTCTAAAATGGGGAGGAAGTGTCCAGGGACTTGGTGGTTGAAAAGGTTCGGGAGAAGTATATATATATTTTTTGATGAGGTTCAACATGTTTGGGTACTGTTTAAAACATATATATGCATGAAATCTAAGGTTAGGGTTGTTAGGGTTTATGTTCGCCTTCCTCGTCTTTTGAACCATGCAACCTAAGTATATACATATGTATTTTTAAACTAAGTTCAGAAGATTAAAATTTTGGCATGTTGGAATCTTTGGGATGGATCAAGGTTCAAAAGAAATTTCAAAAGGGTTTGAATTTAAACAAGATATTTGAGTTATTCTCTGTACAACAAGAAAAGTTTGAGTTTTTTGAAAATCTATTTGAACCAAAAGTTTCTAAATGTTTTTAGGATCAAACTTTATTTTGGAAGTTTTGCAAGAACCGACCGATTTGGCAGTGAACCGGGTGAACCGAGGGATACCGGTTCTGAAAAACCAGAAACCAGTGGTTTTTATTGGGCTTTACGCTTTCACTTAATTAGGAATTCGCTTTCTACGCGGGGAGGCGGGAACTGAAGCAAGGCGCCACCCCTTTACCATGGTGGACCTGACCGGGCTCGGGGCCCCACCTGTCGGTGGCCGGGCCACCCACCCTTGCTGCTAGCTTGCTCGGTTGAACCAGGGCTCAGCGTGTGGAGCCGAGTGACGGCGGCGGCGGTTCCCCGGCGAGAAGGGGGGGCTTTATGTGGCGGCGGGCTGGATTCGGCTCGAGAGGAGGTGGTCGTTTGGCTGGTGCGAGGGGATTTGGAACTGAGCTTGGCTCGGGTTCGATTAGCAGGGTGACTAGAGCTTGGTGGCTTGGAGAAAATGGAGGTTGGCCGAGCTAGGGGAGGCAGAGGTTGCTGGCTGCTCAAGGAGGAGGGAAGGTTCGGGTGAAGGAAGCGTGCGGGCTCGGCCTTTTTATAGGCGCGGGGCGCTGGTCTTTGGGACGGCGGGGCGGAGGTTGCCGGATGCTACCGCGCATGGCGAAGGGACAAGGCGTGATGAGGACATCCCTAACATCGATACAACCTTGGTTAAGGGTCCTGTAACACGAGCTCGAGCACGCCAACTTAATTGTCAGGTAAATTCGTTTCTTGGAGCTCCGTCATTTGCTGTGAACTCCATGATGCTGCCTAAAGGAGATAATGTTATGTTACTCAGGAACATGGGTTCAAGTGAGGAGAAGGATGGTGGCGCTACAAGGCTGGAGTCACCGTAAGGGACGACATATACTTAATAGATGGTGCTGCATCACCTTTTTCTTGGGCCAAGGGCCTTGTAAGCCATAGTGGGGCCCCTCCATGTACTGTTCACGCGCCCCATGTACTGTTCACGCGTGTGTACTGTTCACGTGTACTGTTCACGCGCTCGTGAACAGTACCCCTTTCCCTTCCTTCTCTCTTTAAGTAGTAGTTGCCACCCCTTAGGGTTGAGGGGGTTTCATTGAGTTGTTTAGCTACTGCTACAATATTGCATCTACAAGTCGTGTAGGACTACCGCCTTGTTTAGATCTCCAGTGGAATCCCACACTTTGTTCTTTTAGCTCTTGTGCCAATTTTATACTTGCAATTTCAGATTGCAATCTTAGTTCTTGCTGGTTCTTCGGTTGCTTGCAGGAACTCGAACTTCGTTGTTCAGGTTGATCGCGCCTACGGCAAGGTCAATAACCATCGGAGGTTGGTTTAGCGATTGCTAAGGCGTATCGTTGCGTACGGTATAGTCAGATCGTCAAGGTCAAACTCCACCAAATCGATAGTTACCTTCGTCTCATCGAAAGATCGGGCCCCTGTTTCATCAAGTGGTATCGGAGCTCAAGTTGATCGGTGAGATTTATCGTTTTCGTAGTTAGATCTGTTTCTACCTATTGTCCACGAAAAAGCTTCAAAAAAAGTAGATTAGTTTTCCCTGTCCAAGCCAATCTGTGCCTTTGCATCTATCTTTTAGTGAATTTGCACTGTTGAATTTCTGTTGCATTGTCGTGTCACGTTGCTGGTCATAGTTTTAGATCTTGGTGTCTTGCTTGTCGTGTCTTGCATCCTTGCTGCCATTACCATCCCACCATCTTTTGCTGAGTAGATTGATTTCGGGGAGAAGAAGAGTCCAGGGCAGACCCAATTCGTACTAGTTTCAGTCTCCAAAAACTCAAGTGTTCGGATTGGGCTCAAACTCTGCCGTTTGGGAGATATATATGTGCTGATCTTGCCCCAAAAATTTCAGCCCTTTTCGTGCCTCCAAACTCTCTGCAGAAGCCAACAAAGTCCTGTCACGGCAAGAAAAACAGCCAAATCTGCTGCCGCGGCAAGGGGAGTGGTTGAAGAGTCCAGATCCAACTCTAGTTTGAGAGGGTTCAGAAAAACAGCCATAACTTTCTCATACGGAGTCCGTTTTGGGTCCACGACCACTCAAATCGAAGCTAACGACGAGGCGCATCTGATAAAAATACAAATGGGTACACTTGTACCCGTCTTGACCCTCGAAATTCGGCTTCTAAGTAGGACTTTTTGGCTCCGGAAGTTTTTTCGCCATTTTTTTTGATCTTGCGGAGGGCATATCTCCTTCACCCGGATTTCGAATTGAGTGATTCTTGTTTCCCTGATTAGCTTGAGTCGAGAACTTGCTTTCCACCTTGATCCCAGCTTCTGCCGTGCAAATTCGTTCGGGAGTCATTTTCAAAATCTTCGATTTCGGGCCGGGATTTGCACTAGTCGTTTTGTCGACTTTCTCAGAATTGGCTCAAAATTTCTGGGGATATAGAGTTTGCCCTCCTGCTCACAACCGTGCAAACCGTTCGACAATCGGAGCTGCCAAACTCCTTCTCCGACGCTGCCAATTTCCTGCCGCGGCAAGAAAAACGGCAGTTTTTGCTGCCATGGCAGCAGAACATTTGCTTTGCTTCATCTCTGCCTCGGCCAGGCTTGTGCTGAGTTTTGGCCGCCACGTCTTAGACTACTGTTGTTTTCTCTGAGTTATTGAGTGGGTTCTGAGGAAAAAAAAGAGAAAAAAATGAAAAAAAGAAAAAAAAAGAAAAAAAATTCTCAGATAACACTCATCCTTTGTAGTTTCAGTACCTTCTGGGGCATTGTTTACAGGACATTGATTAGCTTTTCATTGGTCTAGCTAGGTGTCAGCAACAGTGACTAGTACTTTGAACATTCATTCAACTTGCATTTGTTGCATTGATAGTTGCTACTCCTTGCTACCATACGAAGCCAACCAAGCTCCACCTTCCTATATTGTACTGTGTTCGGTCACCTTGATAATTGCTATATTAACCTCTTGATCATCTTTGACACCGTCAAAGGCCGACAACCACTGCAGCACGGTAAGAACTGGTAAGAGTTTGGTATTTGCTACTGAATTGTTGAGATTCTTGCCACCCATTCCCCCCCATATTCCAGTAGCACTAGGGTTTGTTTCCTTTTGCTAACCATGGCAGGTGGGGAAGAAGATGTCTTGAAGGGTCTTGTCGGCGGAATGGGGCCCAGGGTACCCCTAACCGCCGGCGGAGGCCAACCAAATGCCGCAAAGGGTGACGCGTGGCGCTCCGATCGCTGGGGCCTTGGGCCCCACCAGGATCGACGTACGGAGCCCGCGGCCAATCCCAAGAAATCAGGGGTCTCCTCCAGAGGCTGCATCCGCAAACCAGAAGGAGTCGTGGGCCTCCGGGAGCCCACGGCCCATGCGCTGAGCGAGCACTCGGGGTCCGTCCCCGAGTGCTCGGCGTCCCAGAAGGCGAAGGGCGCGCTCGGGGTCCCCTCCCGAGCGCTCGGCATCTTGGCAGATGTGGGGCCCAGGGGAGCGCTCGGGGTCCGCCCCCCGAGCACTCTCCCTCGGGCTCCCCCTTCAAGGCGCCCCGAATGGCCCCCCGGCGGGTGCTCCCCGAGCGCTCGGGGTTGCTCGGGGGCTTGTAGAAGACAGCTGGCGCCCCTCCTAGCGAAGGAGGTCGCTCGGGGCCGAGTACCCGGGGGATGACGTGTCCTCTGATGGGGCCCTCGTCCATGCACGTCGTCCAGCGCCAAGCTTCTCCGGCAAGCCTCCGCCCTGGCGGAGGCATTTAATGCCTGTCATTCCGACGGGGAACCCAAAGCCCTGTGAGGGCATGATGACGGTCAGGCTGGGTCCCGCCGGTGCAGGCGATAAGCTCTGTTAGCTATCCCCCTCTCTCTCTCTCTCAGGGGTGGGCCCGGGCTGACAGATTCTTTGACCGACCAAGCGCGCCGCCCCGCACGCCCTGTCGCTGTCAAACTTTTCACCCCATGGGGGACGCCGCCGCGCAACCAATTGCGCGGCATGAGAGGCTGACCCATGGGGCCCGTGAGAGGACGACTTACCAACCCAGTCAGAAGAAACCCCGTAAGTCTCCGTCCGCGGGGCCCGCCGAAGGCAAAGGTGTCAGAGCCCCTGCTCCGACACACCGCGAGGCGACGGCCCGGCCGAAAGTCTCAAGTGGGCATTAAATGAAGGTGTGGGCGCTTCCAGTAACGCCCACGTCGTCTACAGCGCAAGTCCAGCTCATGTTTTCCTTTGCCGACCTATGTGGTATTCCCCCAAGTATATAAGGGGAGAGCCTGGTCCATGCAAAGGGTTGGCTCATTTTTCCTGGTTCGATTTTCCTTAGGTTAGATCTCTCTAAATTTACTCCTTATCAAGGAAGCACCGTTCTTCCTCCGGGCCAGAGCTAGAAGAAGAACAGTGCACACCTTTGTAACTCATCATACTTGCCGCATACGCCTATATACACAGAAACAAGCAGGACGTAGGGTGTTACGCCTTCCGGGGCGGCCTGAACCTGGGTAAATCCTTGCGTCATTTCATCCTTAGCCACCGGGTTTACTCGCAAAACTCCGATCCCCACCGGGGTTCGTAAGGAACTCAATACTCCCCTGGGCCGAATTCCAAAGGGGGTCCCTCCGGACCACCGCTAGAGGCGTCTCTACGCCGATAGGTCTCACGGATGATCTCCACAGGACCAATGAGCGAATGCAAATGCAGGAGAACCGCCTCAAAGCTATTGAGGATGGACAGGCGACTGCTAACGCTAACATTGCTGCCATATTGGCTCGCCTTGATAATCTTGCAGATTCTTCGATACCTGCCCCTCGTCTTCCAGCCAACAATGGAGTCCCATGTGCCCAACGAGTTCCTTCGTCTGCGACCAACAATGCCTCGGTGATACGACCAGCAGCATCCGTGGGATCCGGAGCCAACGCACGACACGGACCGGCGGACGAGAACGACTACAGTGCTGATTCTGAAGATGAGGATGACGTAAACCACAACAACGACCGGGATCACCGTCGGCAACGCTACAACAGATATGGTATGCGACGTGCTCCACGGAGAGACCGTGAACGAGATGACGCTTTCTCTAAGGTAAAGTTCACTATACCTCCTTACGAAGGTAAATATGATCCAGATGCATATCTCACATGGGAGTTACTAGTCGATCAGAAATTCGCATGCCATGAATTTCCAGAGGACACACGTGTTAGGGCTGCTACTAGTGAATTCTCTGATTTCGCTTCTGTTTGGTGGAAGGAACACTGTAGAATACACCCGCATCAGATCCCAACCACTTGGGAGGCATTAAAACAACTGATGAGACATAGATTTGTTCCTTCATACTATGCTAGAGACTTATTGAATAAATTACAGCGCTTAAGTCAAGGAAATAGGTCTGTCGAAGAATATTATCAAGAATTGCAAATGGGCATGCTACGCTGTGGTTTAAATGAAAATGAGGAAGCTTCTATGGCTAGGTTTATGGGTGGATTGAATAGAGAGATTGCTGATATTCTTGCTTATAAGGACTATACATCTATCACTCGTTTATTCCACCTTGCTATACATGCTGAACATGAAGTGCAGGGCCGCTCGAGACAGCGTACTAACTTTTCTGCAATTCGTGCTTCCACGTGGACACCACGTGCTGCCCCACCCACTCGTGCCGCTACAGCACCACCTACGAGTTCCAGCTCGGCTCCTACTCCATCCAATTCAGCATACCGTTCTCTGGCACCGACAAAAACTGCTTCGTCAACTCCTGCTAAGAGTTCATCATCGGTAGCCTCCACTGGAAGAACAAGGGACATTCAGTGCCACCGTTGCAAGGGCTTCGGCCATATCATGAAGGACTGTCCTAATAAGCGCATACTGCTCATTCGTGAAGATGGCGAGTTCGACTCCGCGAGTGATCTTGATGAGGATACCTATGCTTTGCTTGCTGAACATGACCAAAGCGACGTCAAGTCCGATCAAGACGAAGAGCATGTGACTGCTGCAGATGCCGACCGGTACATGAGCATTATAGCCCACCGTGTGCTTAGTGCTCAAATTGTTCGAGACAAGAAGAGTCAGCGCCACAACCTCTTCCACATTAAAGGTGTCATTAAGGAGCGTTCCATTCGCATAATCATTGATGGAGGGAGTTGCAATAACTTAGCCAGCGCCGACATGGTGGAGAAGCTCACTTTACCTACACGGCCCCACCCACATCCTTATTACATTCAGTGGTTCAATGATGGCGGCAAAGTAAAGGTAACACGCATGGTGAGAGTTCAATTTTCTTTAGGATCATATCATGATACTGTTGATTGCGACATTGTGCCTATGCAAGCTTGTTCCATGTTATTAGGACGACCATGGTAGTATGATAAACATTGTATACATGATGGTCGAACTAATCAATATACCCTCTCGCATAATGAAAAGAAAATAGTTCTACACCCTATGTCTCCTGAGCAAATTTTACAGGATGATCTTGCTAGGGCTAGCAGAAATAAACATAGAGAGCATGCTAAATCTGAAAATCAGCAAGTAGTTCATGAGTTAAAACAATTTAATAAATTGAACAAAGCGACCCCTAGCTCATCTAAGGAAATCAAATTGAAGGGTGCTGCATTCCTAGCCACACGTGCTGAAATTTCAGAAATAGATGCTAGTTCTCATGCATGCTATGGACTGATTTGCACAGAAGTTTTGTTTTCATTTGAGGATATGCCTCCTTCTTTGCCTCCTGCTGTTGCTAACCTTGTGCAGGAATACATTGATGTGTTTCCCAAAGAAATACCGCCGGGGCTGCCACCTATAAGAGGCATTGAACACCAGATTGATTTGATTCCCGGCGCCTCGCTGCCCAACCGTGCACCGTACCGTACAAACCCCGAGGAGACCAAGGAGATTCAGCGACAAGTGCGAGAACTTCTTGAAAAAGGTTATGTTCGCGAATCCCTTAGTCCTTGTGTTGTTCCTGTTATTCTTGTTCCTAAGAAAGGCGGTACTTGGCGCATGTGTGTAGACTGTAGAGCCATCAATAATATTACAATTCGCTATCGTCATCCTATTCCTCGACTAGATGACATGTTTGATGAACTTAGTGGCTCAGTCGTGTTCTCTAAAGTAGACTTGCGAAGTGGCTACCATCAGATTCGTATGAAATTGGGTGATGAATGGAAAACAGCTTTCAAAACTAAATTCGGGTTATATGAGTGGTTAGTTATGCCCTTTGGATTGACTAATGCACCTAGCACTTTCATGAGATTAATGAATGAAGTTTTGCGAGCTTTCATCGGACGGTTTGTGGTAGTATACTTTGATGATATACTCATTTTTAGCAAGTCATTAGAGGAGCACCTAGACCATTTACGTGATGTTTTTAATGCTTTACGTGATGCACGATTATTTGGCAACATCGAGAAGTGCACTTTTTGCACGGATCGAGTCTCTTTTCTTGGCTATGTTGTGACCCCGCAGGGCATTGAAGTTGATCAAGCCAAGGTCGAGGCGATACAGAGTTGGCCGACTCCTAAAACGGTCACACAGGTGCGGAGTTTTCTCGGACTTGCTGGTTTCTATCGGCGGTTCGTGAAGGATTTCAGCACCATTGCAGCGCCGCTCAATGAGCTTACCAAGAAGGATGTACCTTTTGTTTGGAGTGACGCACAAGAAGACGCCTTCGTGATATTAAAGGATAAGTTAACACATGCCCCCTTGCTGCAACTTCCTGATTTTAATAAGATGTTTGAGCTTGAGTGTGATGCTAGTGGCATAGGGCTTGGTGGTGTTTTATTACAAGAAGGCAAACCTGTAGCTTAGTTTAGTGAAAAACTCAGTGGGCCTAGTCTGAATTATTCAACCTATGACAAAGAACTTTATGCTCTCGTTCGGACTTTAGAAACATGGCAACATTACTTGTGGCCCAAGGAGTTCATTATACATTCTGATCATGAATCTTTGAAGCATATCCGAAGTCAAGCTAAACTGAACCGTAGACATGCTAAGTGGGTTGAGTTCATTGAGTCTTTTCCTTATGTTATCAAACACAAAAAGGGTAAAGAAAATGTTACTGCAGATGCATTGTCACGTCGTTATACCATGCTTTCACAACTTGATTTCAAAATTTTTGGTTTGGAGACCATCAAAGATCAATATGTGCATGATGCTGACTTCAAAAATGTATTGCAGAATTGTAGAGAAGGCCGCACATGGAACAAGTTCGTCATTAATGATGGATTGTGTTCCGTGCTAATAAGCTATGCATACCAGCTAGCTCTGTTCGTCTTTTGTTGTTACAGGAGGCGCATGGAGGAGGGTTGATGGGTCATTTTGGCGTTAAGAAGACGGAGGACGTGCTGGCTGGCCATTTCTTTTGGCCAAAGATGAGACGCGATGTGGAGAGATTCGTTGCTCGCTGCACTACATGTCAAAAAGCTAAGTCACGACTTCACCCTCATGGTTTATATATGCCTTTACCTGTTCCTAGTGTGCCTTGGGAAGATATCTCTATGGATTTTGTTTTGGGGCTGCCTAGGACCAAATATGGGAGGGATAGTATATTTGTTGTGGTGGATCGATTTAGTAAGATGGCACACTTTATTTCTTGTCACAAATCTGATGATGCCACTGTTGTTGCTGATTTGTTCTTTCGTGAAATTATACGTTTGCATGGTGTGCCTAATACTATTGTGTCCGATCGTGATACTAAATTTCTTAGCCATTTTTGGAGAACTTTATGGGCTAAATTGGGGACTAAGCTGTTGTTTTCTACTACTTGTCATCCCCAAACTGATGGACAAACTGAGGTTGTGAATAGAACATTGTCTACTATGCTTCGGGCTGTTTTGAAACAAAATTTGCGTCTGTGGGAAGAATGTTTACCTCATATTGAGTTTGCTTATAATCGTTCGCTGCATTCTACCACTAAGATGTGTCCTTTTGAGATTGTTTATGGCTTTATACCTCGTGCACCTATTGATTTATTGCCTCTTCTATCTTCGGAGAAGGTTAATTTTGATGCTAAGCAACGTGCTGATTTGATATTGAAACTGCATGAGACCACTAAAGAAAATATTGAGCGCATGAATGCTAAATATAAACTTGCTGGTAGTCAGGGTAGACAACATATTGTGTTTGAACCAGGTGATTTAGTTTGGCTGCATTTGAGAAAAGATCGTTTCCCTGATTTGCGCAAATCTAAGCTCATGCCTCGCGCTGATGGTCCTTTCAAAGTGCTTGACAAGATTAATGATAATGCCTATAAGCTTGATCTCCCTGCAGCCTTTGGGGTTAGTCCCACCTTTAACGTTGCAGATTTGAAGCCATATTTGGGTGAGGGTGACGAGTTGCCGTCGAGGACGACGTCATTTCAAGAAGGGGAGGATGATGAGGACATCCCTAACATCGATACAACCTTGGTTAAGGGTCCTGTAACACGAGCTCGAGCACGCCAACTTAATTGTCAGGTAAATTCGTTTCTTGGAGCTCCGTCATTTGCTATGAACTCCATGATGCTGCCTAAAGGAGATAATGTTATGTTACTCAGGAACATGGGTTCAAGTGAGGAGAAGGATGGTGGCGCTACAAGGCTGGAGTCACCGTAAGGGACGACATATACTTAATAGATGGTGCTGCGTCACCTTTTTCTTGGGCCAAGGGCCTTGTAAGCCATAGTGGGGCCCCTCCATGTACTGTTCACGCGCCCCATGTACTGTTCACGTGTACTGTTCACGCGCGTGAACAGTACCCCTTTCCCTTCCTTCTCTCTTTAAGTAGTAGTTGCCACCCCTTAGGGTTGAGGGGGTTTCATTGAGTTGTTTAGCTACTGCTACAATATTGCATCTACAAGTCGTGTAGGACTACCGCCTTGTTTAGATCTCCAGTGGAATCCCACACTTTGTTCTTTTAGCTCTTGTGCCAATTTTATACTCGCAATTTCAGATTGCAATCTTAGTTCTTGCTGGTTCTTCGGTTGCTTGCAAGAACTCGAACTTCGTTGTTCAGGTTGATCGCGCCTACGGCAAGGTCAATAACCATCGGAGGTTGGTTTAGCGATTGCTAAGGCGTATCGTCGCGTATGGTATAGTCGGATCGTCAAGGTCAAACTCCACCAAATCGATAGTTACCTTCGTCTCATCGAAAGATCGGGCCCCTGTTTCATCAAGGCGGCACAAAGGTTGCGGTGGAGGACGGTCGACGTGGAGCTGCTCCATCTGATGGAGTGCCGTCCGGGGCAGGGGGAGGCGACGGAAAAGGAGGTGGCGTGAGGATGCCGGCGAGCGGCATGCTGGGCGCGTGCGCGTGTCCAGAGCGCAGTCAGCTCATGCCGGGTTTGGCATGTGCGTGCACGCGAGCGCTTGAGCTTGGCAGGGTTGCACTGCCGTGCCACTGGCACTGAGAGAGACCAGGGGAGGAAACTTGGGGAGTGGGATAGCAGATTAAGCAGAGAAGAGGTAGCTAAGGGGCATGCCATTGTCGGCATGAGGTGACCCTAAAGTTGAATGTTGTGGATTGGAACCTTCACTGATGGAAAGAGGGGGTGTGGCAGGGTTTTCGATTGATGTAGAGACCCTGGTAAGAGTTTGAAGTAAAATGGATGTGGCTTGTACCTTGATTTCATGGGAAAGAGAAGATTGATACAAGGTATTTGACAAGGTTTCTGGCAAAAACTTGTACTGGACATATTCATGTTTTTGCACATTCAAGTTATTGGTACTTAGATGAGTATTGTAGAATTTTATGGAATTTTTCTGAACAACATTTGGAGGGGTTGTAGTTCAAGGTGAAATTTTAACTAGAATTCAAATTTGGATGCAATCAAAAATATTTGAACTGGACCCTCAAATTTTATTTCATAAATGGGTGACAAATAGTTTCAAAAAATTACTGGAATTTTTCTATAATTTTTGGGTGGAAGAAAGCACATGTGATATGGATTTTAGGGTTTCTACCTGATGGTTAATTAATTAAGAAATGGGACGGCAGGTTATATTTTAGGGTTTCGGGCTACGGCATGATAGGGAGGCATGGGGGAGATTAGGATCAATATTTTGAGAGCCGGGAGCAAAAATTGGTGAGGTGCCGCTTAGGGTTTGGGTGTAGGAAGTGTTTGTGCGTATATGGTGCGTGTGTTCGATTTTAGGGTTTTATATGCACATGCGATGATGAGGAAACCTTAGATGATTTCATGAGATGATATGCGTTGAGAAACATTAGAAATCCAAATATGCATGCAGCATGATTGAAAACATATACGCATACACGCATATTAAGGTTTAGGTTTTTCGGAAAATCGGGATGCTAAAAATCAGGGTGTGACTCTTATCAAGCAACTCCTCATTGATTGTAGCCACACAAGCATCAGTACAAAGAGAAGATGGTGCATGTTGTCATTGCACATCTTCACTCTCTATGCCAAGCAAGAGGCACATGTTTTCTTCAGTTACAGGAACATCTATGTCATCATCATTCGTGGGAGCTATCTCTATCTGTGACCAATCCATACCTCCTACAACTGGTACACTTGAGGGATTAGATTGGACAATTTCTAATGCTGACAAGTTAACAGTGTCCACTGATATGCATAATTGACTAGATTCTCTGGCCATGGCATGTGAAACAACAGCACTGGACTGCACATGTGACACACAAGGTTTCTTGCCTATACTGTCCTTCAGTGGCCTAGTCGTCATCGGCAACAAATTGAAATGTTCAGTTAACCCAGCTAATTACAAGACATCTAACCGGTTACAACGCAATGATGAAGGAAGACGGGGAAAATAATGTACTCACTCTTGGGGATCAGCAGTGCTACTGCCACCTTCCATCACCGAGTTCCCCTCTATGGTCTTGTTTCAATCACCACAAATCCATGGACCTAGCGTTAGGGTTTCCACACCAGTTATGAATGGGACAATAAAATCAACAAATCGGCCAGGCAAACCCTGGATTGGAGAGGGAGGAGTCTTACCAAGCACCTACGGTCGCCGCCTAGCTCACGGGATCTCTGCCCAGACCGTGCGGTCACTGCCACCGCACAGACCAGTATGTGTCACCGGCTAGGCCGTCCGCCCAGGCCGTGCGTGTTGATGCCCAGACCGGTGCGTGTCGCCGCCAACTAGCCCGTGGGGCCGCCGGCCTGTCTCCTCCTCCCAAGTCATCTCCACGAGCATAGCTAGTAGCACTGGTCCTCTTCTCCACGGGCGGCAGCAGAACGAGAGACAAGAGAGACTCGGGAGAACGAGACAGGGAGAACAGATATGAGCAGCGTGGGGATAAAATGTCTCAGTCAGCAAGTTCTTTGCCAACTCACCCCGTCCTCTATCCCACTATCCCAGTCAGTACGAAATAAAACATATGAAACATATAATCAGTGGTGCTAAGAAAAATAGAGCCTATGATCAAAGCGAAAGAAAACGGGGCATACAATCGAAGGGCATCAGAAAACGGGGCGTATCCTCAATTTTCTCTGCGAGTTGCGACCAACACACGCGCGGCAGAAGCCTCCACTCCCCTCAGATCCAGACGACCAACTACTCCTCTTCTCAGGCGAAGGGAGGAGGGGGAGATCACGTCCGAATCAGAACTGAGATCGCGAACTCCGTGGCGTCGTCTGCAGCGGCGGGGCGGCGGCGAAGCGGGGCAGGATGGCGGCAGCGCTGGCGCCGGGGGTGTCCCGCAAGCTGAAGAAGGTGCTCGAGACGCGGACGGACAGCCCAGATCTGCTGGCCTCGCTGGGCGCGCTCTCCACCTTCTACGTGCACAACACCCCGCAGGCGCGCCGCAACCTCAAGTCCTCCGTCGAGCAGCGCGCGCTCGCCATCAACCGCCACTTCCTCGACGCCTCCCTCCCCGCGCACAAGGTGCGCATTGGCGTATTGCTGCCCATCCTTCCCCTCACATCACCTGTTAGCCGTTTGGTATGTGATTGCTTGGTTTGCTGTCTGCGTGCAGGCGTTGGATCGCGTCGAGGGGGAGGTACACGCGCTGAACGATTCCTGGAAGAAGTGAGTGTTTTATCCATTCCCGCATTTCGCTATCCTGGTCTGCCTGCCCGGAAACGGGACTTAATTTGCTATTTTGCGATATTTTTACAAGTTTAAGCTAAAAATCATGTAGATGTAGGAACTGTTACATTGTACGAACACGTTTTATTTGGCTTAGTCCTTAGATTTTGGATGTAGAAACTGCAATTACCATTTTATTACGGGTCCTAAACAAGACATTTGGGGTAATTGTAGATAATGCTAAACTGTAGATGCAAAATGTTTCTACCAGCTGCTATGTTGGTTCAGTCTGTATGTTACTTTGCTTGCTACATGCTACTTGGATATTTTTTTTCTTGTTAACATAGTTGACATTATCTTACTATCCAGTACCCTAACAATTTAATTGTGTAACCATAAAAATATCATTACATGGTTATTCATATTAAAGTTTATCTCAGTCCTTTGTTTATGATCCAACAATTGAACATGTCAAAGCATGATTCCTTTGTCTCCAACTTCTGATTTTATTCTCTTTCATTGTGTTAGCATTGAGGAAGCATTGAGAAGTTGTAGTGCAAGTACGGGGGATATCATCAGTACAACAGAGAGGTTGCAACAAGAACTTGAGGTTATCACTCAGCGCCAAGAAATTGTATCATGTTTCCTGCGGGATTACCAACTTTCAAATGAAGAGGTACTACTGCCTACTTTAACAAAATCCATCATTTCAATGATGCTTTGTTTGCTATAGTGTGATGTCTTATTCATTTCCTTAGGGATGACAATCTCGGGTACATTTGTTCATGACCTTTATCTCTTCTTCTTTTATTAATAGATACATGCACTCCGGGAAGAAGACATAGATGAGAAATTCTTTAAGGCGCTGTTGCATGTCCAAGAAATTCATTCAAACTGCAAGGTTCTGCTGCGAACACACCACCAGGTATTTCACTTTGTCCTTCAATTTTTTCTTGCCTTAATATTTTAGATCATAAACAACAGTCATGCTCTCTTCTCAGTCCTTCAACCGAAATAGAAGAAATAGCTTTCTATAATAAATAGGCTCTTGCTCAGGAAGTAAAAAAGGAGTTCTTTCCTATAATATAAGCAGTTAATAGGATATCTTGACTGTAAATTTTTAGCTTCAAATTTTCCAAAATATGGATTTATATTAATACAACTATTGCCAAGTACAGGGTATGCTCAAATTATGTATTGAGATGACCCTAAATTCCACTGAAAAACTAGTTCAAGCCACCATCCTTGTATTTGATTTCATGTACCCGATATAGATACTTTGACGCTGGGAACTTATAGTAGCTGATTTCCTAAAGGTAGTTGTGTTAATACCCTAATTTTTGGATATTTCTTCAGCGTGCTGGTTTGGAACTTATGGATATGATGTCTGTTTATCAAGAAGGAGCTTACGAAAGATTATGCAGGTACTGGTCGTCCTTCTATAGTCATCTCTTCTTTTGTTGTTTCTTTTGCTTACACTGGATCTTAGTGTTTTTACTCCATACTAGGAGATCATAGTTCCATTCCACCTGCTTTTAGTGCTAATGACAATATGGTACTTCCACATTTCCTTTGGCAACTTTTTGACTTTTTAGTTCTTGATCTATGCTCTAATTTGACCTTACATATGGTACAAAAGCAAGGATGTTTAAGCTAGTGTTCATGAAATTCAACTACACTTCATTTCATTCGCTAGGCTCTACTGAGAAGTTCTCAGGATAAGTACTGTTGAATGAACCATCGCCAGAATACTTTATTCAAATTTGCTGGTGCACTATGTTCTCTTAGACTGTATAGCATGATCAATTGGCGTTAGATGTTCAAGTAGTGTAACTCATTTTTCCTTCTTATCAGGTGGGTTCAAGCTGAGTGTAAAAAACTAGGCGATACTGACAATCCTGAAGTAAGTGAACTTTTGAAGAAGGCTGTTCGCTGCCTGAAGGAAAGGCCTGTTCTATTTAAGTACTGTGCAGAAGAGGTATGCCATACCTTTTACATAGTAAAGTTATCATTAACTCAAATGGTATATGACAGTGAGTGATCCGCACCCACAGGTTGCCAATATGAGGCATCATGCTTTATTCAGGCGGTTTATAAGTGCTCTTACTAGAGGTGGACCCGGAGGGCTCCCGAGGCCAATAGAAGTACATGCTCATGATCCTCTTCGTTATGTAGGTGATATGCTGGGGTGGCTACATCAGGTGCTTTCCTTGCTCTATCCTTTATCATAGTTTAGGAACCAATAAGCAACGAGCTAATCTAGTGTTTATTTCCTTTCTTTTCCTTCCAAATAATATGCATACATTTGCATCATGCATCTGTAACTTGAAGATACTTCTTTAGCCTTTCTAAACCTTCAGTCTTTAATTTGTGAAGGCACTGGCATCTGAAAGAGAGCTTATAGCTGCGTTGCTTGATCCGGATGCAATAAGTGACAGTGGTCCAGCTAATCGTCGTCATTCCGTAAGAGATGGTGATTCGTCCAAAGGAGAATCAGATATCACTTTTGTTCTTGATAGAATATTTGAAGGGGCATGCCGACCATTTAAAGTTCGAGTCGAGCAAGTTCTGCAGTCACAACCAAGTCTGATAGTTTCTTACAAACTTAGTAATACCTTGGAATTCTATGGTTACACGGTTAGTCTGAAGTTTTAGTTTTTGCTACTTAATAAATCTAAGACTTGGTCAGTTCACACATATCCTTTTCTATTCTAGATATCAGAACTGCTGGGTGGAGACACAGCGTTGTGCAATACAATATGGTCACTTAGAGATGCAGCGCAGCAGACATTCTTTAACATCCTCAAGAGTCGTGGAGAAAAGTTATTAAGATATCCTCCACTTGTTGCAGTTGACCTCTCTCCCCCACCAGCAGTGAGGGAAGGAATTTCTTTGTTACTTGAGCTCATAAATACGTACAATAGCATGATGGTTTCTGCATCTGGAAAAGGGTTAAACTTTGATCCTGTCATTTCTGCAATACTGGATCCTATAATTCAGGTGAGCTTTCTGCATTCGATGTGCTTCGTAGTTTGTAAGACATCTAACAGTGTCGTCAGCAAACTGAAAAGTTTATTGTTCAATGTGACTAATTTTTACCCTTAGTGCAATTCTGCATTGTTATCCTAGCCAGTATCCATTGAGCACTCTAATGTTTTTTTTTAAATGGTAGGATTTACCACCGTATCATCTATGCCTACTGTAATGTCATGGTGCAATTCTTTGAATTGGCAACATTTCAGTGTCTGTTCTGTATTTACTATTTAGCATCTTTCAGTTCAAGCAAGCTATCCATATTCTACAGTTGCTTAATGTCTTTTTCATGTTTTTTATGTGTCTTATCCTCATGCATGAGTATCATTTAAACAGTGCACTGCACAGTTAAAAAGGGTTTGGCAAGAGAAGGCCAGGAGTTGGACAGGGTGGTTACGTGAATGATATTATCATAGTTGGTCTAGATGATTAGCGCATTGCACAGATGCTCCGCTAAGCTAGCCCAAAAATGCTTCTATTTAATTGTAAAAAAAAATGTTGCTGTTCCATGTGTATTTATTTTGGTAATTGTATAGTATAGTGAGACCAGACTATACCTAACATGCACTAGCAAGTTTGTAATTTGTACTCATTTAGCATTGGCATATATGTTTTGTAGCAACTAATTGACATATGCCATTGGTGCAAAAAGTGGTGCATACTTGCTATATATATATATATATATATATATATATATATTCCAGTGTTTTCATATACAAAATATTTCTTGTGCACCTTTATTCTTGTTACCACAGAATAATGTGAGGTTATCTGCAGTATGGTTTATAGGGAGCCATTTACATGTGGTACTGTTACTGCTATTCCTGACTCCCTGACTTACTCTTCAGATGTGTGAACAAGCTGCAGAGGCACAAAAGTCAAAAGGTGCACTTGGACGTCGTGGTAGAACTAGTTCTGATCCTAGTGGAAATAGCAGAGATTCAATCTCAGTTGATGCTATTCTATCCAAGAATTCATCTACATCTGTCCTGGTAAGTAGCATGGTTCTTTTGTATACCATCTGTCATTTATTGAATGACTAGAGTATATATTGAATAATATGCGAGTACTGTGCTGAGCATATGGTATAGCTTAGTGTAACCGACTAACTGTATAGTGTGAATCACTTAGACCTGTGGCTATTGTGGAGCAACCTCAAAAGGTCTGTTCTGGTTGTGACTTGAAATAGTAAAACAGACAAGTTCTTACAGTTTATTTCTAATCCTTTTGCAGATATCATTATTAAATATGGGGAAACACTTGCGATTTATTCATTGATAAATTGCCCTTACATATACTGATATTCATGCAATTCGAATTTCCACACCTTAATGCTGACTTTATCGTCTAAAAGAAAGGCTTTATGAGAAACGGCATTGTTTTGAATTTCATGATTGGTTTCTTTGAGTTCAATTTTCTTTGATAACCTTTTGGACATTAAAATCAGATTGAAGAAAGTGTGATTTCTGATGCTGGAAAAGTGTGATTTCTGATGCTGGAGTCAGAAACCATTTTGCTTTAAGCCTTTGACTGGATATACTTGGTTAGCTTTAGCTGTGCTGATCAACTTTTAGACATTTGCCTTACCAAGTAACTTCAATCTTTTGTTTACATGATCATTTCCTCTTTCCACATTCATCCCGTGCAATCTGCAGAGTGGTGAATCTTCGTCCAAAGTCTACCTCATCAACTGCTTATCAACTATTGAGGAACCATTGATGGGCCAGGAGGTTGCTACAAGCTATGTCAACAATCTGCGCTCTATGATTGGAACACATGTTCATGCCCTAGTAGATAAAGAAGTTGATAGTATTCTTAGGAAATGTGGATTGTCGAGTAAGATGCCATACATAAAGAACTACAGCTCTACTGACAGCAAGGATGACGCAAGACCTCTGGCAGATGTTGTGGAGACATCGCCCCAAATGCTTCTGGAATGCTTGAAGGCATTCTATGGTCTTGTTACTGGAACTGAAGGTTCCTTGCCTGAATTTGAGCAGCTGCAGGTTCCAAGGTTACGTTCAGATGCGTGCTACGGTTTGGCGAGAGCTCTAGCAGAAGCTTATGAGCTCATTTACAAGGCAGTGATGGATCCAAAGAACTGTTATCCTGACCCGAGGTCGTTGGTCAAGCATTCGCCTGAGCAGATAAGAACTATACTGGAAATTTGAGGTCCACACACAATACCTTTTTATAAGTATGTTAATGAGAGGAGAACCATTTTAAGGAATCAGTATGATGTATATTTCGTACTAAAAGCTGTGGTTGCAATTTCTTGCAGAAATATTGAAGTGATTTACATCTTTACTGAATTACTGTATCATAGTGCTGGTCCTGTATTTAGTTTTCGTTTTTATAAAACCACATGAATCATTGTTTTGGTTAGTGCAGTACTGTGGCTTGACCGATTAATGATACCAGTGGTATAGCAGAGAATAGAAGCATTTTCCAATGAATTATCCACTTATTTGTATACAAGGCTCGAATTGTATATTCGATGAAATATGCGGTCAAGCGCTTCCGGATTCTGATTCTGGCTAGTGTATTGCTGAAAATGATGACGAATAAAACTGCGTCCAACTTGCCAACGAAAAGCAACAACTAGCAGTTCAGTTGCCCATCTGCAAATTGGTAGAAAATGCTATTGTTTTCTCCCTCTTTCTATCGTTCTGCAAATCATCCTAATTAATTGCATTATTTTCTGTCACTTCCAGTACTACACGGCACACACTAGCAGTGGGTTTTGTTTCATCTTTGCTTGTAGCCCCTTCTATCTGATCTCGTTTTTTGCGCTGATTTGGCGGATTCACCAGCTGTAGTGGTTGACCGCGACGAGGAAAGAAACTCTGAAGTTTGGCAGGTGCGGAAAGTACGTAGAAACAAACTGCTGATCAAGATCCAAGGCTGTTTCCTGGTGTTGAAAAAGATTTAGGGCTCCTTTGAATTGGAGGAAAAACAAAGGAAAAGTGGAGGAACACTGTTCACATAGGAAAAATTCCTTTCATGCCATTTGGAACGCAGGAATGAGCGTAGGAATTCTACAGGATAGGAACTGGTTTCCTTTGTTTTTACAGGAATTTCACAGGATTCCAAACATCCACTCTGAGCTTTTTTTTCCAATCCTTTACGTGGGATCAAGGTAAATCAAACTTTATGTGTCAGTGGTGGGTCCCATGTAGTTAACATTAAAGCATCATTAGTTGGATTCTTATGTTTTTACAATTCCTACAATTCAAACAAAAATGTCATTGTTTTCCTGCGTTTTTCAATCCTCTGTTTTTTACCTGCATTCCTATCATATTCCTGTGTTTTTTCTATTCCTGCGTTTTTAGAATCCTGCGAATCAAAGGAGCCCTTATTAGGGACAAGTGATCCAGGTTTGGTTGAAAAACTATTCCACTTTCTCGGAGTTAGTGTCCGTTTTCTATCCTTAATTCCACAGTGCACATGTATTTTTTCTTATTTTGTTATGAAATTTTCTCCGTTTGGCAGCTGAAAATGCGACAGTCAAGTCAGTGAAGCTTAACATATTGAATACTGTAGCTTATAATCGAAGCAGTAACTTCGTTGAAAGGATCTAGCAATCATTTGGCCTTGGTTTGACTCACTGTTTGCTCATCGGACATCGGTAACATAGGATTTACCAAGTTTTCTAATCGCATAGGAGTTGCCAAGTTTTCTTCAAAAATCGCATACGTTAGTTTCTTATGAACAAAATTGTGTTAATTAAGCAGAGACTTACACGATTAGGGTGCTTCGTCACCTTACGGGACTAGTTCGCCTTAGGGTACTAAACTAGCTTCATCTAACCTGAAATGTTGGTTAGGTTCAAGTTCCTAACTCACCTCTTAATCTAATGCCATGCATGTAGGTTTGAGCTTCGATGACCAGTTTTCCGAGAAAAGAAAATGTCCAGCTGCTGCGTCTGCGGGTGTGCGCATTCTACGTTTCGTCTGTCCGTGGGTGGTCTTTTAGGTTCGGATTTTTTATATCGGTTACGTGCGCTGTCAGGCCTCAGGCGGAGTGGCAAGTCGGGCAGCGTGTGGAGAGGCGAGGTTGCCGGTCCACGGCCACGCGGGCAGAATGTGCGAGCCCGTGAGCGCGACGCGGCGAGCAATTTACGGGTCGTGTGGGAACGGGTATCCATGAGCCGGCAGATGACGACGGCTCCGCATTCCCACGACATGACATGATTGGACGAGAAGGTGAAGTGATTACTGCTCGATTCCATGGCAGATGTAGCAGACTGCAGCAGCAGTACATGCGGCGGGGCCCAGTGATGAGCTGCGTGTGCAGTAGAGGATGGGGTAGGAGGAGCAGTAGGAGTAGGTTGGTCGTTGGCCCGAATCGTCTCGGTTTTAATGCGGAATTCTACACCAAGGAACAAGGTAAAATGACAGCAGCCCCGGCGGCATACCCACCACCACACGTCATCCAGCTCCACCCCGCGCCTTCCCTACGCCGCAGCAGCTCTTGTCTGCTTGCTTGACTAAGATGAGACGCCTTGCTCGAAAGTAAGCTAGTTTCCGTGGGAGATGCGGGGCGCGGCGCTACTGCCGCTGCTTGTGGCGGTGTTGCTGCACGCGGCGCGCGGAGCGTGGGCCGCCGGCGGTGGTGGCAACGGGAGCTGCGTGAGGAGCTGCGGGCGCATGGAACTGCCTTACCCGTTCGGCTTCTCCAGCGGCTGCACGATACGGCTCCGCTGCGACGACACCGACGGCATCGGCACCGCGTGGCTCGGGGCCGGGGACGCGCACGCGCTGGGCCTGCTCCTGCGCAACGTCACGCCGCGCGCGCTCGTCCTCGACCTGCCCCCCGACTGCTCACGCCCATTCAATAAGTCCGTCGCGGCGCTCTTCTCGGACAGCTACGCGCCCGCCGCCGGGAACGTCCTCGTCGTTAGCTCATGCAGCCCCACCGCTCAGGCTGCCCACACCAGCAACTGCAGCGCCCCGCCAGACCGCTACGTTGACAGGGAGCCCCTCAACCCCACTGCGTGGCCAGCGAGTCCATCCGCTGCATCCTGCCTACTCCTAGCAACCACAGCGGCCGCCATTTTCTGAACAGAAGCGAGATTCTCAGCTCGGAGTGCACCGGGCTGGTGTCGTCGGCGAGCTATTCGGATACGCCGTGGGGACCAGTGCTGCTGCTGGGCGCGCTGGAGCTGGATTGGTGGGTGCAGGGGCAGTGCCGCTGCTCTCACAGCGCCCACTGCACCCAGCTCACCGCGCCGACCACGCGGCGAGCAGCGTTCCGGTGCGAATGCCTGGAGGGGTTCGAGGGCGACGGCTTCCTCGACGGCGAAGGTTGCCGGAAAGGTAAGTAATTAGCATCACAATGGCTGGATGGTATTTTTTTATCAATTTGTTTCTGCTTTTCTAAACAAAATTTGACAAAAGGTCCCGTCTTAATTTACCATTACTAAAATGTCCGGCGTTTCACTGACAGGTGGCCCGGACGTTTAATCAAATCCCGCTTCCTTCCTGTTTCATCGGTTGATTTGGTCAGTCAAATGAGATGGCCTTTGTTCTCTGCCTCTTGTTGGCTGCCCATCTAATCCGCCGCGTCAGCTGCTTTGCCTGCTTACCAAGGATTGGACCATTGACAATAGCTATCAATCTTAAAGACGAAGAACAATTAAATTGTCCCCTGATTAAATCGCCACATATTCAATTAATAAATTAAATCGTAAAATCCTCTGCCTACCGACTTCTCTTACCAAAAATTTCATGGTTAGTAGGTGTTAATAAAACACGACAATCAAAATCAACCGATACTAGGGGTGGGCAGTCCATTTAAGCCGAAAATTCTGTTTCGGTTCGGTGTTTTCATAATTTGGTTTTCTCAAAATGCAAACCGAAATGGTGTTTGCAATTTGGTAAATCGGAAATTTGGTTAATCAGAAATTCAATTTTGGTTTTCAGTTTTAACCGAGATTTACAAAGTACATAGTACCAGCAATTTATTACAAAGTATAAAGTACATAGCAGGGTTGGGAAATCGCTAATGCGTCTACGTGCATACGGGCCCGGTGATGGAGTGTTGGACGGCCCTTGGCTGCCCAACAACCTGTGTAAGTGTCCGGATATAGTAATGGGCCCTTGATGGGCTAGGTCCTTGAGTTAGAATGTTAGAGTTAGGCCACTTATAGAATAATTCAGTTTAATTGGTTGATTCTGTTAATGAGATCCTAAAACCAATTTTACTAAAATAATTTTGATTTATCATAAACGCTAACCAAAATAAATTCGGATCACCGAGTTAAGGAGTATTTTTTTTATTCCGTTTTAGGTTCGATTACTCGGATTTTATGCCCACCCTAGCATGGTACTACTACGTGTTACGTGTGTGAGCATGTTGTTAATAAAACGCGCACTACTGAATTTCTGAGGAGATCCTTGCGTGCATTAAGCAATGTAGTAAAACACGGTCACTGAAATTAATTAATATTTGGTGACTGGCAAACCTTAATATTTAACTTCCTCGCAAATAAAAAGGAAAAAGTGTTTAAAACTTGAATTGAATAGATGGTGAAATCCAGCTTAGCAAGTAGCGATGCTGGTGTTAACTTTTGATTGCTGGATGAACTTGCGTGGGGTATAATGCCTTTTGGTATTTTAGATTTATTGGTGATAATAACCGAGTAGCTCATTGGTTGACCACTTGGCCTTGGTGATGCTTGCGAAGATGTGTGCTGAGAACCCTACTAGTTTGTATGTTTGCCATGAATCAAATGAAAATATGTGATTAAGCCTTACAATCATTTATGGCATCATCTATATAAAGATCAAATTGGTGAATAAAAATAATAAAAGTACATATCAAGTGGGGAGGGGCTATCTTGTGCTACCCATAGTTTGTTGGCACTATTGCCACCTTCTTCAAGTGGCTGCTTTTGGAAAAGAAGATTTCTCCAAATTGCCGCTTAAATTATGTTTAAATTGCGCGATGTGTAAAGTCAACTTTGTTATGTTGCAGCTCCTCCTCTTTTCCCCTATTTCCTTCAATCTTACACTTATGTTCAATAGTTTCAGTTGCCAAGTGCGATCCGTCGAAACTATCAGGAGTTTGTGGCAAGACAATCCAAATCGGCCTTCTCGTGGCAGGTAATTTGCTCATACATCTCATCCGATGATTCAAAAATAATTGTATGTACTCGTCCAAAAGTAGCTGGATTGGTTTTTAGCATTGCATGTATAGTTTATACTTCTTGCAAAAAAAAAGAGTATTATATTTTATACAAAATACCATATACACTCATCACTTGGAAAGTGGGATTGATGGAAGACACTAGTAAACGAAGGTTCTAACATTTGACTATGATCAAACGAGAAGGGGGAAATGTGAAAAAAAAATATTGCAATATGCTTCACACTGTAATATTTTTTCTTAGAGGACTAGAATATCTATTTCGAAGGCAGGATTCTGACACAAAATAGTCTCTCTTTTTTTTAGCACTTTTTTGAGAGAATGACACAAAATAGCACAAACTGTCTTGCCACATGAATCAGGATTTCCTGCCTTTCCAATCGTCTTGTTTTCTCCGACGACCCATTTTGTATTTCTTTTTTAGAGGAAACAAAAAATACAAAATGGGCCGTGCAATACCATGCAAGTCGTACGGGCCTTGGAGTTCGTATTGATTGAGTTGACGCCCACTGTGCAATATGCCCAAAATAATCGAAACTAAACAAAATGCCCAAATTACTTGGGCAGTACAAGTTTTCCTGCCCTCTGAACTCTGGACCGGGCTACGAGGCGGGATAGTAGAATAAGATTTCTTAGATTGGGCTTAGACTTTAGTCTACAGGGCAAAACGTTTTTTGGTCCTAAGATTGTTGCTCTCACGTTTTGAGGCACCCTAAAGTACTAGAAGATTATGAAAAAATTACATAGGTGTAGTATATGCTATAAGATATGAACCTGCAAAATATCAACTAAAAATATGAATACATGTGGTGTGGACAAACAAAAACAAGAATATACTGCAGGTCAAAATGATCACACTTTATAGCACACATTGCATACATGTATTTTCATGATTTTAAGAACTTAGGGATTCTTTAAAACTAGATAAGACTTTGAGAGCATGTTCTCTTAGGAACAAAAATGTTTGGGACCCTCTATTTTTCAGTTGAAGATAATGAACATTGATTCTCTATCTAATGAAAATTGGGTAGTTGCACATTTCTAAATTTAAAATTGTACATAATTTGTTTGTAATTTGAGGCTTGATAGTGTGAAACTTGATTGGTTTAGAAATAACAATTTTTAAGCGATTGAGAAATAGCAAATCCAAAAATGTTTTTGTTGGTTGTTCGTTTCTGAGCTTTTTACAAGTCCTTCACGTCGGCATACACCTACAGATCATACACAGCTAGGCTAGTTTGATTTTTGATATTACGGAGTACATCGGTAAATCTCAGTGTGGGCAACGGTGCACTGCAATCACACGATGTAAAATGACTTTTTGCGTACGTGCGCAGGAGTAATTTTTGGAGCCGTGGTGATGGGCGTCACCTGTTTGGTGTGCCACATGCTCAAGCGCCGGTCAGCGTCCATCCGCTCGCTGCAAAGCACGAAGCGGCTCCTGTCCGAGGCTTCCTGCACGGTGCCTTTCTACTCGTACCGCGAGATCGAGCGCGCCACCAGCGGCTTCTCCGAGGACCAGCGGCTGGGCACGGGCGCCTACGGCACGGTGTACGCGGGGCGGCTCAGCGACAACCGCCTCGTGGCCGTGAAGCGGATCAAGCAGCGTGACAACGCCGGGCTGGACTGCGTCATGAACGAGGTGAAGCTGGTGTCGTCGGTGAGCCACCGCAACCTCGTCCGCCTCCTCGGCTGCTGCATCGAGCAGGGCCAACAGATCCTCGTCTACGAGTTCATGCCCAACGGCACGCTGGCCCAGCACCTGCAGCGGGAGCGCGGCCCCGCCATGCCGTGGACGGTCCGCCTCCGCATGGCCGCCGAGACGGCCAAGGCCATCGCGTACCTGCACTCGGAGGTGCACCCGCCCATCTACCACCGCGACATCAAGTCCAGCAACATCCTGCTCGACCACGAGTACAACTCCAAGGTCGCCGACTTTGGGCTGTCGAGGATGGGCATGACGTCCCTCGACTCATCGCACATCTCCACCGCGCCGCAGGGCACGCCGGGGTACGTCGACCCGCAGTACCACCAGAACTTCCACCTCTCCGACAAGAGCGACGTGTACAGCTTCGGCGTCGTGCTCGTGGAGATCATCACGGCCATGAAGGTCGTCGACTTCAGCCGGGCTCCCAGCGAGGTCAACCTGGCGCAGCTCGCCGTCGAGAAGATCGGCAGGGGCTGCGTCGACGACATCGTCGACCCATACCTGGACCCGCACAGGGACGCTTGGACGCTCACGTCCATCCACAAGGTGGCCGAGCTGGCGTTCCGATGCCTGGCGTTCCACAGCGAGATGAGGCCGTCCATGGCCGAGGTCGCCGACGAGCTGGAGCAGATACAGCTCAGCGGGTGGGCGCCGTCGGCGGACGACGCCGCGTTCATGTCGACGACGTCGTCGCTCTGCTCGTTGGCGCCGTCGCGGGGCACGGACAAGTCGATGGGGCCCGACAAAAGCAGAAGGGAGGGAGTGGCGGCCGCGGCGAATGCAGTAGAAGTAGCACAAGAAACGGCCAAGGGCGCAGTGGATTCCCCTGTGTCCGTGCAGGAGAGGTGGTTCAGTGACAGGAGCTCCCCTTCCTCCAATAGTTTGCTGGGGAATAGCTCCCTGCACTGAACTGAAATACGCCACCATTACAGTGCTCCTCCTGTCAACTTAGCTAATTTAGTTATACATTTAGAACGATTTCTTGATCTCTTCTTGCTCATTAGTCGCTCTTATGTTCTCCCTTAATTTCGTTGGTTCCAGACAATCTGTAAATGAAATTTAGTCTCACTCTGTTGATATGTTCTCGTGCCAGTAAGTCAATCCAGTTGCCGTGCTAAACTGCTAATATCGGAGGTGACAAAGCGTTATGATCGATTCTTCCATGGATAGTAAACGTGAGAAAAATACCCTTTGGCTTCCTGGTAAATACTAATACTACATCTGGATGCATTTGGTCACCTCGTTAAGACAGACACAAGCAAATGGCGTTACTACTTTCCAGGTCCAGTTCCAAAATCAAGAAGGGTCAATTCCTTTCTTGAGGAAAGCACGTGCCGGCAACGCGTTCGTACGATATTTCGGTGCAGATACTATACGTGTATCGCTTCAAATTCGCCACTACAAGTCTACAACCCATGTACTCCACAGAAATGCATCTGTACAGAAATTTTCCTTTTCTTTTGGAAGATCAGAGAGATTGTCCTTTTCGTACCTGCATGCTGTCTCGTGAAATGCATGTTTATGATATCGAAAACAAATAATACTGTCTTCCTGTAGCTGGCACGATCGACAAGATCATGCATATCGCATACCCAGCTAGGTAGCATGGGTTGCATGCATATTTTGGACGTATGTTCGTATTAGAACGCGAGAGAGATCGATATGACTCGCTATGACGCTACCGCGCGCCGGTGGCCGATCGGAGATAGATGCGGCCAAGAAGGTTACTGTCGGTGGTGGGTCTCGTGGTTCACGCATGGAAAGAGACGCACGTTTCACGAGTTCAGGACTCGACCTGATCCACAAGTTAGTGGACGTTTTATTATGGGAAAATAGAATGGAAAGAGACGCACGTTTCACGAGTTCAGGACTCGACCTGATCCACAAGTTAGTGGACCTTTTATTATGGGAAAACTCTATTTTTAGTGTCTTGACTATTGGTAATTTTAGCCTCTATATTCTAGAATCAAATAAATTTGATCCTTAAGTTTCAATATCAGACGTGATGATGGGTAGTACTACCATCATGAGCTTGTGGCCGACTGCGGTGCATGACGCTGCCGACTTGGTCCAAAAGTGCGAGGCCTGTCAGTTCCATAGATGGAAGACACATCAGCCAGCCCAAGCTTTTCAAACAATACCGTTGTCATGGCCCTTCTCGACTTGGGGGCTGGATCTCCTTGGACCCTTTCCGGCCGGACGCGGGGGTCACAAGTTCCTAATAGTCGCCATTGACACATTCACCAAATGAATCGAGGCAGAATCACTCTCCAGCACCACTACAGCAGCGGAACATCTTTACCCACTTCGGAGTACCTAGCCGGATAATTACCGATAACGGACCACAATTTGCAGCCGCCGACTTCATCGCCTACTGTGAGTCCTATGGCGCCACCGTCTGCTACGCCTCCGTAGCTCATCCCCAGAGCAACGGACAAGTCGAACGCGCTAACAGCCTCATCCGCAACGGGATCAAGAAACGGGTATACGACACGCTATAACGCCACACCAAGTCTTGGGTAACCGAGTTGCCCAACGTTCTTTGGGCACATCGAACTACAGCCAGTCGAGCCACCGGAGCGACCCCATTTTCCCTCGTCTACGGGGCCGAGGCGGTGCTTCCGTGTGAGATCTGCTTGAAGTCCCCCGCATCGAACAACACTCCGAAGACGAGGTGGCTGCACAGCGAATCAACGATCTTAACTTCCTTGAAGAAATTCGCGACTGTGCATACTTGCGGGCGGCCAAATATCAACAGGACTTACGTCGGTACCACGAGCGCAACATCAAGCATCGACACCTGAAAGTCAGTGATCTCGTCCTACGATTGGTCCAGTCCACTCAACACAGAAAGAAATTATCTCCCAAATGGGGAGGACCCTACACCATCGTCGCCAACCCGCGACCAGGCGCTTTCAAACTCACCGACAACGGCTCCATTCTACGCAATACATGGAACATCGATCAACTCTCCAAGTACTATGTTTAAAGCTTCCCGGGAGCTATAACCCGGATGACTCAACTATTTTATCCCGTAACTCTACGGAAGAAGTATTTATACTTACGGCCTTTCGGCATCCATCATGTTACTACTTGACAATGGTACTCAAACGCCTCTAACACGCTTCTCCAACAGCTCGGGGGCGGGCACCCACACGAGTCTACACCTCATTTCGCCCCCCTCCCCCCACGGCACACAAGCGTAAAATAGCTCAGGGCATGGCACGAACACGAGTTCGCGACTCGTTCCGCCTCATAAAGTTTGGTCACCGTATAACCGCCTCGTATGCACTCGGGGGCTGGCACGCACACGGGTTCGCGCCCCGTTTTGCCACCACGGGTCCGGTCAGCTGTCCATACGCCTCGCCACGACATCCAGGGACTAACTCCCACATGGGTTCCTCAACTTCCAGTTGTTCCCCCGATTCTGGCACACAGGCATCACGCCCGGCATTCGCCCTGAGGCTAGGCAGAGCACGAATTTTCACAACTCAACTCTCCGCCCCGGGTACGGTGGCATCAGCGCCTTGCATCCATTCGAAGAATGGCGAGTAAATCGACGTTCCTTAACTCGGGTCGCCTCTTCAATGCAACGGCGGACAGCTACCTTGCATCTGTGCGGGGCTAGGCATGGCACGAGTTTCTCAATTCGTTTCGCCTCCCCGACTATGGCAACCTACCCTGAGGTCCGAGTACACACCGATTCACGCATTGACTTCTACTACAGTGAAGTTTTTCAGACTGTTCATCCGAGTTCCTGCTAACTCGCACCAACAGTCAAGGGCTACCACAACAAAGTTTTTTCAGACTGTACATCCGAGTTCCTGCTAACTCGCACAAACAGTCAAGGGCTACGACAGCGAAGTTTTTTTTTCAGACTGTTCATCCAAGTTCCTGCTAACTCGCAGAAACAGTCGAGGGTTACCACAGCGAAGTTTTTTTCAGGCTGTTCATCCGAGTTCCTGCTAACTCGCACCAACAGTCGAGGGCTACCACAGTGAAGTTTTTTCAGACCGTTCATCCGAGTTCCTGCTAACTCGCACAAACAGTCGAGGGCTACTACGGCGAAGTTTTTTCAGACTGTTCATCCGAGTTCCTGCTAGCTCGCACAAACAGTCGGGGGCTCGGAGACATATAGCACACTATGAAGTCCTATGACAACATGGTTCATAAACCAACAAAGGAACTTATGACATCAAAACATAAGACGACAAAACAAACACAACACTAGATTGCATAACTAAGAGTTCAATACATCACAAAAGCATACAACCAAAAAGAGGACAACCCTAATCCTCCTGCTCGGATACATCAGCTCCCTCACTATCTCCAGACACAGTGGGGACATCTTCAACCGCCTCAAACCCGGATTCGCTAAGGAACTTTTCTACTGGCGATCCGTGCATCCTTCGCTCCGGGTTGTGGGGGCTCGCCAAGATCTAACTCTAAAAGATTTGAAGGGAGTTCTGGCGCCAAGTCTTTAGCCAAAGCTTAAGCATATGAAATGGCCGCATTGGCCATACTCCTTGCCCGCACGGAGGCATCTTCCTTGACGAAAACAACGAAGTCATTCTGGCAAGCCTGGAACTCGGCGACGACCTTCAGCAAGTCCTTCAGAGCCGAACTCGCCAAGGTAGGACGGCGGTCAAACTTCAGACTAGCCATTACTCGATCAAGGACGGAGCACGCTTCCGTGGTGGCTCGAGTCTGCGATTGCAGTCGCCCGCGCAGAAGTTCAGCATCCTTCTTCATCCCCTCGAGTTCTCGACTCACGAGCTGTTGAAGATCAGTCGCCGACTTAGCCGCAGCAGCAGCCGTCTCAGCACGGGCCGAAACCGAGGAGAGGTGCTCCTTCAACTCGACGTTGGCAGCCTTAAGCGTCTCGAGCTCCTTGACCTGCTCGGCCCGAGCTTCAGCCTCCTCCGCACGACGAGTCGCAAAGGCTAGCTGGACGCTCATCTGGGAGTTCGCTGCACGAAGTCGTGGGATCTCTCTCTCACCCTCGCGAACCCGACTCAGGAGACTCTCTTCTTTGGTATAAGCGGTAGCAGTCGCGCGCTGATACAAGATGCAGAGCAAGACTAAGACATTCAAATAAAGCAACTACAAAAAACAAAGAGGTCAAAGAAGGACTCCACCTACCTTCAGCCAGGCCAGAGCGTAATCTATATATATTCGGTACTCATTACGAAGCAAAGAATGCCTCGAATCGCCATCATCGACTTCCGGGACGGCCTCTGGACCGACAAGTCCGGGTTCCCTCACCCCAGCAGCAGAAGCCACCAAATCCCGCGGCACCCCCACGGAAGGGCTCCCGTCAGAGGACCCAGCGCCTCCTTCTGAAGGTCCCCGGGCGCCGACAGGCTCCACCTCCGGAATGATCGAAAGCTCCTGTCGTTCGGAAGAAGGAGGCGATGGTAACACGACTGGGATGGGCGTAGGACTGGAAAAATCAAGAAGTTAAGATTCATACAAAAAAAAGCAAAGTTTCAAGAAAAAAACAAGGAGAAAGCCTCACCTCGAGATGGGCATAGCCGCCTTCTTCGCCGGCCTCTAGGAAGTCAATGAGCTAGCGGACCGTTTGAAGGTGTATCGCTACCCACAATCCGAGATCAAGAACTCGATCACAACAAGTCGACATCCCATTATACAAAAAGCGAAGGCGAAGAAACTCACCGGAGCGACTTGGCCCTTTCCGCTAGGAGCGGCAGACGACTTCTTACCCTTCGAAGCCGAAGCCTTCCGAGGACAAACTGCCCCAGGATGCGTCGACTCCTCTACAAAAACTCCAGCGCCCTGCCACGGGCCGGTCCCAAGGAAGGGGCGCTGAACACAAAACAAAGTCCAGATGGTGCCGATTAGAGATTCAAATGCGCAAGTACGAAGGCATATAAGAAACGTTGCCTACCAAGATGATCAAAGCTCTGGTCTCCTCGGCCTTGACAGCAAGCGATTCCACCTTCGTACTAGCCCGGGAGTCTCAAGGCGAGGTCTTGGCTCCGTCATCACCCCGCTCGACTTTGAACAAATCATCAACTCGGCTCCGGACCAACCCTGTCAAAAGCATGAAGAAGATCAGGCAACATGTCGAGTTTCCAGAAGAGGAGAATGGACAAGAAGTCAAGACACTTACTCTCATTGGCCAACATAAGACCGACTTCATCTTCCCACCCAGGAAGAGATCGCTCCCCCAAAGGTGCGATGTGCCAGGAGATGAAGTCGCCAACCACATGAATGGTCGTCAAACCCTTTCGGCGCAGTTCGTCGATGCTGTCCTTCACGGCCTGAGTTCGACGTGTCAACCGCGGCTGATCCCTCCACAACACCTGTGGGGTCGAGACCTCGCACCATGTCATCGGGTCGTGTGAGGATCGGGAGCAGACAGCCCAGTTCGAAGCCCACTTCCCCCACGAGTCCTTCAGGGAGAAGGGGATGTAGCTCGCCTTCGCGTCATCGCGAAGGGAGAACCGACATGCGCTGTGGACTTGACCGGCGGCCGACGTCTTGAGGGTGTAGAAGAATCGGAAGGATTCAACGTCCGGCTTCGTCCCAATGAAGGCCTCGCAAAGATGCGCAAAGACCGCAAAAAAAAAGACCGAGTTGGGTAGGATGTTTACCAGCTCGATCTCGAAGAAAGAGAGAATGTCGCGAAGGAACTCAGACATGGGGAGTCTGAGCCCGCACTTGAAGAAATCCAAGAAGATAACCATGTCTTCCTCCGGAGAGAACGGCGAGTCCTTGTCGACGAGCAGCTTGAAGCCCACCGATCCGGGCAGTTCTCCCTCTGCCACCATCCGGGAGAGGTCCTCTCGGGTAACCTGGGATGGAGGAAGCCCTGCCATTCCCGGGTAGAGGCCCGCTCCGCTCTCCTCGGCCGTCGCCGGCGCTTTGCCCCGAGCGGGGTCCCGGTCTGCAACGACTGACGAAGAAGCTTCACCCGCCGGAGCTGCGACAGGGCTCTCCATTAGCTCCACCACCTTCGGCTCGGTTTCTGCCACTCTCACACCACTGGATGGGGCCTCCATTGGGAGCAAAAAGTGATTCTTCGATGGAAGGAAAGATGAAGAGCTTGCGCAGCCAGTAACAGAGTTTTTCCGCACCAGATGAAGAGAAAGAAGAACAAAGTGCTGAAGGATGCAAAAAGCAGATAAAATGAGAAGAGAGAAGGAAAGTAATATTATATGACCCTCTGCCCCGGCATTAAAAGCGCACTACCCCGAAAAAATCGCAACCTTCCTAACATTTCGGCGCATCACGCCTCAAAAATCGCGACCGTCCCAGGGCATGGCCGGATCACTCTGACAACACGCAAAGTGAAAATCATGACATCACCATCCGTAAATTTCGCCAGACAGGTTCAGACTACGAAAACGGACTAAGCTTGCCGAGTTCTACAACTCAGAAAAGCTAAAGATAATATTCCGAGTTCAGCAAACTCGACACCACTTGACCAGCTGAGTCGCAGGTCCACTGCAATTCGACTTGACCTGAACCTGTCTCGACTTCATCACGTATAATGATGGGGGGCTTGATGATGGGTAGTACTACCACCATGGGCTCGTGGCCAGGCCCACGAGTTCATCACTGGGCCCCCAGGGAGAAGCTGTGGCCCAAAGGCCTGATTCAAGGGAAGCGTGGATCTCAAGTCAGCGAATCCTTATCAAGATAAAGAAGTAGCGTTCGACACGTCACCAAGAAGGAGTCTGACTCGTGTACTGCGAGGACTCGGGTTATGGAAAGAAGAGGGAGTCCGACTCGTGTACTATGAGGACTTATGACGAGGTTACCGCCTTATTCCACCTATATAAGGAGCACCAGCCCCCTCTCCCATGAGGGGACAAGCTGAGTTGGATCGAAGAGCCCTAGTCGCCTAATAGCCTTTGAGATCCCTTAGCCATAGCATCACCCTCGTCGAGTTCCCCCTTGTAAGCCAGACTCGCCGAGTTCTCAACTCGTCGAGTTCTCCACTGTAATCGCCTGTACGCTAGATCATATATCAATTCCATCAAAGCAGGACGTAGGGCTATTACCCATCTTGGGGGCCTGAACCTGGGTAAATCTGTGTCGAAAAGTCAAGCTGATATGAGTCTTCGCCCCGCTACCATACGAATACGTGCTGTACGAGTACCCCCATATACCATACATCGACAAGACATACATAGTCTCTGACCTTAATCAAAACAATATGACCGATGGCGTGATGGTAGTTTTGCAAAGTTAGGAGTCTAGTCAGCACACAAAATTCTACAAAAAATTTCAAAGAATTAGGAAAAAAAATAAAAATCTAACAGGTTTATTTTAAAAATCATAAATTATATGTGAGTTTTCTCAAAGTCCAAGGTTTTTCCAGAATGCTTCTATTTTTTTAAAAAATTTAAATATTCTAACTTTTCCCCTTACTATTTTCTGAATTTGTTCTTCAAACTCGCTAATACATTTTCCAGCTATTTTCAATATTTTCTATTTTTAGAATTTCCTTTTTTTTTACATTTTGTCCTTACTGTTTCTAAATTTTTATTTTCCATTTTTATTATTTTATTTTTTGTGCCAACTGGACTGCTGCTTAGACTGGGTTCAGGAACCAAAACTATCTGATACTTATAGTTAAGAATTAAAATTGTTATACTCAAACGTTTCTCTCTCGACCAACAACCACTACAGTCGAGAGCGGCGAAAAACTTCCGCCTCAGATCCAGCCTCCCTTCCGGTGAGGCCGTAGTTTTTCCTCGCCTCCGGTTTCCTGCGGGAGCCGTGAGGTGGGGGAAAACGCGGACTCGATCCGGCTTGTACAGTCATCTTGTTTTGGTCTAGGTCTTAGTCTCTGGTCCGCAGCCGTTTCGGCGAGGTTTGCGGCGGCGGTACTTGGTGTTTTGTCTTCCCAGCTCAAACCTCCTCTCGACGCTGCGGTTCTTCGTGGTGTTGAGGAGCTGGTGGAGGTTCGTCCTTGCGTTGCTAGGTTCACGGCGGGGGAGGTGGCCTCCGACGATCTCCTTCCCGGCGGATCCGGCAGCGTCGGTGTTTTCTTCGCTCTGGTGTCGATCCCCTCGATTGAGCTGATGCGGGCTAGCTCGTGGATTTCATCCCAAGGCTCTGGCTCAAGCTCCTGCTCGGATCGGGGCGTCGCCCCCGCCGATGTGGCTTCCTCTGATTTCAAGATCCGTCGTTCGCGGCGGACGACTTCTGCGGCGACTAATCGAGGCTTCGTCCTCTATCGTACCGATGCAGGTCATCCAGCGGCTGATGCTTCTGCTTCTGTCCTCTGCCCTTGGTGGTGCAGCGGCGGCGTGGAGCCCGGCTGCGGAGCAGGCGGAGGGGATTTTCCCAGGGACCTGTTTGTATTTTTAGTTTCTTTGGGATCTTTTTTAGTTATGTCCAAGGGTCTGTTCGTATATGTGCGGGACAGCTGTCCACTCTAGATGTTTTTATTTTTCTTATCTCAATATAACGCAGCTATCCTCTCAAAAAAAGAGTTAAAATTGTTCAGTTATGAAGTTCACGGACCAAGACTAAGCTGAGCCGAAGGACAAAAAAAAAGAAATTTCCTAGAAATTTTCTATACATTTTTATTTTTCAGTCAATTAGACTTTTCTTTTGTATTCACTGACCAAGTCTAAGCTGAGCCGAAGGACAAAAAGAAGAATTGTCCTTGAACTTTTCTATACGCATTTCTATGTTTCAGTCAATTAGACTTTTCTTTTATATGCATATGAGAACCTGGAACATAAAAATAAAAATCGAAACATAAGTACTTTTCTGTGGTAACTTGCCGTTGGATGGGTAAGTATATCACTATTGAGATCATTCGATCGCTGCTAGCTCAATAAGGGTAGTAACTTCTAATTTTTTTTTACATGAGTAACTTCTAATTGTGAGAACTGCGAGTAGCGTAAGGGGTAGAGGCAGCCAGCGGGCGCCCTTCCCGCGCTCGTATTCGATCTTCCGGATCGAGTCGGGTGCCTTGACTTCACGCATTTGCGCATTCGGTAGCGTGTGTGTGAGTATGCATCTTTATCTATCTACTATCTACTGTATATAAAAATAGAATACAATAGAAAAAATAGAGAGATTAAAAATTCCTATAAAAAAGCAAAACATCCAACAGTCAATTTGGTGGACCCTTTTATTATAAACGGACCACAACCAATAGATCTTCATAACTGCACCTAAACAGATCACAGCTGATAGATCTTCATAACTATACCTAAACATATCACAGCTGATAGATCTTCATAACTGCACCTAAACAGATCACAGCCGATAGATCTTCATAACTGTACCTAAACAGATCACAGCCGATAGATCTTTATAGCTGTACCTAAACAGATAACAACCAATAGATCATCCTAATTGTATCCAAACAGATCATATCCGATAGATCATCATAACTACATTTAAATAGACAGTTCAGTACAACGACTAGCAGGCCGGTCGTGGTTTGGACTTTTATGTCCCGCACTGATCTAATATCACACACACAGGTAAAAAAAATAAAGATAGTTAAAAATATTTCCTGTACAAAAAAATAAAAATAATTTAAAATGTTTTCTGCACAATTTCATCGTGTTAGTTTCTTTAAAATAATAATTTTGGAGTTAAGAATTTTTAATAGAGGATTGTAGCCAATTAAACAATATAGTACAAGTATTACTCCCGTTAGTTCTGCGTTAATATACGCAGCCAGCCAGACAACCAAGCCTTGCATCTTCACGCGCAATTTCGTCCTCCCAGACTCAGTGATTGTGAACGCTTAGTTAGGACAGCGATGAGCAAGAAGCATGGGCCTTGAAGTCCGCATCCAGTAGTATAGAGAGCTATTCCTATACGACCCGTGCTCTCACAGGGGGACGCGGTTGGGTGCAGGGGGGACCGTTTGGCAGCCACCCCATGCGGCCGGGTCGCACGTATGACCCGGTCGTATAATCCCTTTTTCGAGTAGTATATGCCGTGTTGGGCAACGCAGACCACAACCACCCTACGTGCCACACAAAAGCCTAGGTACGTGCTAATTAAGCACCAACATAAAATATTGAGGGAGTTAACAAGTGAAACGTACCATCTCCTTGCCCGTGTCTGCACCCTAGCCGTCCACATGCACATCATGTAAATCTAAGCCCTCGCGTTTTATTGATCGATGTGCATGAGTAACTCTATGCAGTGTAGTCTGTGGATGACAGCATGAGAACGTGACGGACTGCTATATATGCTACCCTGCAGATCTGTTATTCGTGACTGGAACGCTATGGCAGAGGCCTCTTGCCGCGTAATTTTGAGCAAAATTGCAGAGAATAGTGTCTTATTATTCCCCATATAGCATGCAGTCGTGAGAACTTTCCTAGAATTTTCAGACTTAATTGGCCTTGAAATTGGACCTGTAGTCTACTTTTCTTTCTCTTTTGAGAAACTTCTGTATTCTACTCTCATACTCTGTATTGCGTAACATGCATAACAAAGCCGCTTCGAGTCGATAAACACAATGAACTTTCTCTTGGAGGTTTCATTTGCTTTCGTACGTCGTTTAGCAGTCGTTCAATGGGCTTATGGACCTGACGACGCAAACATGCCAACAACCACGTGCCTGATACACGTTTTATTTAGCAAATCATTTGCCAATTGCGCTCACCACCAATATGGATAGGCGAACGGTGCACAGCCAACATCTAATGATCCGCCCCGTCCAAACATTTATCCCAGATCGACTTGTCGCTGGCGCGCACGCGGAACACGTACCGTGCCAGCCATGCTCTCTCCGCAGGCTATTTGTACACCCGCCGAGTAGACCCGGTTGCATTAGCGAAAACACAGGCAAAATCTCCTCTGCAGCGAGAGAGCGGAGGAAAGGAGATCCAAAGCTAGCTAGTCAGATCTGGTGATCGGACGTACCTTGCAAACTTCGCAAGAGCTGAGCGCTAGCTAGCTGCTGCTAGTAATCGAGTTGGTCAGTGCAAGTATATGGATCGGAGCGACATGGAGAGCGGCGAGGGTTCCCGCGTCCCGCGACCCGTGCCGGGCAGCTACGGCCTCCCGTTCATCTCGGCCGTGCGCGACCGCCTCGACTTCTACTACTTCCAGGGCCAGGACAAGTACTTCGAGTCCCGCGTCGAGAAGTACGACTCCACCGTCGTGCGCATCAACGTCCCGCCGGGCCCCTTCATGGCGAAAGACCCCCGCGTCGTCGCCGTCCTCGACGCCAAGAGCTTCCCCGTCCTCTTCGACGTCACCAAGGTCGAGAAGAAGAACCTATTCACCGGCACCTACATGCCCTCCACCTCCCTCACTGGCGGTTTCCGCGTCTGCTCCTACCTCGACCCCTCCGAGCCCAACCACGCCAAGGTCAAGCAGCTGCTCTTCTCTGTCCTCGCGTCCCGCAAGGACGCCGTCATCCCGGCCTTCCGCTCCAACTTCTCCTCGCTCCTCGCCACCGTCGAATCGCAGCTCGTGCTCGGCGGCAAGCCCAACTTCAACACCCTCAACGACGCCACCTCCTTCGAGTTCATCGGCGACGCCTACTTCGGCGTGCGCCCCTCCGCGTCCGGCCTCGGCACTTCCGGGCCGACCAAGGCCGCCAAGTGGCTCATCTGGCAGCTTCACCCCCTCGTCACGCTCGGCTTCCCCATGATCCTCGAGGAGCCGCTCATCCACACGTTCCCCCTCCCGCCCATCCTCGTCAGCGGCGACTACAAGGCGCTGTACAAGTACTTCTCAGCCGCCGCGTCGCAAGCGCTCGACACCGCCGAGCATCTCGGGCTGTCGCGGGACGAGGCCTGCCACAACCTGCTGTTCGCGACGGTGTTCAACAGCTACGGCGGTCTCAAGGTGCTGCTCCCGGGGATCCTGGCGCGGATCGCGGAGGCCGGCGAAAAGCTCCACCAGAAGCTGGCCGCGGAGATACGAGCAGCCGTGGCGGAAGCCGGCGGCAAGGTCACGACGGCAGCGCTGGAGAAGATGGAGCTGACCAAGTCGGCGGTGTGGGAGGCGCTGCGGCTGGACCCACCCGTCAAGTTCCAGTACGGCCGCGCCAAGGCCGACCTGAATATCGAGAGCCATGACGCGGTGTTCGCCGTCAAGAAGGGGGAGATGCTGTTCGGGTACCAGCCGTGCGCCACCAAGGACCCTCGTGTGTTCGGCCCCACGGCGAGGGAGTTCGTCGGCGACCGGTTTGTCGGGAAGGAGGGGAGCAAGCTGCTGCAGTACGTGTACTGGTCCAACGGGCGGGAGACCGAGAACCCCAGCGTCGACAACAAGCAGTGCCCCGGCAAGAACCTAGTCGTCCTCGTCGGCAGGCTCCTGCTCGTCGAGCTGTTCCTCCGGTACGACACCTTCACCGCCGAGGTCGGCGTCGACCTGCTCGGCACCAAGGTCGAGTTCACCGGGGTCACGAAAGCTACTTCCGGTCCTGGTGCTGAGTAAACCTGTACCGGCCATCCCAGGCGGAACGGATCAACGGCGGCAAACTCTCGCAGTCATCGACCTTCCGTTGAACCGGCACCGTCGGCACGTACGTGCCTATGAACTTCAGCCATGCATCTTCCTCAAGTGGATCAACGTACGTACGTTGCTTCCATGCATGTTGCCCGCGTGTCTATGGATCGTTTCGTTGTGTTTTGGTTTCCTTTTCTCTTGCCCACGTGTAATAAAGGGATTGGCCGTTTTCTTTGTGTGTGTCGAAATAAAGAGATCGACCGTTTGTAATGCATACAGCGTATTACATTGATTCAATGTTGTCTTTCATAGACCTACGCAACGCAAGCACATGCATTCCCATCGTACAAATTAGAGTAACAACAAAGATGCGAGAACAAGGATCGCTTGCATTTATGCAAGATTTTGACTCAAAATAGATGTGTCACGATCTCAGTACGTAAATTCCGGGGTACCGTGGAGAACTGGAGGAGAGGAATTAACATGCCTGCAGGTACATGCACGGATTCATATCATCTATGGTCAATTTTTCTGGTTGGGTTCTCTTACCAGCTAAACTATTCACTGAATGCTGGATGTTGATATGGCGTGTGTGACGTCTTTGTCTGATGAAATTGGATTTGCCAAGATGTCATGGCTGTCCTTTGTTTAATATGTGGTCCGGAACATTGTGATGCAGTGATGGTACCTATATAACTACTGCATTGTGGCCTTATTGTAGTGGTGAATCACAACGGTTTAATCTAGTTAGTGTGAAGGACTAGTTACTTTGATTAAAGTCAAGTTAAGCTAATGAGGCGTATAGGTCATCCACTATCTACAATTCATTGTCGTTGTCGTCAGCAACCGACAAACCGCCGTATGTGAAGTAATCAACGGTGAGTATTTGCCAAGATGTCATGGCTGTCCTTTGTTTAATATGTGGTCCGGAACATTGTGATGCAGTGATGGTACCTATATAACTACTGCATTGTGGCCTAATTGTAGTGGTGAATCACAACGGTTTAATCTAGTTGGTGTGAAGGACTAGTTACTTTGATTAAAGTCAAGTTAAGCTAATGAGGCGTATAGGTCATCCACTATCTACAATTCATTGTCGTTGTCGTCAGCAACCGAGAAACCGCCGTATGTGAAGTAATCAACGGTGAGTAATCTAAATAAGCACTCCATTCATAGATTTATTGACTTGATATTACATGTTATCCATCTTTAACGTCTAATGCAAAAGTTGTGTACTTTTATGTTTTGTATATTAAATTATTAATGTAAATCAAAGAATATTTCTCAAGAAAAGACAAATATCGGTTCACGATAGTTTGGCTTTTCTGATCACTTTCGCTGCGTGAAGCTTCAGATGTATATTGCTAAACATATATGCACTTAGAAGGCATGTGTCTGTTGTGCTGTTCGCACATGAATGTATGGCACGTTAATTGTCGGGACCCGTGCATGAATATATCTCCCGGTACCTGCAATCTGCATGCATGGCTCTGCTGGCGATAGCCTGGAGTTTTTAAAGCCACCGCAAAATCATGTCGCCAATTACAGCACTATTATATAGTATAGGTGCGTGGGCGTGTTGGATCGCTGCCCATGCATGTACCCAGTGCCTGCCTGCCGCATCCCGATCGATCTCGCCGGTGAGACGGCCTATCGGGGTTAGTGCATTATTGCGAGGCTGCTAGCTAGCCGCCTGCGTGCCAGACAATATTTGTCCAAATCCATCTCGGATCACCGGGTGATCGATTAACCTGTCCATCAATCATCGATCCGTCTCTGTCGCTAACTACACTCCTACCAAACTCGGAGCGCAACGTACACATCATTCATATGTGGCTGGGTCTCCCACGCTACCAACGAGAATGCGACTGCACAGTACGTACCACCTCACTCCTCAGCGAAACTTTTCGCTCGGGGTACAACGTCGTGTCAGTCAGGCATTTTATGGAGTGTGGAAATTTCAGGCTTACTCGAGGATTCACCGTTCCTCGCTTTGCACGAATGCATGGCACGGATTCACGGGTGGAGGTTTAATCTCTGTGACTGACGCGCTAAGTGTGGTATGCGTGAATTATGTGCGTCTCTTTTGTAGCCTGATGTGTGTCCTTTCACAACATATATCAGAAGAAAAGGACGTATGCCAAAAGAAAAAGTTTCAAAAGTTTTTGCGTCCCACACACCCACCTGTTACAGATTTAGCAAAGACTGGCCCCTTCGCTTTGCACGAGCGCAGGTTGGTCTTCATTCGTGTAAATGTGTCTTTATTCGTGACGGATGTGCCTATGGCTTGAGACCGAGGTCGTTTATTTCTATCCTCCTGGGTTTAATCTCTATGATTAATATGTAAGTGTGGTGTGTGTGAATTTTATACGGCTCCTTTTTACCCTGGTGCATGTCCTTTTCTACGACGTGCTCTTTTCAAAAGAGAAGCAACCGTGCCAAAGAAAAAGATCCATAATTGTGCATCACTCACCTGCTTATTAAATATTTATCAAAGGTTGGCCTCTTCGTTTTTCATTCGTGTTAATGTGTTTTTTCTTTGTGACGCAAAGGCACGTGGCTTGTGAGCGAGATCCTCTGTTTCTATCTGTCCGGGTTTAATCTCTATGGCTCATACATAAGAGTGGTGTGTGTGAATTTTATACGGCTCCTCCGGACCACAGTGCATGTCTTTTCTGCAACGTGCACCAAAAGAAAAGGACCCGCGACGAAGAGAAGATTCAAAACTGTGCATCCCCCGGCCTGCTTATCGCAGATTTTGCAAAGGTTGGCCCATGGTCCATTATTGCCTAGGCTGTAGATGGGCTGTATTGCGTTTCATTGAGCTTCGCGCCTGCAGAGGCCTTCCACTGCATATTTCGGTCCACAGCCCAAGAACAGAAGTGCAGTTGTAGATTTTGACCTGGTGCGTTCAGTAAGACGAACGTCTCCAAAGTAAGGGAGAGCGACGAACCTCATGCACAGCTTGTTGTTTTGGTATCTAATCTAATCTAATCTAATCTATAGAAAGCAGCTGGAATTCCCAGCTTCTCGGCGCGCCACGTCATTTCTGATGACGTGGCTGACTCTCAGCCATCGGATCTAGCATTGATGGTCTAGATCAAACTGTGAACAATAACAAGTCTAACACTGTTCATAACGGGTTCAGTACTGTTCATTCGACCTGTGAATAAATCTTTAACGGGTCTAGCACTGTTCGGAACTCGACCCGTAGTAAACAGTACCCCTCGTACTGTTCACCCGACCTGTTACTGTTCATCACAATCCTAAAAATATTATATATACTCCACTTTTACCGTTTCGACATCCTGAATCCATTTCTCCACTCTATTTTACCTAAGTCATACTCCTTAATACTACAAATCTCCTTACATCCGAATTTATAATTATTATTAGCAACGATTCACGAGGCTTCTTGAAGGTAGTTCACTCGTACCGATTTATATATTGTAAATCTATCATGTATCCTACTTTCTAAGCAAAATAAAAATAAAATGTATACAAAAAAAATTAAATTATAATCGCGTTAACAAATTTTGTTATCTCCTATCTGAAATGACTTAGCGAGGTTATTACACATTCCCAGTGTTTCTAACATTCGAAGGTATTTCCATAACCACGGGACATAAGACTGATTACACAGGTGATGCGCTATCGTGCAAGCTTTCAGTTAGTTGATAGAGAGTGCACAACATGTATATCATTATTTATGATTTGTCACAAAAGGTAGTACGTACACATAGGCGAAGAACACTAGAAAAGCGCGATGACATGAAGGGCTCGGCAAGCAACGAAGAGGTTGGATCGATCACGGATGCAAATGGAGTGGGTATATAATAGAGCTACGCAGAAAGCTTCATCTCTTGCTTGATGGCCGCGACCAGCTGGTCGTAGGCTTCGCCCCACGCATTCTTCATCTCCGGGCCCCACATGTCGGCCGGAACCGCCTCCTTTATCGTCTCAAGCAGCGCGAACCTTGTCACCTGCGACCAAAAGTGTGAGAGAGAACTAAATGCAAAAGAGATCAAACGCGCATTTTTCATTCTAATTTCCGAGGCTAATGGAGTACTTGAACAAGGGTTATACTCCTCCAAGTGGTTCGTGACTTTAGTAGTACCTCAAAGTGGCCATCTGCAACGCCGTATTTTAAGTGATTGGCACCCAACCTCTTCAGGGTGGTCTCCCTCACGGTGATCTTGCCGGCTTTCCTCAGCTGCGCAGCCGCCTCACACGTCTGCACCATTAATCGCGACACATACGTACACATCAATTTTTCAGTCACTGCTGTAAAATTCCCTCATCCACGGGCAATGGTTTTTTAGCGTGTATTACCATGACAAAGACGGACACGGCGTGGGTCTTGAGCTTGGGGTTCGTTTCCAGCGGCGCGTCGGAGTTGCGCAGGAACGGGAACAGCTGCTTCGCCGACGGCGCAATCTCAAAGATCCTGGAGTACCAGACAATCACGAAGCACGCATCATGTCAGTGAAATTAATGCATTGCCCGTGCTTTATACTGGAGTATTCTGAAACGATTAACCGTACGTACTTCAAGAAGAACCGGAGCCCAAGGTTGGCAGAATCCTTCTTCATGATGGCCCATGACTTGAGCACGAGCGCCTCCTTCTCCTCGCTGAAGTTGACGGCTCCTTCCGACACGCTGTTTCCCTCCGCGAGAGACATGGCTTCCAGCTTAATTAATCTAGCTACTAGGTATGTATGTGCAACTTTGCAAGTGAGGAGAAGTGAGCACTAAACAATGGATCAATCGATATACGATGTTGGTCGTGATTTGAACCGAAACTGGAGCAGAGGCTTATATAGGTCGATCGGCCCGGACATCGGCGGCCCTTGGGGCTCCTGACGAGCCAGGATGCATGGACGCAGTGGCCATGTTGTGTTGCTCCCCTTAGCTCATCGATGATGCGTACAGAACAGATGGAGATGGCGGATTGGATAGAGAATTCAAGGCGAAAACTATGTGCCGTGGCTACAAAGGCCGGTGGTTTCGGTCGCCCTGCGCGACGACATCCTGGGCTCTCAGGTCTCAAGTTGCCGATAACGTGGGCGGCTAGGCGCGCGCAAAGCAGTGGCGGGTTTCACAATCCAAATCAAAAGGCTGAAGCTGGATTCTTTCTTAGCGCAGTTTTTTAGTCAGAGTAAAGTGTTCACATACTATTTATGCTTCCAAAATGTTTCAAAATCTATGCAGGACACTTCATCAATCATTTTACGTTTACAACCTTCTATTTTATGATTTTAATTATCTATTCTTGATTATTTTAGAGAGAGATATGAGAAAGTTCGTTTGTGCATTATTTGTTCATGATTTCTATATATGAATAAAAGAAATCATGAACACAATATTTGTTCATGAACGTGGAAAAAAATATCATTAACACAATATCTTTTATTTAAACATGAACACTATCAAAATCAAATCATCACTAAATGTTACTAAGTATCACAATAATTTTGTTATTTATGAATCAGTTTGGTACTCTCATGCTCAGGAGATAGGGGATAGTGGATGAATGGATGCAGAGAGTGGAGAACTCAGAGAATGAAAAGATGATAAATTGGGGGTATTTCACAAAATAAAAAGGCTGCATAATGAATAATGGATAAGTTGGATGTTTTTACGAAAACCTAGCACAAATTTTAAAACAGTTTGTATAGCTTCTCTTTCTTGGACATGAAGAGACAAAAAGGTAGCGTCCGTTCCTCCGGAAGGTCAATAAGGGAAGGTTCCACAAATAGGGGTAGACGGGTAGGCCGGCCCTATTTGGGCCCAGTAATGAAATCACAGTTTTTCTGGACTGAATAGACCCAACTTTGCTCCCAAAAAAAGGGTGGACCTAACTTGAAGCCTGGAACACGGAAGTTGTTACTGATTGAACTTTTGTGGACTGAGTCAAATTGGATGCAGCACCCAGATAGACCAACTTTGCTCAAGAAAAAAAGGATGGGCCTATCTTGAGGTTATGTTCGGAACAATTGTTACTGTTAGTTGAACTTGCTGTGAGATCCTCCCAAAATTCATGTGGAATTTCATGTGTTCAACAGCCCAAACATGCCCTAGATTTTAGAAGGCATCTCCTGCCATTCACAAGTGACATATCCACTGGACGGTTAGAGCGTGTAGGCAGGGGTGGCTCCCGGTTACTCCAGTTTTCTTGTGTGTGAAAGATCGTTGTACATTTGCGAGCGAGCGTGGGCGTGTACCTTCGAAGGACATCACACCAGATTGACTACACGCCTGTTCTTGGTTGTCCCGTATCCATTCTTCTCTGTATTTACAACCAACCACGCCCAGAAACTGAGAAAGTTCCAGGCGAGCACATCTGAATCTCGAGTTACATCTTGGACTCTTGCAATTGCAACCATCACGTAACTGAAGTCACTTGTACATCTGCCTGCTGCACGCCGGGGACCCCACCAGCTCCCTCGACAGCACGTATCTGAATGCCATGTTGTGGGGTCTCCACTCCACGCCGCCGCTCCTGCGTGGCTGTGGCCTCCCCTGCTGCGCCGCCGCCGCCGCAGCCCGGATTCCCTCCGGGAGGCAGGACTCCACCACGCGCAGCAGGTCCTGCGCGCCCAGGCCGGCGTCCCTCGCGTACGACTCGAGCACCTTCGGGAGGAGTACCCTGCGCGCCGACCCTCCGCGGACGCCGGTGTTGGCCCGGATGAACTCCTCCTTCGCCGTCTCCAGCTGCTGGTACAGCTTCTTCGGGCTGTACAGCCGCACCTGACGAAGTGAACAGATCGAGACGAACGATCGATTCGATGTGCTCTTGCAAAAGCAGAGTTAGGAGTGTCAGACTGCATCGGTGCTTCGTACGTACCACTGGATCTGAGTGGCTTCCGGAGGACAGTGCGAAGTGCACCAGCGGTTCAGGGCGGTCGACGGCAAGGCCTTGCAGTTCGTCCTTGTTTTTGGGCTTCCATTTTGGGTAGAGGAGTAGCCTGAACCACTACAGAATTCGAAAGGAAGCAGCATATGCAGATCATTATTTGCAATGCGAACTTGGAAATTTCAACAAGCAAGCAAGTCAAATTGAAATAACTTTCTAAGAGTTGAGAGGAGGATGTAGAATAAAAACCTGTACAGAAGTGTGTACTCGGCAGCACAAGATTTGGTACTCTATCAACTCCACGTTTACTCTTTGCCCACTGATGATGTAGGATACCTGTGGTGCAGAAGTGATTGCCAGATTAAAATTTGAGAGGGTATGAGGTACTATTGTTTTGTCTAAGAAAAGAGTTCCAGTTCAAGGTCAGTACGACCTTAGTAAGCAATAATCTCTTGCTGTTGCCCTGTGGAACCCCGCATTCTACATGGGCCTGAAAATAACAAATGTTAGGACCGAAGTCCATCAATTTGAAGAAATATGGCAACAATGATACAGAAGTACAGGCTAAGAAACTAGTTACATGCATCATCATGGCATTGTGTACATTGATCCAGAAAGCAAGCTTTTCTTCGTTTTTCATTCCACTGAGATCAACAGTTTCTAGCAGCTGTACAAGTGATCTGCGGAGTGACATGTTTGAATAGTCAATAAGCTGTATAGATCATCAGCTCGTATCAACTGAAACACAACAATATGGCATGAAAAATACTCACTTATATTTACACAACATGTCTTTGACATCTGCCGACCTCTGAGCCCCCTTGCAAAGAGCAGACACCTCAAACACAGAATCATATTGCTGACCCAAATCTCTTGATTCACCAGAGCTGAACGCATTATCCTGCCACGCCTCGATAAAGCTCTGTTTCCTGCACCTAGGGCTCCATATATCCCCAGTATATTTGGAAGAGATCCCGCTCGTCGATGAAAAGGACGAGCATGGTGAGGGGAAGAAGGCACGTTGCACGGCAGTAACGTCTTTGAGCCTGATGTATATAGCAGCGATGCATTTGATCATGTCCTCAGATATCTTGTTAGGTGTTTGAGGAACATGATCTGCAATCCTGGTCCCCAGAATATCTGCCAAGCTTACGATACTGGAATCCATGCACTGGCCCTCCTGGTCATAAAAGACATGTTTGTATCAACATTGCTACAAGCCTACAACTATCAAGATTATATAGCAAGCTGGTTAACAGGTTAGAAATGAAAGAGTTTTCAGACATCTTTATGTACCTCAACAAACGACAGAGGCGAAGTATGACATGGTTTAAGAGCTCTGGCAAGATTGTTCGCTGAAGAAGACACTCTAGCTGAGCAAATGGACTGCGGCAGGAGCGAGGAATGGCTGCGTCCCATACTGGTCTTGCTGTCGTTGTGCTGTGAAATGCTGGTTTCACTACTAACTGTTGTTGGTGTCGACCTGCGTGCCAGTACCGTGCGACTGGACTGCACCAATTGGTGTTTCTTTGGGGTTGAGAAATCGAGCGATGAAGTTTCTGAGAGTATGCCTGAAAATGACATTCCTGATTCCTTGTTTCTTTCCATGTCACAAGCAGAAATCACACTGCAAACTTGTTGTTCAAAGGCCAGCCGGTAGAGTGATAGGAGATGCTGCTCCAAGCATATGACTTCTAGCTCTAGTACAGCAATCTCCTTTATTAGCTCCTCCGTAGGCTGACATGACAAGAAAGATAGATAGTTAATTTGAATAAATAATCTATAAATACTCCTCGGAAACAATGTTCATATATAATTGAGAAGTGAATCATTAAGATGATGTGTTAGGACCCTGAAATTTCTGCTTCTTCCATAATCACTATATCAGAAAAGAAATAAAAATAATTTTACCTTTGGAATGCAGCTGTCTTTTGATAAATGGATAGCACAAGGCTTGTAACCTAATGCTTTCTCTAGAGCACGACGCATAGCAAACTGATCATTTAGTCTCCTCTCAAGGTGTTGGACCTGCAGAAGTAACCTCATGAAGTATCAAAACCAAATTGGAGTAGCACAATGAGTCAACAAGCATAGTCTCTGAGGCAATTCTGAATAAACAACTGATTTGTTATACTACACTGGAACGATGAGGTTGTGGGCCAAAATGGCTAGCCTACACCCTAAATTCCTCAAATTTGAAATGGATTTCTTTACGCGCTGCAAGACTGGCTAGCCTCTTTTTTTTTGGCGACAAAACTTCTCATGGAATTATGTACTAAGGATGGACAACTGAATCTTAAAATTTGTATATTACCAATTTTCACTTCGCACGGCAAATTTAATCCACGAATATGACATTTAGGATACAGGACAAGGCAGAATCATGAGCAACTCAAAACACTTGATAAGGGGTCTGAAATGAGTACTAACATATGGCATGGAATTTTTGGAAAATTTTATGTGCTACCTAAATTTTTACCTCTTGCACCAGAGAGCACGGAAGCTCAGTGATGTGGGATTGCCTCTTACAGGTGCTGTTCTGATCCTTCAGTTCCCCAGCATTCTTGCAAAGAACATAAATTGGTAAGGCAGGCAGAAATTTGAGATTATCTGGAGCAAAAGCATGTACACCCAATGGCATCTAGCAAATACTATAATCAAGAGATCTCTTTTTGATCATTGACAGAACCAAGTGGCTCAGAAATAGAGAATTTTAAGAAGAGAGAGGAAATCCTAAGTTATCTCTTGTCATGTAGCTGCATGTGTAGTACATTAAGAGAAAAACTATGAAGCAAGTAAAGGGCCATTTTGCCTGTATTATTCTTTCTAGTAACCGATTTTATCTCTGTAACTGCCAATTTACCTGTTGATGCTGAGCATGGCACCCCAGTGATAACGAATCCATGATATCCATTGCGAGCATTCTGATAGAACCACCGGCGGTGCAAATTCGCCAAGAAGTGCTTCTATCTAAAAAGTTGTAGAATCATACCATCTCTCGTGAGACTACAACCTGTAACTTGAGAACAACAATAGTTCAAACAGGGTTGTAAGGAAAACCACAAGCTTATTGCAATTGCATAATGCCATAGGGTGCGAACCTGTTGGAGCGGCTTAGAGAGTAGCCTACAAGGCAACAACTCCACTGCAGGTCTGTGCCACTGAGCTCAAGAAGAGCTGCCCCTTTGTGATCTCGCAAGTGAGCCTAGCTAAGCAAAGAGTTGAAATCTGGAACCACATTATCGGTTAGAAAACTAAAGTGAACAGAAGTGGGAGGCACTATTATGGAGAGGAACCTTACCTTACAGATAAATCATCCAGAACAGCACAAACAGTGGAAGCCTGGTGTTGTTGCTGAGGAGTTGATCACCTAACAAAACCTTTGGCCTGCTTATACTCGTCTTTCTTTTCTTATCTAAAACCTGCTGCTTCTAAGGTCTCTTCTCTGTGAGGAGCATGGGGGTGATGAACTTGAGGTAGTACTAGTGGTACTGCCCTGTTTCTTTCTATTAGTATCGTAACATCACACTATATCGGTCCTCTGTCCGGCTATTCCGATACTTTGTTTATGGTGAGAGGATATATTTATGTCTGTCCTAAAACTTACCAACTTCCCTTCTTTTTTATGCACGTTATTACAGGTTAGAGCTCAGAAAGGGCTTCACTGACTATTCTATCCAGATCTGGCTGCCTTCCTTTATTTGTACCACAGGCTAATTTACTTCATCCAAAGCTGCTTACCTTTTTACCCCCTGTTGCATCAGATCAGATGGTGACGATACAACTGAATCTTGAGCCATATTGGTCTTCTACCGCTTATTCCACGCGGTTTTATAAAAACCGTCGTTTTAGAGATCGAGATGGTCTGCAAAATATAATTTTGATCACTAGTATATATTATAATATATTTACAAAATCAATAAGATCATGTATTCTAAAAGTATTTTTTAGATAAAATTATACATATAATTTTTAAGTATTTAATTTAAATATTTTAAGATATTAATAATTACAGTTTTAAAAGATTGGCTCTGCCCATACTCAAAATGACAGCTTTTTAAGAAAACTAAGGGGGTGAAAGTTTTTACTAAGAGGATTATCAACACAAGCGTTGCTTCATTCTTCTGTTACGATACAGCTCAATTCTTGTATGCAAGTGTTTCGTGGACAATAACGATTACTGCGCAGCTCATGTGCAGATAAAATAGCACAGCAGGACAGTAACATGCATATCGCTCTTCTTTGACCTGTGAATACCGCTGCTCAGGCAATTGATTGAAGTCCTCCTATCTGTCTACACAACACACATGAGCGAGGCTGCAAGGTTGTGTGGAGAGGCAGAGGGCAACCCACAGCTCCACAAGTCCAAAGAAGCAGCCAAGAAATGGGCAGGCACACGTCCACTGTTGCTGCGAAGTAAGTTAATCTGTCATCTTTTCGCCTCGGAAGAGGCGCTCCTCCGCCTTGATGCGCTGCTGCTGCTGCCGCCGCTTGACCTCATAAAGAAAATTATTGGCAGATCACGTGACACGGTCACTGATCGATCTCACTGTCTACCAGTGCACACCAGTACCACTACCCAGTACTCAGTACTCACAAGATCGCCACAGCGACCGGGGCCGTCCTGCTACTACAGTTATCCTGTTCAGACAAATCCGGCCTACACACGGTTGATTGTGATGCATTAATTACTACTTACACCACACACCGGGTAATTCAGTATGTGTCAAACACTACAGAAGAAGCTGCATGTAATTAGGTAGAGGCATACAAATGGTTGGATTGTGTCAAGTATCCCAAGTTGCTTTAACTTTAGGGCAAGTAGCACAATGAGGATACATGACAAACGCTACAACGAAATTGGATTTGGTAGATGCCCAGCCCCATCCCTAATGTGCCCCAGCCGGGCCCCAAATGTCATGTAGCTGCTTGTCACGGAATCCCAGTGCAGGCTAGCTGCCTAGCTGTGGCTTTGGTCTCACTAGGGCAACCCTGCCTCAACTGTTGCAGAAGCAGATGCAGGCAGCGCCAGCTGCGCCACAACGTCACATGCCCACGTGGTGCACGTACGTCGCATTATTAGACCGGCCATTTCCCCCCTTTGAGGCAGTACTTTTGGCGAGTTTAATTTGCAGGAATTCATACGAATTTTCCAGGAAACGGTTCAATTCCTGCACGATAGTCAAGAAAAGTTCCGGTGAATCATACAGGATCCGTGTTATGTGAACCACGCTATATATAAATCCTTGTGTAGGAAATGGTACTCGTGCCTTGCGAGTATTTATCATATTGCACATGTGGCTATCCGACAAGTATACTCGACGATATAGTAGCGAATTTTCCTTTTGGATCAGTTCGGATATACATGATGAATTTTAATTGATTAAAATAAAATTTTAATTAATAATTACTATATTAATATATATTTTATATAATATAAAATTGATATTTCTAGATTTGTATTTAAAAGTACTTACTTATGATTATGATTTTGTATCATATAAACTATATATTAATAGAATAATTATTGATCAAAATCTTGTTTTAATCAATCAAAATACGTTTTATATATGTAGACAGAGGAATACTTCTGGATACTAGCCAATTGTTATGTTAAAGCACCTCTGCTTAGGCAAGGAGGTGGAAGAAGGGACGCACACGTCGTTGTTGTTTCTTTTCCCCAGCTCAGTTACAATGATCATTATCATGACCACTAAGATACTCCACGAGATGCTGCCAATGACAACTAAGGGAGCCGAACCAATATAACGACAAAGGGGACCTTGGTGAATCTACTTTTTCTGCATAATCAAATCTCACTGGGATGATTAAAGAAACAACGTAGTGACAGACATGCTCGAGGTTTCATGTGGTCTTGGACCCTCCTCCCTTGCTACTTCTACCACAGATGCTACTACTATGTCCATCTAGATAGCTACTGATAATGCTAAAATAGTTACCGGAAAAAGTAGGTGAACCAAGTGAGATAAGAAAACCACACAGATGCATTGTCATGCAGTGTAAGAGCACATTGGAAACCAGCTCCAAAAGAATATATTTTTTTTTGAAACGGAGGCAAAAGATCTGCCTCATCCATTAATTAAGAAGGAGTTGGACAAGAGTTTAACAAAAAGAAAAGGACCAATTATTACAAGGTCAGTACTCTATCATCATGATTTGACCCAAATATTTCGCACCCGCAATGGCCCAAAGTCTCGCCTCTTTCTTGATGGCGTCAAGGAGGATGAACAGAGGGGCGGAATGGTTCCGAAAGACACGCGCGTTCCTCTCGCCCCAAATGGTCCAACTAACAAGCATGGTGAGTGAAGGCATTGCCCTTTTGTGGATCATTGGGGCGGAAGCCATGTCAACCCACCAATCTTTAATGCTCCTTGATGTCGCCCAAACGGAAGTATCGGCACTCACAAGATGGAGCCAATCAATAACCATGGCCCAAAGTCTCAAAGTGTAGCGACATTTGAAGAAAAGGTGCTCAACGGATTCTTGCTCCCTCTTGCAAAGCGGGCAAAGGCCACAATTTGGCCACCCCCTCTTGGCCAACCGGTCGGCGGTCCAAACTCTGTTTTGAATGGCAAGCCAAGCAAAAAATTTTACTTTCGGGGGGGCCCAAGCCTTCCAAACAACCTTGTTCATATCCGTGCGAGTGATTGTCAGGAACTGCACGCTGTAAGCGGAAGACGCCGAGTAGTCCCCATTTGTTGTATGCTTCCATAAGATGTTATCCTCCACTGCGTCAATAAGGTGGACCTCGCGCAGGCAAGTCCAAAGAGCAATGAATTGCCGAAGATGGTCAAGGGAGAAAGCGGTTGTCATGTCTATCTTGTCGATCCAAGAGTCGTCGTGCAGAGCCTCCTTGACCCTCCAATTTTTTCTCTTGGAGGCCTCGAAAATCAGCGGAGCGATATCCTTTGGTTTACACCCGTTGAGCCATGGCGAGTCCCAAAAAGGAGCACGTGCACCATTGCCGATGGTGATGGTGGTTGAGGCGTAGAAAAAATCCTTGTCTGCTTCATCACACGGGTTCCCCAAGCCCACCCACATCCTCGAAGGTTCCTTCCATTCGAACCACAACCATCGCAACCGGAGGGCCCTACTAAATTTCGCAAGGTGGAGCACACCAAGCCCCCCAAGGTCCTTGGGGCAACACACGCGCTCCTAACTAACTTTGCACTTGGCACCGGTCGTCTTGTTCGAGCCCGACCAAAGGAAAGCTCTCTCAATCTTGTTAATGTTGCTTAGGGTACCGGGCGGGATGACGAGAGCGGTTGCGGGGTAGACCACTTGGGAGGTAAGGACCGATTTGACCAACACCACACGGCCCGGAGTTGTAACATAGTTCCCTTCCCAAGGCACGAGCCTAGAGGCAACCTTATCCTCAAGGTATTGGAAATCCACACGCTTGAGTTGCCGAACCGACAGCGGGAGGCCCAAATACTTTAGCGGGAAAGAAGCACGCGTAGCAGGGAGCTCATGGAGTATGGTATTGAGGTCGAGATTCCCGCATCTGATGGGAACAACCGAGCTTTTGGTGAAATTGGTGCAAAGGCCGGTGACCTCACCAAAGCACTGCAAAATAGTGGCAAGGTTGGACACATCCTCCTTAATAGGCTTGACAAAGACAGCCGCATCGTCCGCGTAAAGTGATGTCCGGAAGGAAGCCCCCCGGCCCCTAATCTTGTGAAGGAGCCCATGTCTAGTGGCCAAGTCCAGAATTTGCTGAAGAGGATCGATGGCAATGACAAAGAGCAATGGGGAAAGCGGGTCTCCCTGCCGGAGGCCTTGCCCATGCTTGATAGGGGGCCCCGCCACCCCGTTGAGGAGGACTCTAGAGGAGGAAGTGCGGAGAAGCGCGGTGATCCACTCCCGAAAGATGCTCGGGAACCCTCTCCGTTGAAGGAGGTCCAAAACATAGTCCCACCGAATGGAGTCAAATGCTTTCCGGATATCAAGCTTGAAGAGGAGGGATGGAGTTTTGCTTCTGTTGAGACGGCGGGCAAGGTTTCGCACATACATGAAGTTATCATGAATACTCCTCCTCTTTATGAAAGCACTTTGGGCGTTGGAGACGAGACTATCCATAAGGGGCCCAAGCCTGAGAGCAAGCATTTTGGGGATGATTTTTGCGATGGCATGAATCAAGCTGATAGGTCTAAAGTTGGCAATGCCCTCCGCCCCCTCCTTCTTAGGCAAAAGGACAATGTTGGCGGAGTTTAACCATTGAAGGTTAGTAGCATGCAAGTCCCCAAAGCAGTGGATAACCCGCATAACATCCACCTTAATGATCTCCCAGCAGCACTTGAAGAACGCTCCCGTAAATCCATCCGGACTCGGTGCCCTGTCACTTGGCATCTGGTTGATGGCAGCCCTCACCTCCTCCTCAGTGAAAGGGTTGCCAAGCTCATGCAAGTCCACCTCAGGAAAGTTGAGATTCTCCCAGTTGAAGTCTTTACCTCTATCGTTTCCCCGGCCCAAGGCGTTGGAGAAATGCTCAAGGATAATCGCCTCTTTTTTGCTCCAAAAGAATTTGATTATTGAAGCCTCAGCTCGAGATCCAGAAAGATTCTTCTCATCGGTCTTCCAAGCTGTCAGAGAGAGGCTAAACGCCTAAAATTACCAACTACTACGGTGGCAATTGTGTCTTATTGCGAAGTCAATGGGCGTGCAGAGCTCGAGCATTTTTCATTTCTCTTCTGCTATGGAGCTAGTAAGAGGGTAGAGTCCAGAAATCGAACAAGCACAAGCACAAGAGAGGATAATATGGAGTGTTCTTTCACGCACCAGATTCCCAAGTGTTGCGCATTGTACAAGTGCACCCCCCCCCCTTGTACCAATGGGTGGCCCTTGTATGGGTTCTAGAAAGCTAGCGCAGCCAGATACTACGTATCAACGCATAGTCCAAAGCTTAGTTTGAAAATATGTTCCCAGCCAATAGAGCTGACGAAGTGGCACACTGACAGTTATTCTAAGTCTCGGAGGAAACAAAGAAAGAAGAAAGAAGCCTTCTCTGGACAACCGGGGATTACCTCAACACCATATTTCCATCTCGCATCGTAGTCCTCCGCTCCCCAGGTATCTTACGTTTTTCAGGAGAAGAGAATCAGAGATATTCCAAGGGTTCCAGTTTTGCGAGTTAGAATGGAAATCAATCAAAACTGACCTAACAATCAGCTGGTCTCTGACCACAAGATGGTTCCCAGATAGAACATGCACCCCTTGGCACAAAGCCAGCATGTAGTAGTCGGCCAAGAATATGTCGCCTTTAACCAGCTGGTACTATTCATTTACAGGTACTCAGCATCCCGTGCGTGCTTGAACCAGTTACTCCAATATGCTTCGTCCATTATATTTGTAAGTTGCAACACAGACATAGTAGAACATCTCTAGAGTTCTCTTCCAAAAACGTCCTCGTCTTGCTCGAGGGGTGGATTTGGCTTTATAGCAACTATGCACAATGGCATCAAATCATGTCATGATATACAAGATAATAAGTGAAAGTTACTCTATCTGTTGGGATCATAGCCCCAGGGCGAAGTTGCAACACAGGCACCCTAAGGCAACAAAAAAGAACAGAATTTCCTTTATGTAGCTGAAGAAGCACAGGTCAGCTGTACAGTTGCAGTGGAATGTTCTGTCAGATATTGAACTTTCAGATCTTATCTGCCACTTCAGCTGGCACATTGAGATCAAAAAGAGCACCACCACCATGAGCATCTTTTCTTTCTCTCTTGTGAGATTGGCGTCCACTGTTGTCAGAACTTGATCCATGCAACTGAAGAATAGGCCGTTTTCCCAAACCTAAGGCCGATATTGAAATATACATCAGCAACCATAAACAGTTAAATGGAGCTAGCTTCTGGTATGGTGATCCTTGTCATATGATTTTTAAGCTGTGATAAGAAAGAAATATGTCATGTATAAATACCTGGTTCATTACTATATAAACCAGGTTGACTCTTGTGTTCATCCTGACTATACTTCATGGATTGCGAACTTTGTTCAGCAGAGTCCAAACAAATATGGAGCTCTGAGGCCCTATCAAGGCCCTTGGATTTGTATGGAGCAATATTATGAGGAGTGCGGAGAGGATACAACAGATCATTCTCAATGCACTGATACCTGCAAAGCAATATAGTTAATATAATAATTTACAGACACACTGAATCAACGTTTTTTCAAGGCAACTGACAAGATTTTGTTGACTCTTGTGTTCTCACATTTGTTTGCAGAGCCTATCTACCACATTAGATAGATTGATGACATGCTTCATTGTATCCATAACCTCATCGTCAGTAAAATTTTGAAAATCCTTCTCGAGGAAACCTGATAGTCTTTCAACGTTGAATTCTAATTGTTGTTGCTGATCCTCAAATAGGTTTTGCTTAAGTTCTCTTTCCTCAGGAGTCATCTCATCCTTGAAAATCTCATCACCAAACATGTAGAATGCAAAAGGATAAGAATATGAAAGAACACGCCTTGATCTGAAAAGCCTGTTCAGTCCATTTATCACCCAAGAGTAATCCTTTATCTTGGAATCCTTATTTTCAGAAATGGATATCTTCCACTGGATGTCGCGCTTAAGCTTTGCTTCCTGCTTAAGAGAATCAGTGTGAGCCTTGTATCTGTTGTGATAGTGCATATATCGATAGAGGTCTCGCCTTGCTTGCTCTGTCCTCGTTGACTGATCTTCTGTGAATCGGCCACAACTGTGGCCACTAATACTTGACCATGTATGATCTCTACCAGTAGCACCACCACATAACCAACTGCATCCAAAAGCATCAAATCAGCAAAATAAAACTCAAACTTAATAACAGGTGGAGAAGAGGACAAAATCCAAAAAGAGAAACAACAGAGAACATCCTTGATCAGTGCAGCATGTAACTTGTGAGACAACATACACCAAACAACTTAACATAACCTCTATACCATGTCGGGCACATGCTTATAAAGGACCTGTGACGACTGATGACTCTTGACAGGACAATTGACGTCTGCAGCGTCTTTATTCGCCTATGATCTCTATATTTTCTATCAGATAAGTGCCTGACTGCCAGTATTGCCTCTAGCAGTGAGCATGCTTGCAAAGAAAAGAATAATACTCTGCCTCTCAGTACACAATTTGCAGAGAACCGCTTTTGCTATTATATCCATACTCCATTAGCCCATTACGTACCTAGCATACATGATTAAGGTAGGGGCTATGATTAATGGATAGAAGACTTTCATAGTAAGGTTAGGTAGGCTACAGGCCTACATCAATACAATACTTCCCTCCGTATGCTATGAATTACTGGCAACAGCATGATACAAAAAATATCATTAACAATCTAAGTGGTGGTCTCTTTATAAAAATATGGGATTACAAATATAGCAAACCATATCCTCAAAAAAGAACAGTCCATGGTAGGGGTACCAGCTATACAGGTAACTAGTCTTGATAATACAATTATGTTAGACGCAAGCTACTCAACTGTACAGAAGGAATTAGGATATAATCAATCGAAGAGACCCGCACTATATACTTAGCCAGCATCCAAGTATCCAACTAACTGCCCAAGGGTTAGTTCCACAGACTTACCATACTATATCACGATAGTAGTATTGACCAAGTTGGTTTAGTAACTCAGTATATCTTAATGTTCTGTAAATGATATTCTGAACCATTTGAATATCATTAAAGCAGGAAAGTAAAATGAAGCGAAAAGAAGAAGACAAAAGGTATGTGATGCTTTGAGCTTGTATGAACAAACACTAAACTAGAAGAAAAGGGCATGCATATAACAATAGCGAATCATTAGCTGCCAACAAATGGGAATTGGTAAATATGTAGAAAATAAATGTTGAAGCAGAATACAGAATCTCACCAGAAAGCTTGTCCACATATACATGCAACCAGGTTGCAGCCACCATTCTTCTCCACGGGTTTGTGGCACTTGGGACAGGGTTTAGTATTTACTGTTATCCAATTCACAGTCTCCGATTCATCACGACATTTCTTGATCCAGAGCTCCCACATCACGCAGGAACACGGCGAATGCGCCTCTGAGGAGCAATTAAAACAAAACTGGCGGCCACATGTACATTCCACCTCACAATGAATATCACCTTTGACACGTATAGCATTTCCACAATGTGGTGTGCTTGGGCACCACTTGACCGTATCATTATCCTCAATATAAGATTCCAGTAAAAATCTTTCAAAGCGCTCAGCAATATCTGGGCGCTTTGCACTTACTAACTTCCGGACTAATGCTTCATCACAGATAGCATTGCACTTTGGAGCCATGCACTTGACACGCCGACTCTGCCCCTCATTTATTTTCACAATGAAATATTCTGTCCAACCTGACATGAAATGCACATATTAGTAGCTATTCAGGGAAAAATAGATAAAGCAATGCTAACTCACAGGGTGATATCCCCCCCCCCTCTTGGTCCGTGCAGTGGTGGGGCTGGGCATATAAAAGAGGTTGTGTTGTTGATATACTCTCCTATGGTAGTACTTGGAGCCTGAATTCATAATGGTAAGATTACATGAAGTAACATAATAATTATTCGTGCAAATAGGAAGTGGTATCCCCTGCTCCCCTAGGTTAGTTTTGTGCATGAAGTACAAATACAGATGCTCCACGATGATACAAGTTAGCTGAATGAAGATGAGATGTTCTGCCATTTTCTTCGTATGAAGATAGTAAGATGTTTGCCTACAGCAGATTCCACATACCAAACAGATTTGCAACTCCTAGTGGGACAAAGTGGGGCATACACCCAATGGCTTTGCTAAAAATAATGCATCACATAATCGTTCTACCAGCATCTAAAAGCATCTATAGCTAGCACATATGCAAAGCTTCATATGCATAACAAGCACTTCCTTCGTCCTAAACGACTATTACTCACATTCATTGCAGTAGTTGTGGCCGCAGTCCATCTCGGAAGCGGCCGAGATGGGCACATCATCGTAGCAAACATTGCACGTCACCTCCGTCATCACGGAGGGCAAGCTGCCGGAATTATTGCGTCGGAGACGAATACCGGCCTCCGAGAAGAGCCTGTCCCTCCCCTTCTGATCGAGCAGCTCGAAGATCCTCTCCACGTCCCAGCGGTAGTGTATGAGCAGCGTCCGCGCATGGTGCTCCTTCAACCCTAGCAGCTCCATGACCTTCCTTAGATCTTCCCTCTACAAACCCCAAACAACCGAAAGAAATTAACAAAAAAAGAAAGCGTCAGCAACCAGAAATCGCTTGCGCTCTGGGAAATCGAATGGGAGAGCCCTCGGGCCTCATAGTCACCTGCGCCGCTAAGAGGTATTCCTTGGTGATCACCTGCAAGCACGAGCAAGGAAGGAATCCGTCAGTATGAGAAGCAATCGGGGGCGTAGAGAAATGGAGACGAGGAGGAGCAACACGGGCAAGTAGGGTACGTACGGAGGAGGAGGACCAATGGCAATCCTCGAGGTGGCCGTCCTCGAGGACCTGGAGGACGTGCTCCTCTAGGGCATCGTCCTCCTGATCGCTCAGGTAGCAGTCCTCGTCGTCGTCCTCCTGCTCAAATTCCGGCGAAGACGCCGGCGGCGATAATTCCTCGGCGTCGCTTCCCATCGTTCAGCGACCGATCAGATCAGCCGAATCAAACAACCGGTGGCGGAGCAATAAATTGGGGTTTTCTGGATTGGTGGATAGAGCTGGTAGATGAGCCGATGCGGGCGGGGGAGGGAGGGAGGAAGAGCTGAGAGATAGCGGCGGGGACGGTAGGGAGACGGAGATGGAGACGGCGGCGGAGAAGCTGCGTGGGGAGTGAAGGGGGGAAGCGGGGGCGCTGGGGTGTGGCCGGAATTGGGGAAGGGCTGGTGCCTTTCGGGTGCGTGTACAGGTGAAGGGTGTAAATGTAAAACTGTCAGAGACCCATGCTTCGGCAGCATTCGACTTCGGCCCGATTTGGTGGGTTTGGGCTTGTGTAGCGGGCTGGCCTTGTAGGACAAGCTAAGCCCCTCCGAAACGTCTTCGTTCCTCCGACCTATTCGGTACGTGCAATCCATGTTTAACAAATATATATTATATAATAAAGTCAATTTATTGTGATGATATATAAGAAAGCTTTTTTCTATATCCAAATGTAGCTATCTAAATACACACTGAAGCACGCCGCCTCCACTAGTCATTGAACGCGTGATATTTGGAGAAAGCCACAAGAGCTCGGCGTGAGGAGAAGAAAATAGAAAAAATTGATTAACTCTCTTTAAGTGGGGATTAACTCTCTCACAAATCTCTCTTAAATATATAATTATAAAGTAAATTGTAAATGTTCAACTTAATTTGTGAGATGCTGGACCTAGGATTTCACTAAACTCGTTTAGTTTGCTTTGCTAACTGTGCTTGTTCATGTGCCGTGCAATTTTTCTCTCTACTCATTTTTGTAAACATCACACGACGACGGCCTATACAGAGAGCAACTTTTGACCTTTGCTCTCCTCCGTAGACTAGGCATAGCCCCACCACACCCCCACCACCCGGGGTCCCGCCAATCGCTGCCCCTCCCCCTTCCAAAAAAAAATCAAATTTTAGTATGCATCAACACTAGTATTTGATGGGTAATTAAGCTAGTAGTCCTTGAGTGCATTTATTAGTGCACTAGGCCTAAGTGTCCAACCAGGCAACCAAAACCAATTGTACAACTCGATCCTTGAATCCAATTGCAGCTGGTCGTCGCCACTCTTGGGACGGCAGAGCTCCAGGCTCCAGCCCCGCTAGCCGGTAGGGCACTGGCTACCACCGTGTTGTCGTTCTATCGCTGTCAATCGCCATGACTGCCGTCGTCGGCTAGACATCTAGACCTAATCAGAGACTCAAGGCATATTATATTTGTATGATCTCTTATATAATTAGAAAGAGATAGACTACTAGTACTAGTTTGTACTTTGTTAGATTGATTACAAATTACTAGTCAGTATACTGACACAGAACCATAGAAGGCAAAATATTAATTGCTGAAAGCGTATCTTGAGTCTTCCAAGTAGGTTTTGATGATTAAAGACAAAATAGTTAAGAAACTAATGTGTGCATCGAGATGTTGATTAATGTTTTTAGTCCCCAAAGCAAGTTGGAACAAGTTTTGATAACCCCTAAAAGATTTAAAAGAGGCAGCATGGATCGAGAAGGTTAAGAACATTTGTAATCTTTTTTATGATCAAATAATCATATTGAATATATGACAACCGTACTATAAAGGGAGAGCCATTCAACAGCATGGAAAGTGATAACTTGCTAAGTATTCAAAAGAAATTCATCATAAAAGTCTTTATTTAACTTTCTACATCAAACTTCAATGTTCATCGGAGTGTCCAGACCAGTCGGTCGGAATGCCTGCGTATGTGTGAGAGTAGGCTCCAGTGCGCTAAGTGTTGACCCGGACCCTTGGAGTAAGGTTCGTCCCGAGTATCCAAAGTCTTTCAGAGCTTCTGTCTAGTTGAATTCTTGTTGTCTAGACCTTTGGAGTGATGTCTTTCCGGACACTCCGAGTAAAGATAGAGTTTCTACCTAGATATCTTTTTCCACCCGAAACCTTCTGAGTGAATGTCTTTTGAACTATCCAAAGTACATTCATTAGCTTTGTCCAGAGTGTTTCATGTTGCCTAAAACTTTCAAGTGAAGTACACCTGGACACTCTGAGCGACGACAAAGCTTCTGTACCAAAGTCCTGGCTTCGCCCGGACCTTCTAACGGAAGTTCATCCAGAACCTCTAAAAGCCTATGTCCTAGCGGTTTCTTTCATCCGGACCTTTGTGGCCTGGCACCTCTGAGGAAATCAAGTTGGCTCTTTTTTTGGATGTTTGGAACCTCCGAGTCAATTTGTATTTTGGTATAGAAGGGTTAATTTCATTCAGAACCTCCGAGTGTTGTCAGTCTGGACCCTCTGGGTCTTGGATTTTCTGAGATTTTGAACTATCCAGCATGTTCGAACTACACCCTTCGAGCAGTGCATTTTCTCATAAACTAGACATTGTGTTTAAATCCCGAAACCTCCACACGAGGTTGTCCAGAACCTCCAGGCAATGTTTCTTTTGACTAACAGCTAGATTTTTTAGGGCAGCATATATTAGCCACCACCAATGGGTGGAGGCTATCATTTGCGTCCCAAATCCTGTGCCGTAGTCTTGTTCTCTTCTCTCTTGACTTATTGTGAGAAACTTTGAAAGGGAGAAACGTTGAAGATTTGGAGTGGATTTCCATTAAGCAATTAAGAAAGGGACCACCTCCAAGCCGAGATCAACTTCCTTTTACTCTTAGAGTTTGGCGTCTCCTATACGGTTAGGTGTCGCTCAGAAGTCTTCAAGTGTGTAAAGAAGCCAAGAAGTTTGTGAAGATTGGAGTTCGTGTACCACAAGGTGAAGAGCTACTAAGAAGAGAGGGAGGTTTCGCGTCGACAAGTCTTTTGAGGAAAAAGCACGTTTCAGTGCAAGCTTTGATCACAGGATCAAGCTTCCTCAACGTACATGTAGAGCCTCGCCAAAGGCTTAAACTTCGACAATAAATCATCGAGTCATACTTATTTGCAATGTTTCTTCTGTGTTCACCATATCTTGTTGTGTGATTGCTAGGCTTGTTTTCTTTCTTTCATATCACTTTGGAAGCTAGTATACTTAGGGTGTCTTAGTCTTATTTTGTAAAATATTTGATTAATCTATTCACCCTACTCTAAACTATGTTCTTGATCCTTCAATTGATTAATTGGAAATCTTATTTATTTATTTTTAAATTTTGTATGCTTCAAGAATGAAGAGGAAAACACCACCGTTAAGTACTTTTTTCAAGCCAATTGCTCAAGCTCCAACCTTACTGCTAAAAATGCAAATACAACCAAGGAGACAGAGCAACCTACTGACATATTAGCTCCAATCTCCATTTGGTTGATATGCAAGCTCTTGATCAGAATATTGTGGCACTAGTAGAAATTCCTCGACAAGCTAGATCCGGAAGTACGACATATGATTGGGACGTTGATAAACGCCAACAGATTTGGGAACTCATTCATGATAAGCAAGATGAAGCACATACATTCTATATTTTTGAGGGTCCATGTCATCCATACATCACAGAGTATCCGTACACTGGACCAACAAAACATCGTTGTCGATTCTGATATAGATGGTTCACTAATTTTGTTTGGCTAGAGTATTCACCTTCCAAAGATCATGCATATTGCTTGCCTTGCTTCCTCTTTTCAAGAAAGCCAACCGAAAGTGTGGCTCGGATATATTCACTATTGTGGGATTTCAAAAGTGGAAGAAGGTGTAATGGGAAAAAGTGTGCTTTTCTAACTCATATGGGGCAAGATTCGAACTCAGCTCATAACTTCTTAGTTCGGTGTTTTTGATAATCTAAAAAATAACATGACTCATATCAAAAAGGTGATTGTACAAGCATCCACGAAAATGATTGCAGATGCAAGGCTAAGGCGTTATAATCAGTTCCATTAGGTAAGCAATAATTTATTTATGCTCTGTTACAACAATTAGAATATTATATGTTGTACTACTTAACAAGTATTACTTGTTTGTTTCTGATGCCATCAGGTGGTTAACATTCCAAGCTTGTCCTTTTAAGGGCCATGATGAATATCCAGGATCCATATATTAGCGAATTTTCTTGAATTGGTAAATTTTTTGGCTTCTTATAATAAGGAGGTGAAATAAGTTGTCTTGGAAAATACTCCTAGAAATGTGAAGTACACCTCACATCTTGTTCAACAGAAAATTCTTAGCTTACTTTCTCGAAAATGCATACAACAATTAGAGAAGAAACTGGTAATGACAAATTTTGTATAATGGTTGTTAAGCTTGTGATGAATCTAAAAAAGAGCAAATGGTATTGGTCCTTCGGTTTGTCAACAATGAAGGGCTCATAAGGGAGACAATGACACAGTTACATTGACTCTCAAGGAGTCAATTTGCGATGTCCTAGCAGATAATAAGTTAAATGTCCAAGGTATCAGAGACCAACGCTATGACGGAGCAAGTAATACGCGAGGGGAGTGAAATGGCTTGAAGGCTTTGATTCTAAAAGAGTGCCCTTATACATATTATATTTATTATTTGGCTCATTAACTACAACTAGCTCTTGTTGCAGCATGATGGGAGGTACATGTTGTGTTTTTTTTAGCATGCTAATTTCATTATAAATGTTGTTAATGCATCCCTAAATGTAACGATGAGTTACTAGCAAATCAAGCTACTAAAATTGCATATGAAATTAAATCGGGGGAGTTTGATATAGGTAAAGTGGCAAATCAGATAGGCTCTCTACAGAGACCAGGAGACACTAGATGGAGTTCTCACTTCAAGTCAATTCAGAATTTGATGAAGATGTTTCGTGCTTCAATTTCAGTCCAACGAAGTATAGCAAATGTCCATTCAGTCTCGAAATACTCTCGAGGAGATGTTCGGGGTGCCTTAAAGATAGTTATACCTTCTTATTTTGTGTTCATCTTGCACCTCACGGAGAAAATTATGGAGATCATTGGTGTCTTGTGCCAAACACTCCAGAAGAAATCTTTGGACATTTCAAATGCATTAGATTATATTTCAAACACAAAGGTACTACTTGCTAACCTAAGATAAGATGGTTGGTAACTTCTTCTAGAGGAAGCTAAATCTTTTTGTGTGAACCATGAGATTGAGATCCCCGATATGAACCGCGAGTATGTCCCTTTTCCTATATCTATAAAATAGAATAATAATTCATCGCAGATAGTTACTCTGATATATATTTCAATTTGTAGGTATGTTGATGTGACTAAGGGGGTGTTTAGTTGAGCTGTGCTTATCTAAAAGTGGATGTGGGCTATCTGCTATGAGAAAGTTGTTCGGGCTGTCTGCTGTGGGAAACTAGGTTTCACTTGTTTTGTTTGAGTGGTAAATGCCGATAGTTAATTGCCAACTACAGGGGCAATCTCATAAAGCATCTTGCAAAAGCCAAGAAAACACCTCAAAAGGTGATTTCTATTGGTACACTAGTTTTGGCTTATAAGCAAGAAAAGCATGTTTAGGATATTTGGTGTTGGTTTGGGTTTTTGGCTTATAAGCAAGAAAGGCAACAGCAAAAGCCCAACCAAACACCCCCTAATTCTCCAAACAAGCATGATAACACCATGATACTGCACCACTATAAACAAGATGTATTTAATGTTGCCATAGATCAACAATTGGTCAAGTTAAATAATTGATTCAGTGTTTGTACTACAGAGGTTCTGACACTTCGCGCATCCTTGGACCCCAGACATGACTCATTTAACATGTCAAAGATATGCACTCTGGTGGAAAAATTCTATCCTATAGATTTTTCTAGTCAATAACAGATCAATTGGAGTCACAACTTCCACATTTCCAACCTGATGTTTGCAACCATTCAGACCTAAAATGCTTGCCTTCACTTGTTGATTTGACTGCTGGACTAGTTAAAATAGGTGAAGTTTCTATGTATTCAATGGTTGATAGATTATTGCAATTGGTCATAACTCTTCCAGTGTCAATTGCAACCACCGAGCGCGCTTTTTCAGCTATGAAACTTGTCAAGACACGTCTTCGAAATAAGATGGCAGCTGACTTTCTTTGACCTTACATGATCGTCTATATTGAGAAGGAAATATCTGCAAAGGTCACTTCCAATTGACTTGTTCAATGAGCTCGGTAGACGCTGAGCTAAATTTAAACCAATAAAAATTTAGCTTTTCTTGCATTACAAAACATATGTTGCTATAATTTGATATCAATGCTATATTTAAGATTTAATATATCATTATGTTATATCTAGTGTGCTATCATTTTGTTCTTGGCCCCCCTCATGTCTGAATTTCCCTAGTTCAACTCGATTAGTTATAATGAGTAACCGATGTGCAGTCTGATTCCAGGTTAGGGTGTCGCACTCACTCTGCTGGAAGTTTAAGACCTTCTATCCAGGGCAATTACCTGTACCTCCTCTGCATCTGAACCATGCTAAACTAATGATGATGGGTACATGATATCCTATATGGGTGTTCAAAGTTGCAAAAATATTGTCCAATATATAACATAAAAATCCACAATAGCAAAAACCAAAGTATAAATCTTCTATTATATTATTAAAATGATAAAAAAATAAGCCACCACATTTGTCTACATAGGTTAAATTATATGCACAATTTATCGTGATGTATCTAGATTATAACAGTGCAGATGGATCAAATTGTTTATAGAATCCATATTGCATACAAATCTTATTAAGTGGACAAAGAGACAACTCTTATTAGGTGGATAGGGAATACAACTCTATTTCCCTAAATTAAATTTCAGAAATAATTTTAATTAAAAAATAATAGTTGGATTTATATACTAGTTGATATTTTCTAAATAGCTAAATTTGGGAATTAATTTTAGAAACCCATACTATATACAATTCTGATTAGGTGGATGAAGAATACAACTATATTTTTCTAATTAATTTCTGAATTAATTTTAAATAAAAAATAGTAGTTAGATTTATATATTAGGTGGATAAAATATGAATATTTTAAATAAATAGCTAAATATCGAAATTAATTTTAAATGAACATTATCAATTGGATTTACATGTCCATCTTTGTAAACTAAATCTTGAAATTATTTTAAATGAAAATTAGTAGTTGAATTTTATATGAAAATCAACCTAAACTGAACGCGGAATAAAAATTAAAACGCTATGTAGTGACGAGAGGATGAGTGTCATCGTAACAGGCATCAATGCATCAATATGTACGGGCAACTTCTGCTCATGGGCAAAGATAAATCATGCCTTAGATGTACCTACATCATGGGTCCTGCAGTATTGGAAAAACGTCGAGATGAGTAGAGGAAGCACGTGGAGGATGCTAGACAAAAAAAGTATGGCAACCACTGACAGAGCTTACAACAACTAGACGCGACAGAGAAGTGACATATTGAAATAAGCGAAGATTGTATACATATATCAGAACTGACATTGTACATGCCGATGTGTTATTTATGCGAGCCAATATGTCGACGTTTAGTAAATCTAGCGCACGCGCGCGGGCCACCCCGTTAGTTTGCCGATGAATTCACCTGGACCCGAGAGAACAACTTTGTCAGCCCATGTGTTGTCCAGGCCCAACAAAATGCTCTAGTATTTTGCAAATCGAGTCCAAAGTGGCTAACCGGTCAAGAAAAAGGAAGAGCATGCGGCGGGCTCCGACCCTGTTTTTAGAAGCGAGCAGAGCTTTTCTTGCGGGTGTAATGAACTTCTTATCACGCTAAAAGAAAAAGAACTTATCGACCGGACTCATTGTATCTTGTACTAACATATGTGAGAACACAATAACCTGGATCACTTGGTGCAATTTGTTTTATGCTTTGGACAGAGGCCCATGGGATCATGCATCTTTCTGTATTGATCATTATCTAAAAATAGGAAACTTTCTGTACTGATTTCAGACTTGTTTATCAACCCAGCACCCAGATATCTACACGCTGTATCTGCATATAATCAGTGAGTGCTACTTAGCTGCTAAAAATCGCACAGTTGCATTGGATGCATCAATAACTTGTTGATTAGCGCGTACCTTATTATCTTGGTTAACGTTGAACATAGTATAATCCCTCTTTCTTTCTCCTGATAATGACACCATGGTAGTATTATCATCTGACAGGTATTTTCTCCAACCAGGAAACGGCAGACCCGTTCCGTTGTTCCCACTTCAAATAATCATGCGTGAAAACGACCTTCAAAAGATGGATAGTTGTCTCAGTTTTCGTCCTCATTGCTGTAATCAAACTAGCCGACGTACTTACAATATTTGAGATCAAATAATGCGTATTACAAACTAATCGAGTCTAATGTGGACAGGAGAAAGAATGGCATCTGAATCGCGAAGCGAGATTTGGAGAGCCGAATCAAAAGCGGCAGAGCCGCGACAGAAGGCCGCCGCGGTTGACTCGAACAACCGTGAAGATGCCGCACTGCACGCTAGCTGTACTACTAAATCGAGCCCTCGCCTCGCCACTTCCGTTGTTGCATTTCGCAAGCGATCGAGCCCCCGCACAAACACAGTGACACAGAGCGCACCAAATGGAACCACGCCATTTGCCCCTCCCGGTTCTCCTCCTCCTCCTCGCCTTCCACCGGTGCGGGGCGCAGGGCGTCAGCAATGGCACCGTTCCCGCGCGCTTCTCCTGTAACGACTCGACGCCGTGCGACACGTTCGTTGTGTACCGGACTCAGTCCCCGCGATTCCTCGATCTCGGCAGCATCTCCGACCTCTTCGGCGTGAGCCGAGCGATGATCGCCAGCGCCAACAACCTGACCGCCGAGGACGGGCTGCTGCTGCCGGACCAGCCGGTCCTCGTGCCCGTCAAGTGCGGCTGCACCGGCATCTGGTCCTTCGCGAACGTCACTTACCCGATCCAGTCCGGCGACACCTTCTACGCGCTCGCGCTCACCGCGTTCGAGAACCTCACCACCTTCGGCCTCGTCCAGGAGCTGAACCCGGAGGCGGTGCCCACAAAACTGAAGGCCCCGCAGGAGGTCATCGTGCCGCTCTTCTGCCGGTGTCCCACGCAGGCGGAGCGGAGCGGCGGGGTACGATACCACATCACCTACCTGTGGCGACCGGAGGACGACATGTCCGAGGTGAGCGAGCTGATGAACTCCAACGCGAGCGCCATCGCGGCGGCGAACAACGTCCCCAGCAACTTCACCTCCGCGACGGCGCAGCCGATGCTGATCCCGGTGTCGCAGCGTCCGCAGCTTCCTCCGCTGCGCTATGGTGCTAGCGCTGGTGATTCTAGAGTTCACAAGCGCGGTCGGGGTGTCACCATAGCGGCCAGCATCGCAGGGTCTCTTGTTGCGTTCGCCGCCATGTGCGTGGCAATCTTGGCGTACCGGAGGTACCGCAAGAAGGCAACAGTGCACTTGGGGTCAAGGTACGTGAGCCCGAAGCTTTCTTGGAACAAGAACCACTACGGACTCCATAGCAGCAGTTCCATTGCTCAGATGATGAAAGGAGGGGACAAGCTGCTCACCAGTGTATCTCAGTTCATCGACAAGCCTATCATCTTCGGGGCCGACGAAATCATGGAAGCGACGATGAACTTGGACGAACGGTGCAAGATCGGCAGCTCCTACTACCGGGCGAAGCTCGATGGAGAGGTATTTGCGGTGAAGCCGGCGAAAGGCGACGTGTCGGCGGAGATGAGGATGATGCAGATGGTCAACCACGCCAACCTGATCAAGCTGGCCGGCATATCCATCGGCGCAGATGGGGACTACACCTTCCTCGTGTACGAGTTCGCCGAGAAGGGCTCGCTTGACAAGTGGCTGTACCAGAAGCCTCCATCCTCGATGCCGTCGTCGAGCTCCGTGGATACCCTCTTGTGGAACCAGAGACTGGGCATCGCGTTCGACGTCGCCAACGGCCTGCTCTACATGCACGAGCACACTCAGCCGAGCATGGTGCACGGCGACGTCCGTGCACGGAACGTCCTCCTCACCGCGGATTTCAGGGCCAAGATATCAAACTTCTCCGTGGCCACGCCGGCGATGGTCGACGCCGCGGTGACCAGCAGCGACGTGTTCGCCTTCGGTCTGCTGCTCCTCGAACTCCTCTCCGGCAGGAGGGCCATGGAGGCCCGCGTCGGCGCGGAGATCGGCATGCTGTGGAAGGACATCCGAGCGGTGTTAGAGGCAGGGGACAAGAGGGACGAGAAGCTGAGGAAGTGGATGGACCCCGCTCTTGGGAGGGAGTACCACATAGATGCCGCGCTTAGCTTGGCCGGCATGGCGAGGGCTTGCACCGAGGAGGACGCGGCGCGGCGGCCGAAGATGGCTGACGTCGTGTTCAGCCTCTCGATGCTGGCACAGCCGTCACCGGTGGCCGACGCGTTCGAGAAGCTATGGCAGCCCAGCTCGGAGGACAACATTGGGATTGTCGGTGCAGTGGCAGCCCGATAAGATCGAAAAAGAACAATTTTTTTAGTTAATTTCTTTGTATGGTGCATGCAGTATGTTGGTGCACTTTGTGAACGTGTATCACTGTATTGTACAATATCTTGCTTCATTATAAGACCAAAATGACATTTTGTTGCAGCTTCCAACTGCAATGGATGATACTATCATGTCATTCTCTGTTCTTATGTATCACTCGACTGAGTTTGTGATTAAATGCCCCCGTGGTTACTAGCTGAAACGTATGCTTGCATATTCGTCCATAGGGCAAATCGGGTATGTAATTATTTCAGGTCGACTATACTAGTACGTGCTAGTTTTGAGATCCGGATGTGAATATACCGTTTATTGTGTTCAGATTACAAGGTTGAGATTGAGGAGGAACAACAGAAGGCAATAGCCCTTTCTATGATTCAGAGAAGAGCACGCAGTTACTAGCGACAGACTTGTTCAACCCTGACGCCATGAAAACCAGTTATCACTAGAGCATTTTTATGGATTTGGAAGTACCATAACCTGAGGACTCACCGTTCAACCCTGACGCCGCAAAAAGCCACAGATCTTACAATGAAAGAAGGCCATACCTCGGAAGCAGACGGCAATGGGCAGTGCGAGCTTGAGCTCTTGCGGCCGGTTGGCGTCTGTGATCGCGGAAGCGTCGGATCGCAAGGGACGACGATTCGACGACCAGTACCAATTCCGGCCGCGAGACCTTTAGTCGAACGATCTGGAGTTGGAAGAGATTTGAACGAGCGACGAGCGGCGCGTGTCCCCGAGGTAGGGCGATAGGCCGATCACCAGAATGGGCTGCGCAGAGAGGCAGTGCAGAGGCCAGCGCTCGGGTGACAGTTGAGTTTTGTGCGCTTCTCTCTGTCGTTGCACCGGGCCGAGATGTGCTTCATACTACGATGTGGTTGCAAACCTGGGCTTATCCGTTCTCGTGTGTTGAGGCTAGTAGCTGGATGATGGGCCCAGAACCTGAGAACTATTGGGATTACTTAGTCTGGGCCATTATGATTTACGATGATGTTCTTATTTTCCTTCCATTTTCGAACATTAATAACACATGCCTGCTGCCAATTATGATTTATTTTTTCGAGTTAAGGAGCTTACGCTCCCAATTTCATTTGCATGAAACTGAAGACATACAAAGTTCAGAGTGTCATTTTCCGGCGTCAGGCCAGATACCACCATTCTGAACCCCAACAAACGACATGTTCATTAACGCAGCGCTAGTCCAAAGTCTAAAACATTACCATACCAACATTTTGATAACCTGACATGAACAATCAGAATGAATTTTTTTTACAGCATCGCCCTCTACTCAGGCAAAACAACAGCACTTGCAACATCAACGGCCTGCAACCCTGAACAACAAATGCCCCCAGCCCCATCTCCGATTGAAGGCTTCAGACGCCACCCGCAACAGCAATTGCGCTTCTTTGTGTTGTTGGCCTCGCAAACTTTGATTCGTGAACAAGGATATTCCTAACCACTTGCCTTCGATCCCTACCAACACAATGCCGTATTTAATTAGAGTTTCTTACGCAGAGTCTCCAATATTTTTCTCGCTTGTGTAGGCAATGAGCACACATTTAGTGACGTGAGTGTGATATGTATAGATTACGTGCTTCCGACTTGCTTTCCTTCGAGAAAGAACAAAGACAATGGTTTCCTTTAATCATAAATCTTGATAACTGCCTCCCCAACAATGACATGGCTTTTTTTCGGCAAATGCTAATGGATATACGTTTATCTTACAAAAACTGGACAAAAGTTTGCCCTTTTAGTTTTTGTGGTCCTCACGATTCTTTTTAGGTGATCAACGCATCAGATTTTAGTCGAAAAAGATATCACGTGGCCTGAAAACACATCAAATCCCCTCTCATGTGTTTTTTTCTCGATTGGACGACTAGCTTCTGGGTTCGATAATATCAATATTTTAAAGTTGATTCTGAAACTTTAAAAAGTTGTAGCTCTCAAATTGAGCGTCCAAATCAAACTTTATTTTTACCATCATATTTGTTTTGACAAGATCTTCAAAACTAGACTCCTATTGGATCTGTTTTGACTTTTTTTTTATGTACTGCATTCTGCATTACTATCTACTATATTTTTTGGTACTACATTACTATGTTGATATTCCTGACAGTTTCTGTTAGTCACGTATTGCAGTTGTTGATGATTTTTGCTGTAAATTTATGTACAAAAAACCGAATACAAGATCCGAGGGAAACAAGTGAAGAAAAAACAATAAAAAATAAAATGGACAAAAATAAACAGTAGAAGAGATCGATAAGTAAAACTGCTTAAAAAAGAAAAAAAGAGGAAAAACAAAAAAAGAAGGAAAGAAAGAAAGGAAGGAATGAAGGAGGAAACACTACTACAGAACAGGTCATCTCTGACGGGCAGGAACAGCCCACCTGTGACGGGTGGAGCGCCCGTCAGGAACTAATCGTCAGTGGTAACATATGTTACCACTGACGGGTGTCCACGCCCGTCACAGATAACACATTTCCTCTGACGGGCAGGAAACACGGACCTGTCACATATGACCAGTTCGGGGGGACGCCATGGAAGACCTGTAGTAGTCATCGCTGACAGGTGCATAGAGAGGCACCGTCAGTGATGATATCTAACGTTGACGGGTACCATTATCGACCCGTCAGTGCTAATTTGTTACCTGTGACGGGTCAAAAATTTCCAGCCGTCAGTGCTAATTTGTTACCTGTGACGGGCACGAAATATTTACCCGTCAGTGATAATGGCTTACCTCTGACGGGTCAATGTTTCCTGCCCGTCAGTCGTAATGTGTTACCTGTGACGGGTAGCCTATTTTGACCGGTCAGTGATAATTGGTTACCAGTGACGGGTTTGGATTATCTGCCCGTCAGTTATGATTTGTATCGTTGACGGCTCTCTTTGTTCTGCCCGTCAGTGAGAACTACTACGGTTGACGCAGAAAGCCAGCACCGATGTTGCGCCCGTCAGTGATGACCATATCCTGGTGCATCCCTGCACCATTTTTTGCTGGCTAGCCTCAGGATTTGCTAGCCATGCCCTCTGTAAAACAGCCCGAGTTGTGCAGCCCCAGCTACACAGCCTCTCAGCAGCCCCAGCTGCGAGGCACAAAGCATCAAAAGCACATTCATAATTATATGAACTTCAGAAATCGGCACATATATATTGACAACATAGTACAAGACATTCACAATATATGAAATTCATAAATCTAAATTAATGCACATATATTACTCCCAAGCACATTGAAATTCATAATAAATATGTCATCAAGCTTCTATGATGTTGCGGAGGAGTCGTTCGATGATCGTGAAGATGTATATCCTGCAAGAAGATAGTAGACGGCACAATATAACAACATTGTATTGAAACAAGAATAAGGTAGAAATCTACGTTGATAATGAATGAACCAATATTATTTGACAAGTCTGAATAAACAAATAAGTTTGTACAACTAGTCCTCAGAATGATGAGATGTAGCGGGTGGGGGCAGCTCTACGCCGGCGTAAAATTCACCGCCTGGCCGGACGACATACTGGTTGAAGAAGTACGCAAACGCATCTCTGATGCGGCATTGATCTTGTAAGTAGTCGTAGTTGTCATGCTGCATCCAGATTTTGAAGTCTTCTTCGGTGGAAAGTGGATTCCAGCTTTGGACGAACGCGTCCATGTGCGCGCAAACGTAAAACCCACAAGTCACACTATTCGGCGGTTGCTGCCTGCATGACCAGTCAAACCTGTGGGTGAGCTTAGGCGCTGGCTTTTTCCGACGCGCCATCCCTCCGCATGCCCTAAATTTGGCGTACGCCCCCTCAACGCACCGCCGAATCTTCGAGAAGTCCCGCCGGGGTAGTCCTTTCTCTCGGATAAGAGAATCAAAGTAAAATACTTTGTTCCAATCGGGGACTATGGTGATAAGGACCCAATGGTCGCTGCATAGACGAGATGACATGCATGTAAACACATTTAGCTATTTTATTACGTACATGAGAAAAAATTGACAGAATTAGTGAACAACTCACGGGGGGTTGTAGGCCATGAGTATCGCATCCTTGTCCTTTTGCGCGAGCCATGCCTGGAAGATGTACTCGACGACCGATTCTTCGGCCTCGTCAATTTGACGATCCTGCAAGAGGCACGGATCGATGAACCCAATGTCCGCTTTGATGCGCATGGCCTCTTTGTTTTGCCAGAGTGTCCAGGCCCTTAGCAGATTGGTCTCCAGCCTGTTCAGGTTGTACATGTACCAGAGGTCTTCAAAGTCGACCCTGAATGTTGGAGAGTCAAACTCTCGATAAAAGTGATAGCTTCGTGGCACTTCGACCGTGAGGTAGGATACATATTGATTCGGTTGACTCGCATGCTGCACGATCATGTCATGCAGCCGTCTTGCCTCCAGTCCCAAAGATTGTACCTCATCGTCTGGGAGGAGCGGCTGTCCGGGCATGTACTTGTCAGCCCTAGCTGTCAATTTAAAGACGGGAGTTGACGCGTAGGATAGGGACTTAGCGGCGCTATCTTGATTTGCTTTCCTCTTTGCTGTGCCGCCCCGTTTGGTGTTCCTTCTCCTTGGAGCCTTTTGGACCGCAGTTGGATCACTCTCCATACGTATTATGTTTTCCCTAGGCGTAGGGCCAGCAAATGCCTCCTTCATTGCGCCGTGAAGTGTGCCTGGAGATAAAGTCTTCGCGGCACCTTGCGCACTGTCTGGCTCCGCTGGCGGTACGGCATTCTTTGGCTCCTGCCTATGCTTGGTGCGTCTTTCTTTTCTCGGCGGCTCGGGTGCATCGACAAGTGGCAGGTCAATATCCATTGGAGTGGCACCTGCCTCCGGTCCCTCATGGGCTGGCATTGGGTCTTCGTCTCTCCGGTCGAACGACAGATGTGTTTGGCTCAAGGCCAAAGGAGATATCCGGGTTGATGGAGAGGCGCTGGCCGGAGATGTGCGAGTCGAGGCCCCTTCTACAACCACTTGAGCCTTCGGCCACTGGATGAAGGTCATCAGGCATTGTCCTAGCGTGGTCGCATCCTCTTCAGGAGGTACATGGACAGTCATGGCACCGAACTCGGCAACTACCCTATCCACCTGTACCTTCACCATGTCCGGCGATGTTCTCTGATGGTGCGTCAGGGCCCCCGAAGAAGCTGGCATCAGTAGGCCGTGTGCGACGGTAACATTGGCGCCCGGCACAGGATAAACCAATCGGCATTTCGTGGGCACCTGCACCTGTGGAACAGTTAAAGGTTGGTTCTCGGCCATTAGAGCAGTGTTTGAAACATAAGATGTGTACAAAAGATTCTACTAAGTGCCATGAACTTACATTTAGGGTTTCGTATGGATACGTTGTAGCTACCCCATCGGAGGTGGCCGCGTTGGTAGAGGCGCAACTGCTCCCTCCAGGAACGTTCGGCGCACGATGCGTGGGTGGCAGCTCCCCATATAGCCTCGCGAACTCCTGTCTTGCCACCTCTCGTGCCGCCTCTTCCGACCGTCTCACCAAATCCTCGCTGATCTCCTGTCTCGCCGCCTCACTCGCCTTCTCCATCATCGCTTCCATTAAAGCCTCGTGCCTGCTCCTCTTCCTTTGGCGGGCGGCATCAGCTGATTTGGGAAAGATTCTATCCCATGTAGCGGCTACACCGACACCTCGTATACGCCCAGTTTTCTCTGGGTTTCCCAGAGCAACCGATAGAGGTGTTTGCCACCTCTCGGAATGTACGGAATCTTGAGACGATTCCTGCTGGCTCAACTGTACCTGCAATAGAGACGTACCATATTTCACTACCGAGCGTTTAGAAAACAAGCTATTTACGATGGATTGACAGGACAGGTCGAGTGAGTACCAATCGATTGGACACCGCCTGGACCTCCTCCGTGGGGAACGTCACATCCCCCGTCGTCGGGTTCACTTTCGTGTGACCCCTGGCCCAGTTTCTGGCGCGAGGCTCCGATATTTCCTCGAAAGGAACTGGTTTCCCAGCCGCTCGTAGTGCAGCATCTTCTCTTTCCCATTTACTCTTTATCCCGGCGTACCCGCGGCTGCCAACTCTGTGGTTGAATTTATTCCTCGTTCGCAGCTCCTTGTTCTTCTCACTCTTGGCCTTGAACTCGTCAGTGCTCCTCGAGGCGACGAATTGGTCCCACTGCTTATCAGTTACTTTCGACCATCTTCTTCCCGGATGGCGATTTTTCATCACGTACTCCTTGGTCGCAGTGTGCCTCCAGTTCTTGTGAGCATTACACATCGTTATCTCCGCGTGGTGCTTCACCGTCTCCTTCAGGTGCTCCGGGACCTCGAACAGGTTAAACAGCGAAGTCAACAAGGCATCTTTCTCTGACCGGGGCACCTGGTTCCATTTGGGAGTAGTGATCGGGATGTTCTCCCGTACGAGCACCCCACAGGCGTTGTTGAATTTCGACGCCGAGCTCGCTGGTTCACGTGGTGCGCCTGTGTCGGGGTCGACCCCCGTGATGACTAAGGTTTGCGTCGGCAGCTTGTTCCCCGTTCTTGGTTTGCGCTGCCTTCTTGGTGCCGTTACAACTTCGGCCTCGACCTCATCCCCAGGATTGAACGGTCCAGAGCCTCTTTTTTACGTAAATATATGAACTAGGTTAAATAAAGACCTAATGTGTTTATAATAAAGCTAATTTTTCGAAGATCTATATTTTTGTCATGTTAATATTATATTTGGGACATAGGTGATTAGAAATATCAAATTACTTTGGCTATAAAGTTATTTTCTCACTAGCAGCATCCACCTTCTTCCCACCACCTCCTAATTTTTCACCATATTAACATCCACATCATAGTGTTATGTCAGAAAACAGTAGATATGGGAGATTGAGAAAGTCGTGATAGTCTAAGGACCATGGCTAGCTGCAGAGTGTGAACATAGTAAAGATGCTCTAGTGTAATTTTTGCTCATGATAGTTTAAGAAGAGAACATATCATGGAAGCAAAGTTTCAGCACACTTACCTAATATAAACACCCTATTATTAGTAAAAAACATACACAATTCAGATGATAAATGTGCTATGCTAACATTGTCAATACATGCCACATTCACTACTGAATGCAATAAGGATTATTTTTTCTCTCTTGAGAAACACTGCAGACCTGGAAATGTTGTCTATGAGCCCCCTTTGCGAAATCAAAATTTTATACTCCAATTCTTCAAAGAAAGCTCTCACCTTTGCACAATTTGTGTTAGAAACTTTATTAAATTCATAGTTTGATACAATAAGAGATATTAGGACAGCTCTAGTGTCTTATCTCTAAAGGACACTGGATTTTGGGGTTTTGTTGAACTATATCTCAAAAAGAACCTCATCCAAACACCCAAATTCAGTTTGACTACCAGGAACTGATCGTATGATCTATGCCTAATGTTGTATATCAGGTGATAGTTTGCACATGTTTGTTACTACGAACACATAATCGGATTTATGCTGAAGTAGCTATATGGAATGGACATGCAGAAACTTTAGCAATAAGTCAGAAGGTTTTATGCAACCACATGGTCACCATCTTGAGTGCCTTTGTTTGAAAACATGTGAAAATATATAAATACCTCTTACCCAATGAAGCTTTGCATGTGGGAAGAGAATTTTCATGGCCTAAGAGGCTAGGAATTAACCCAAAAACATACTAAAGTACTAAACATTATCAACTTCGAAAATGGAAGAACATTGTGTGCATATATATATATATTTTGACTTACCCGGGCACGCCGGAGTTGGAGGGAGAGGTGGAGGCGCCGGAGTGCGAGGTGGAGGCGCCGGAGTGCGACTGGGAGGCGGCGGCAGCGGCTTGTGCGGCGGAGGCGACCTCGGTGGCGGTGGCCGCGGCGGAGGCGACCTCGGTGGCGGTGGCCTGCGTGGTGGAGGCGACCTCGGCGGCGGTGGCCGCGGTGGAGGCGGCCCCGGTGGCAGCGGGAGTGGAGCAGGTGGCGGCGGGATCCATGGAGCGGGCGCGGAGCAGTGCAGATCCGTCGGCGGCGGCGGCAGCAGTTCGGCACAGGCGACTAGGGCTCGCTGCTGGTCCAGGCTTGAACGGACGCGCGGGCACGAAATTTTTTCTAAGTGTCTAGTCCTATATATAGAACACACTCATCACTGACGGGCAAAAAAAACGAACCCGTCACTCATAAATACAAGTGACGGTCACCAAATAAAGGCCCGTCAGTGTTAACTTCTCATCACTGACGGGCCAAGAACGGCCGCCCGTCAGTGGTAACGCTACATCGGTGGTACCGCACATCTTTAGTCCCACCTCGCCGAGCGAGCATCGCGCGCACTAGCTTAAAAGGGCAGCTGCGCCACCGGCTTTCGATTTCCTTACAACCTTCACTGGTACTTCGAGCCACCGCTGGTCCCCTGCGCGGCCTGGGCTCGTGGGCCTGGGCGCTTTGCTCGGGATAGGCCTGTGGCCGGTCCCTTGCGCGGCCTGGGCTCGTGGGTCTGGGCGCTGTGCTCGGGATAGGCTGGTGCGCCGAAATTTTTTGCTTCATGTCTAAGTTCAAAATTTTTTGCTTCATGTCTAAGTTCTAACATTTGTTGTTGTGTGCGCCTAAAATGTCTAAGTTCTAACAGTTGTTGTTGTGTAAAGTAAAAAATTTAGGCTTACCACTGACGGGCGTGACTTCTATGCCCGTCACTGATGACTAGTAACACTGACGGGCAATTATGCGGTGACCGTCACTTGTATGTATAGGACTAGACACTTAGGAAAAATTTCGTGCCCGCGCGTCCGTTCAAGCCTGCTCCACTCCTGTTTTTGGTTTTTGCTGGAAAATAGAAGTGAACAAATTACATAAAGCAAAAAAATCGGGCACACCAGCCTATCCCGAGCACAGCGCCCAGGCCCACGAGCCCAGGCCGCGCAAGGGACCAGCCATAGGCCTATCCCGAGCACAGCGCCCAGGCCACGAGCCCAGGCCGCGCAGGGAACCAGCGGTGGCTCGAAGTACCAGTGAAGGTTGTAAGGAATTCGAAGCCGGTGGCGCAGCTGCCCTTTTAAGCTGGTGCGCGCGCTGGTCGCTCGGCGAGGTGGGACTAAAGATTTGCGGTAGCAGCGGTGGTTGCTTTAGCACTGACGGGCTTCCTCTCCATGCCCGTCAGTGATGTTAGTTAATACTGACGGGCCTTTATGTAGTGCCCGTCAGTGATGATTAGTTAACACTGACGGGCTTACTCTCCATGCCCGTCAGTGTTATTTAGCAGTGACGGTCTCCTAATAAAGGCCCGTCAGTGTTGGCTTCATCTTAGTGTTTCCAGAGTCTAAGACTCGGGTGGATAGCTTGAGTTTGTCACCTGAGAATGAACAGGATAGCTTGAGTTTGTCACCTGAGACAGTAGGTGGGTAATCTCACCATCGCAGACAAATGGTAACCATAGCAATCCATCCATCCAACCAATTAAACATAAAATTGGCTCATCATATCCAACTTCCATCCATCCAACCAAATGCTTGCTAAGTGTAAAGGATTCATCACTTGCTGGGCTTCCAACATAATCAAAATTGCATATCCTTATAAATGACAACACTTATATCGCACATATATATTTATATCTACATCACATAAATGACAACAGTTATCTCGATCACACATATATATTTACATATCTACATCACGTAAATGTCAACACTTATATTAAGTTCCGTCGTTCTCCTCATCATCATCGACTAGCTTCTTCCCTTGATATGTCAGTCCTTCGTTATGATCAGTACGTACGTACGGCTTGGCACTGTTATCAGTATGACGTTTCATCTTTTTCTTTGTCTTCTCATCTTCATCTTCGGTATCCGGATCATCGAATTGGTCGTAGTCTTCTTCGTCCACTACACCATCCACTCCAACGATACTCCTTTTTCCTTTTCTTACAACGTGGCGCTTCTTATTAGATGGATCCAGTACGTAGAACACTTGCGCAACCTGTTTAGCCAATATAAATGGTTCCTCTTTGGACCCGACACTCCGAAGATTCACCGTGGTGAAGTTCTGATCTTCGACACAGACGTCCTTCAGGTGCACCCATCGGCAACGAAACACCGGGACCTTGGTCACGGTGTAGTCAAGTTCCCAAATCTCTTCGATGATGCCGTAGTACCTGCATTTCGGGCCATCAATACTACTTTTAGCTTCTATCGTCACCCCGGAGTTTTGATATGTGCTTTTCCGGTCTTGGGCCTCCGTATAGAATGTGTATCCGTTGATATCATACCCTTGCCATGTCACGATGTTTGTCATGGGTTCTCTTGCCAACCATTTGACGATTATTTCTTCTTCACATGTCGGTTCCCTTCCGTACCAGTAGTCCTTTAGCCAACGGCAAAATTGCGCGTTGTGCGTCTTTGTGATCCAATAAAGTCCTCTATTAGGGTTTTCTTTGCGCAACAGTTGCTGGTGCATCTCTATATAAGGCCCAACCACTGACAGGTGTTGCAAGACCACGAAATGTGCTCTATGGAAGTCAGTTGATCGATCGGTACGTAAAGGATCGTACTGTCTTCTTCCGAGTGTGCCGACACCAATGAGTCTACCCGAGTGCCGCGAACTTGGCACACCTATAGGTCGATGTTCAGCCATGTAATCTGTGCAGAACTCGACACACTCTTCAGCAGCATAGCCTTGCACGATGCTTCCTTCAGGCCGATATCTGTTACGAACATAGCGCTTCAGAATGCCCATGTATCTTTCAAAAGGATACATGCTGTGTAGGAACACGGGGCCTAGGCTCAGTATCTCCGGAGCGATATGTATCATGAGATGTACCATGATATCGAAGAATGTAGGAGGGAAGTACATCTCTAGTTCGCAGATGGTCACGACGATCTCTTGCTTAAGTTTATGAAGGCGATCTGGGCTAATTGACTTCTGAGAGATCGTGTTGAAAAAGCTACAAAGGTTGGTGACGGTCTTGCGGACTCCTGGCTCCATTAGGCCTCTAATTGCAATGGGTAGGATCTGTGTCATCATCACATGACAATCATGAGATTTCATACCAATTAATTTCAAGTCCTTCATCGATACAAGTTTCTTTATGTTTGCCGAATATCCGGAAGGAACTTTGACCCCAGCAAGACACTCGCACAATCTCTTCTTCTCCGCTTTGCTCAGGGTGTAACAGGCGGGAGGTAGGCGCGTCTTGACTCTCAAATCACCCTTGTTTGTCTTTGACGTTATCTGTTCGGACCACAGCTCTGGTCTGACGCCCATCTGTTCCATGTCAAGCCGTGCCTTGACACCATCTTTTGTCTTGTCTGGAATGTTCAGCAAAATACCAACCAAGCTGTCGCACACATTTTTCTCGACATGCATGACATCAATACTGTGACGGGTGTGTAGAACTTGCCAGTAAGGCAGGTCCCAAAATAGCGACTTCCTCTTCCAGATGCCCGGTCTTAGCTCTTGTGTCTTTCCGGGTACAATGTCGATATCCTTGACAATCTCGTATATCTGTGCACCGGTCTTCTCCACCGGCTTCGAACGATTTTCCACTTCTCCGTTAAACTTAATTGGGCACTGCCTCCATGGATCGTTTTTGGCCAGCCACCTTCGGTGACCCATATACACGATTTTCCTCGAGTTCTGTAAGAATGAACTCGCAGTCTCTTCTTGGCACGAGACACAAGCTTCGTATCCTTTCACACTCTGGCCAGACGAGTTTCCGAGCGCTGGATAGTCATTGACCGTAGTGAACAACATAGCTCGTAGCTGGAAATACTCTACTTTATCAGCGTCCCAAACCTCAGCCCCCTGGTGCCAGAGTGTCTCTAGTTCCTCCTTCATTGGCTGCATGTACACGTCAATATCGTTTCCAGGTTGTTTCGGCCCTTGGATGAGTACGGAGAGGTGTATATACTTGCGCTTCATCGACAGCCATGGAGGAAGGTTGTACATCCATAGAAGGACTGGCCATGTGCTGTGTCTGCTACTCATGTTGCCGAATGGATTGATCCCGTCTGTACTCATCCCAAACCTTATGTTTCTCGCCTCCTCCCCGAAATCTGGAAATGCATCGTCCACTGCCCTCCATTGGCATGCATCGGCAGGGTGCCTCAGGATTCCATCTTCAATTCGACCCTCCTTATGCCAACGCATTCGTTTTGCATCTTTCTTGTTGGCAAAAAACCGCTTCAAACGGGGAAGAACAGGAAGATACCAGCAAACCTTCGCAGGGGGGCCCTTCGCTTCATCGTCGTCCTCGTCACGATCGAGCTGGTTTGCAGTACGCTTGTACCGGGATGTCTTGCACACCGGACATCTTCGTAGGTCTACGTACTCTCTGCGGTACAAGATGCAGTCGTTTGGACACGCATGGAATTTTTCAACGTCCAATCCGAGAGGGCATATAACCTTCTTTGCCCTGTAAGTGCTTGTAGGCAAGACGTTCCCCTCCGGGAGAACGTTGGAAAGGAGCTCTAATAATTTTGTGAAACTTGTGTCCGGCCAGTTGTACGCTGCCTTTAGCTTTAGAAGTTCTAACGAGACGGACAACCGCGTATGCTCGAGTTTACATCCAACAAACAACGGAACTCTCGCGTCTTCCAACAATCTTACAAACTCTGCGAACTCTCTTTCATTCTCCGGGGTCGAAGTCATTTCTTCCATATCATGCAACATGTCATTCAAATTCCCCATGCTATCCTCTGAAGATTCTGAATTAGCTTCTTCCTCGATAGCTACGCCGTGCTCATCCTCAACGAGGTCCACCGCTTCTGTCGGGTTTGCAACTCTTTCTGGGTTTGCAACTTCTTTCTCTTCACCATGACATGTCCAACGTGTATAGCCTTCCATGAAACCCTTCGTCAGCAAATGTAGTTGCAACTCCCCCGTCGTCGATAACATTTGCATATTACTACATTTACGACATGGACAACACATCTTCGCTTTCCCCTTGATCGCCATATCCTCTTGAGCGACTCGAAGAAACTCGTTCAAAGCGGTGACGAAACTCTGTGTGGCACGATCTCCATACATCCAACTTCTATCAATCGATCCCTACGGCAAAATAAACATAGTTTCATAAAATAAATATATTAAATTAGCCATTTCTTCTCTCAGGCGAATAAAATAAAGTACTTACCATGTTAGAGATTAAAAACCCTAGAGGAGCTAGGAGCGACGGATATCGTGGGCCTTCGGGGAGAGGGATGTTGACAAGGAGGCAGCTGGGGTCTTTGAGAGGGGGATGGGGACTGGAGGAGAGAAAAATTGGCCTTTTGAGAGGGGGGGAGGAGAGAATCAGGAGCCCGGGTAGCTAGCAATCTTTGAGAGAGGGATCAAGAGGCCGGGCTGGAGAGAATGAAGAGGGCCTTCGGGAGATAATAGGGCTGCGCGCGGGCCGCAGCAGTTTAGCTGGCGACGGCGGCGCACGCAGCTGGTCCTTGGGACGCGCGGGCACAGAAAGTTTTTCGCGCCAGAGCTGGATTTATATAGGAAGGAATACCACTGACGGGCATCAGGCAAGGATCCGTCAGTGTTAACTTATCATCACTGACGGGCAAACAATACCGACCCGTCACTTCTATTTATGAGTGACGGTCATCAAATAAAGGCCCGTCAGTATTAACTTATCATCACTGACGGGCAAAGAAGGGCCGCCCGTCAGTGGTAACGCTACAACCGCTGGTACCGCAGAAATTTAGTCCCACCTCGCCGAGCGAGCAGCGCGCGCACTAGCTTAAAAGGACAGCTGCGCCTTCGGCTTCCGAATTCCTTATAACCTTCACTGATACTTCTAGCCACCGCTGGTCCCCTGCGCGGCCTGGGCTCGTGGGCCTGGGCGCTGTGCTCGGGATAGGCCTTTGGCCGGTCCCCTGCGCGGCCCGGGCTCGTGGGTCTGGGCGCTGTGCTCGGGATAAGCTGGTGTTGCTAAATTTTTTACTTTACATAATTTGTTCACTTCTATTTGTTTACTCGAACGATTTTCCACTTCTCCGTTAAACATATATATTCATATCCCAAAATGTCATCACTGACGGGTGGATGTAAATCACCCGTCACGTGTACATAGCACTGACGATCCCTAGAGTCACACCCGTCAGTGATGACATTTTGGGGATTAAAAAAAAAGTAAGTACGCCATCGATAATCCATTTCCGATTCACATAGTACATTTCGCATCAGATAAAGTTTTCACTGCATACACTTTCTGCATTCAAGATACGAAAGTTTTCACTTGTCGCGGGAGGGGCCGGCGGCCTCGGCGAGGGAAGCTCCTTCTTTCTCCTTCTCTTTCAGCATCTGGATGCGTGGAGAACGACGTAACTGATGGCGTGGCACCTCTTCGTGGCGGTGGGTCTGAGTTTGAGGAGGCGGAAACTCCTCGGGCACGCGGGCGTGCCAACCCGATGCACTCGACATCCTAGCGGTCTTCAGCTTCCGCACCATCGCGGATCCGGCAGGCGGCGAGACGATGAGGATGAGAGGAGTGCGGGCGCTTCTAGAGTTTAGGGGAGGAAGATGAATGGAGATGAAGATGATCAATGAACGGGGAGGCGGGTTATATAGAGAGTTGCGGGAGGAGGCGAAGAGACACAGCGGTGGAGGCAACAGTCCAGAAGGTTGACCGATCAGTGAAAAATCGGGGGGAAGTCATCATTGACGGGCCGCCGTTCTCCACCCGTCAACGGTATAATACCACTGACGGGCGAACGAGTTTCACCCGTCAGTGGTGATCTCTGTGGGCTCAAAAAAAATACAGAACGCCATCAACAATGCACATATATATTCAAATCCCAAAATATCAGCACTGACGGGTGGATGTAAATCACCCGTCACGTGTAAAGTATCACTGACGTTCCCTAGAGTCTCACCCGTCAGTGATGATATTTTGGGGATAAAAAAAAAGTTAGTACGCCATCGATAGTTCATCCATTTCATCCGATTGCAAAATACAAGACATTTCATCCGATTGCAAAATACAAGACAAGAAATTTTTCAGTTGTCCGTCATTTCGACAACTTCTTCTTTCTCTGATTCTCGACGCGCGGCTCCGAGCCAGAAGGTCCTCCTTTCTCGACCTCCTTCATCTTCCCCTCCCGGGCAGGGGCGGCGGCCGCGGCGCGGGCATCGGCGAGGGAAGCCTTCACGGCTTCCGCCGTCATGCGGTCCTCCTCGGCTATGATGGCGGCCATGGCGCGTTCATAGTTGATGGACCGACGTATCGCCTCCTGGAGCTGCCGCTCCTCTTCGACGGCGGCAGCGGCGTCGTCCTCGTCCTCGGGCTCCTCCTCGACGGCGGCAGCAGCGTCCCCCTCCTCCACGGGCTCCTCTTGGACGGCGGCAGCGGCGTCGTCCTCCTCCACGGGTTCCTCTTCGACGGCGTCAGCGGCGTCGTCCTCCTCCACGGGCTCGACGCGCAGCTCCGCGCCAGAAGAACGACGTAACTGCTCCGCCTCCTCCATCTGCTCCTTCTCCTTCAACATCTTGATGCGAGGAGAACGACGTACCTGCTGGGGAGCTTCGTGGCGGGCCCTCTTCCTCGAGGACGCGCTTTCAGGAAACTCCTCGGTCTTCTGCTCCCGCACCATCGCGGATCCGGCCGGTGGCGAGACGGTGAGGGGAGGAAGATGAACGGAGAGAACGAGAGGAAGATGAAACGCTCGGTGGGGTATGTGTTTTTTATAGCTCTGGGAGGCGAAGAGGCAGAAAATGGTGACGGCTCGTCCAACAGGCCCGTCACTGAGAATAGCCGTCACCGGTAACAATGTTACCGCTGACGGGCAGGTTCTTCGCCCGTCTATGATGACTAAAGTACCACTGACGGGCAAAAAACAAGATCGTCACTGGTAAGATTCGTCGCCGGCAGCTGTTGTAATCTCTGACGGGTCATACATTTTGCCCGTCAGTGATGACTTTCCCCACGCAAATTGGAACGTCTGGTAGATTCACTACTGACGGTTCACCCGGTGCCCGTCAGTGATAACAAACAACTGTGACGGGCCTCTCCCTGCCCGTCAGTGATAATATGCAACGGATGACCTTTTTTCTAGTAGTGACAGGAAACACAATGAGCTTATCCGGCCGTAAAACCGGGTACGCCACAATTAAGCTAATGTCTAAAGAATTGATTCTAACAATAGTTGCCTTCCTCAGCAGCACAATATCCTATTTTCCTATAGCATGTTGAAATTTGTTCTGCCAGAAAACATATTGAAATTGACTCTTCAAGATACAGAACTACCCCATGCATAATCTGAAAATGCTGTATGAAATGCAAGCAGCCAAGTATGCATCAGAAGACACTAACTAGGTAAGATAAGGCAGAGTGCCCAAAGATATGCAAAAATAATTTGGCATCACAAAAAGGGCATGGATAACAAAATGATGCAAGAAGCAACCCAAAGTATCCCCACAACATAATTGAGGTCGGAAAGCTCATTATGATCAGAAGCTATAGCCAGCAGGATGGCTAACTGTTAGATGATAGGAACAAAGATAAGGTGGTACAGGACTAACACACTTTGGTTAGGCGATTGTGATAACGCTAATCTCGGATGGGTGCAAGCAGCTGCGACGCGCGCTAAGTGGACAAGAGGGCCCGAGCGAGTTCACCAAGGTGCATGCTAGCTTCTCCTTTCCCATTTTTTACGAAAAGAATGCTAGCTTTTATCAATAAGAGATATAATAAATGCATGAACATGATGAAGATAAACAAGATGGTGGCAATTTTGACAGGACGGAGGTCAGCGTCGACTAGCTCCGCTGCTCCATCTCCCGCACCCTCCCCCAACCCCCGCTCTCCCTCGTCTTCTAGGTCTCCAACGTGTCACAACTGCTAGACCTGCCGACCGGCACGACCACCTCCAACAGCCACTCTCCTCCCTCCGGAGGGGGTGGAACCCCGAAGACAACCCTAACACAGCAGCAGCGGCAGGCTTGCCAGAGACGAAGATAGATGTCCTGTGCCGAAATCATGATGCACAATCTAGAGGCCATAGAATTGGCTGATTTGCTAATATAATATTGACCGATGTTTATCAAATCTGTAAAATTAAATGATTTCTTTCTTCCAAAATATCTGGAAATATCCTTGCATCAGTGGATAAGTTAGGCGAGTGTGCCGGACTACAAAGGTCTGAGGATCAGATTGCAACATGGTTTAGAAAGAAAGAAATAGGCCAAATATTGTTTGTATCGAACCAGATTATCTTGTAATCCAATGTATATACCAAACAGAGTTGAAAAGGAGATTCCGGAAAAGCAACGAGTTATCAGAAGAAGCAAGTTAGAACAGCAATCTCGTCAAATAAAGAGCCTTCTTTTATTCATGGAGGCAATTTGATTCCATTTTTATACAGTTCTGTTGACATTTTGCGCTTAGTCATGTGCACTGTACGTCAACTGGTAATATAAAAGTTACTGAGGATGAGGGTGATCAGCGCTAATGTTGGGTCAACATAAGAGAGCGCTTTAAATCACCATCATCTTTTTTCTTGTCTCCTAGAAAAAGGAAAAGAAACTTTAACTTCAATTATTTCTTAGTGGCCAAAAGATTACTGTATGGATCACATCGCAAATAAAGGCTTGTGCTGATCTACTTATTTTCAAACTAAAACTGCTAATATATATATTGACAAAAAGAGGCGGTGTTGGATATATGTCCTTCTAAAAGAACCAAATTTTGTTTTTCAAAAAGAACCAGATTTAGGTGCTTATACATACTAGATGAAGGTTCATCATATGCATCCTAGAAGGCCGAGCCTGCGTCTAAACAAAGGAGCTTAGCATGTTCCGCGGAAAACATTGGAGGCATTCTGGTCACTGTGTCACCAATCCACACTCTCCATTTTTTATCACGCAGCTAAGATTGAGACAACGCCTACCGTACATTATAAAAAAAAACTGTATCACAGACAATAAACCATATCACAGGCAGTTTTCTAAAACACATGTAAGCATGGGTCTATGATAAACAAATTGCATTACTGACCGTTCTAAACCAGTTCAATGAGAACCACATGCGATGCTACGAGGGCGGCAGTGTCCGAATCCTATCGGTACGAGACAACAGTGCCTAGATCCCACCAGTGTGAGTCGGCGGCACCCCGGATCCTGCAGTAGCAAGGCGGTGGCATCCAGAGACAGCTGGGGCGAGGCTAGTGGAGTTCGGTCGTGGAAGTTCTCTACGGGATAATAGAGGTCACTGACAGGCTAGTGGAGGTCGTCGTCCGCTAATGGTGGCCTTAGAGGTCGGCGGCTTCACGACCTTCTAGATATGAGAGTTTGGCAATCCAAATCGGTGAAAAAATGAAATGTAAGAGACTATTAACCACAGGAACAAGAGAGTGCACCGAGAAGGGGAGTCTACATTGTCGATCCATTGTGGAGGAGGAAGCGGCGACAGGAGACTCACGAGCTCACCTAGTTGTGTCATGGGGACGGGGATGGACAAGGCAGCAGTGAGAACACCAATATCTCAGATCTGGTGGTAGAATTTGGAGATGTGATGGTGCGCTCGGCGGGGGGCACGACAGCCTCGGTTTTGTAGTAGGAGGAGATCTAGGAGCATCATGCTGAGGTGAGGGGAGGAGTGGTCACTGGTGGTGGGTGGAGGCGACATTGGCAGTGCGCTCCGCGACTTGGTGATCGGGGCCACTGGGGTGGGAAGGGGAGACTTAGGGTTTGGGGCGATCGGTAGAAGAAGAGAAGAGAAAGAAAAGAAGGGGACAGCCGCCACTCAATCGGGAGAAAGGGGTGGCTGAAGAGATTTAGGGTTAGAGGAGATCGATCAGTGGGGTCTATGGTGGGTCTTAATTGGGCTGGGTGGACCAGATGGTGTCAAGATTGGGCCGACCGGTTTTTAGGTAGTTCTTGAAAGTAAACCGACTAGAATACAATAGGCGGATTTTTAAAAGACCGTATGTCATACATTACAGAACGTACTTTCTAGAACCCTTAATGATATGTAAGTGATATGATATTTTTTAAATCGTTCGTGATATATATTTTTATAAAAATTATTTGTAATTTACCTGATGGTTTTTATTGAACCATCTGGTAGCGTACACGACTCTTTTTATAGTAGTACTTTTTTCTTTTTAGTTCACGTGGACAATATCAGGATTTTCTGGGTGCTGGTGGGCCGTCCTAGTTCTTTTGCTTTCGTCCCCGCCAGACTATATGCACATGGTAAACCACCAATTTTTGTTAAAAATTTAAACCACCACGTAACTGGAAAGCGAACCAGCAATTAATCGGAATGGGTCGCTAGAACAGGGGCGGGCAAAATAACCGAAGACGAAACCAGTACCCAACACCGAACCAACAAATTGAACTTTCGGTTAAGGATATCTTCAATGGTGTGATATCTTTTCTTTTAAAGACGTCACGTAAGATTTTTACTGAGTCGAGAAGAGAGAAAAAAGAATTTACTTTCTCTTATTTTGGTGTAAGGATGATCCTTTCCGAAATCCATAATGCGCGGTCAACCGCGCCGCGCGGTCAAATCTGACAAAGCAACAGCGTGGGGTCCACTTCTCCTCATCTTGTCTAATTCTCCACCATCCCCGCATCCCTATCTTCTCATTTTTTCTCCACCACACGCCGCCCCGTCCCCGTCCTCCCTTGCCCCTCCCGCCGCGTGCCGAGCAGCCAGCGCCGCCTGCCGGAGCTCCCTCGGCTCCCTCGCCGCCAGCCGGAGCTCCCTCGCCTCCCTCGCCGCCTCCCCAAGTCAGAGCTCTGGCCGCCTCCCCAAGCCGGAGCTCCCTCGCCGCCTCCCCAAGCGGCCGCGCCCGAGCAGCCAGCGCCGCCGGCCGAGCTCCCTCGGCTCCCTCGCCGTCGGCCGGAGCTCCCTCACCGTCGGCCGGAGCTCCCTCGCCGCCTCCCCAAGCCCTCCCGCCGCGCCCGAGCAGCCAGCGCCGCCGGCCGGAGCTCCCTCGGCTCCCTCGCCTCCCTCGCCGCCTCCCCAAGCCAGAGCTCCCCGTCGTGAAGCCCCCCGCCGTCCTCCAGCGTCGCCGACGCCGGAGAAGGGCACCGGTGCCGGTGCCGGTGTTTTTTTTTCTGATTTTTGATTTTTTGGTAGAGTGGGAAGCTCTGATTTGTTCAGTAGAAATCTATTTTTGATTTGGTAGAAGTTGGAAGCTCTAAAGTGCTTAGTAGAAAGTTTTGAATGTTCTTTGTAGAAGTTGGAAGTCCCAGTTTGCTTAGTAGGAAGCTTGTTTCATTCTTGTAGAAAGCTAGAGCATGATGGAGTTGAAAGCTTTTTTAATTTTTCAGTTGGAAATTGCATGAGTTTTGGTTGAAAGCTCTTTTTCTTGTCATCAACGGTGCTTCCGGTGATATGGGAGGAGAAGAGGCCGGTCGGAATGGGTTTGTCGAAACTAACCGCCCGCTCCGAGCGGACGGTCAGCCGTAAATTACGGACGCCCGATCCTTTCATGCCTAAAAGAACGTTATTTTCTTTATTGCATTATATGTCCATACTTTGTCACACGTTTTCTCATTTAATTTTAGTCCTACATTGATATAGACATTAATTGTTAGAGATGACATCAAGAGATAACACATTGTATAACATATTTTTATTATTATCTCTAGATGACATGGAGAATATAAAAGAAGATTACTTTCTTTACCACTAGAGATTCCCTAATTCAATTCCAATTACTATTGTCAATGTCAGTCTTAGATAACCGAATTAAACTTGCTCAATTTGGTTATCGTCTTCTAGAAACCAATTAACAGTACTAACTAGAATAATCTCAACAACACAATTTTGCAACACCAAGTGGCAAAGCCAAAGTAATTAATCTCGCCGGCAGCCACGTAGACGCAGCGGTCCTTAGCGTCCCAAGTCAACTTACTCAACTCGACACTGGTGCCTAGTCCAACCCAAAGCCTCATGTCAAACCCTAGCTACGAAAGCCGATGACCCCATGCATATCTATTTATCTAAATGTTTATTACACACGGTTCTGAAAATCCATCTATACTAAACTCTATCATAGACGGTTTTAAAGCAAAACTATCATAGTTGATTTCTGACGTATCGAACTAGTGGCACTCCTTTCCCTTCGCATTGGTCAACTTTGCGCTGCAGAGGAGCAGCCACAACGCCATGGATCTAGAGGGCATCGACGTACTTCTTCATCAAGGTCAACGCCATGAAGCGCACCATCACTTCGTCGCCTCTACCGTGTGTATGGAGTCACACTGCTTCCCTTGGGGCTTCTTCCCTTGGAGTTGTCACCCAAGCCCAATCTTGGTCTCCTTTAGGATCTAGGCTCCTCTTTGTCCCGTATGTATTAATTCAAGTGAGTATTTCTTTAATGTGAAGCACTATTGTGCTTGTACATAAATCTATAGTTTGGTTTAACCGTAAAAACTAAACTTAATTTTTAGTTAACCGAATTTCCGATTCCCTAATTTTCTTAGTAATTTCTGTTTCTATTTCTGAAAGATAGAGACAAAGGAACCGGAAACACTGAACCAAAATTTCGGTTAAAATCAAATAACCACCCATAAAATGAACTTGCATCTCTATTCTACTTTCTACGGGGCCACTCGCCCGCACACAAGTTGGTGAAGTATGTCGCGTGGTAACATTCGCGCAACTTGGCTCGATCTTAACGCCACATGCTTGTGGCTCGTCTATATAGAATGGATACAGAAAATGATTGAAATTTTGGGACATAAATAACAATGCCATTAATTAAAGCCAACCCCTGGTGCTTTTGCATCGCCTTCCTGGAAGATCAGACTGATGGCTTTGCTTTCTCGCAATCTCCAACAATCTTTCTTGAGCATGCCAATTGGCAATTCTACGCTTGTAGTACTGTCGTCGTCAAATATCCTCCACCCCTTTCTGTTAACGTCTTAATTAATGGCATTATGAGGCCATGATGCCCGTCCTGTATTGAATCTTTGCAGGACAGCCACTGATACTTTAGTTATGTTTTCTAAAGCTTAAACCTCTGAGTGTGACTACATTAGAAAAGGGCTGATAAAAAAAAGGCAAGAGAAGAAGGCCTACTTCGTGACGTCATGGGTGCATGTTAGATTTGGAATCCCTTTCTTTGAAGTGTATGGAATCATTGTAAAACAACTTAGATAAAAATGAATATATGTACATATTGCTTGGGACCGGTGTACGTTGCTACAAATGTGAGCAGCGTTTAGTTGCTTGTATTGTGACTTTTTACAGTATTTTCGTTATGTATTGATGCGATATCATGTCTATGTTCCTTTTTAACTATGAATGTTAGCCCAAAACTCTGCTGTTAGTCTCATATTGGATATCATTTTTCCAACACAACACCATTGTGCTATTACTAAGTGCCTCTTTGATCGGGAAGTTATTTCCTGATTCATTCCTTGTTTCCTGCTAGTTTCCTAAAAAATAGCCGTAAAATTTCCACGGATCAAATAGGTCACTATAGTGTCGCCTACATCGAAACACCAGGATCAGCAAAAATTACCAACATATAGAATCTCTTGAGCTAAGATGTGACATTTTATCAAATTTCTCTGGAAACAATTCAATGCCCGTAAATCAACTGCCCATAAGAGTTCGCCATATTTTTGCGCAGGGAAAAGCCACCAATTTTTTTACGCTGCAGTAGACCATAGCACCCATAAAAAGGAACGGTGATCAAGTGTGGAGAGGAAAAGGTTCCTCCTTTTTATTTTGCCCCCATGCGCGCTTTCACCTGACGGCTGCTAGAGCCACGTACCTGTTGCGAGAATATTCGCACGGCCAGGATCTTCCTCATGTCCTCGCCGTAATACTGGCTTGGAATAATTCTGCTTTTGTTGAGACAATGTCTTACTAATTTTAAGCTCAAGCAAATGGTAGACACTAGATATTTTGTAATAATGAAGTGTTTTACTATTTTTAAGCTCAAGCAAATGCAGTGAATCTGGACGTGCATGCACATATATATCACAAGTTGGAGAGAAGAAAAAGGGCTTACGAAATAGGATATGCATGAGAGGCTAGCTTGTTCGTTTGACCGTCGCAACAAGATCCTAGCCGTACATTCGTCTCGGCCCTGGGTTTGTAGAGGTCTATATGTAGGTATTGCTTTCTTGACTACTTGTGAATCAGTGGATGATTAAAAATAAGTGGTTATATAAATAGTTTATTCGAAAAGAATAGTACTATGCACAATAATTTCACATTTCGCTGGTGCTCTACTTGTATAGATACCGTACCAACGGAAAGGATGATGAAGGGAACTCTATGGTCGGGCTCACTCAGGAGGGAAAAAACTGTTTGGAACACATAAATTTTGTAGAAATAATGACAGGCATGAAGAATTTTACAAAATATCTCTTGATTTTTTTAAAACTCCAAAAACATGGGACTTATTATTATATGAATTTGTGCAAAAGAGAGCAACTCTTAGACCTCCGATATCTTACATTCCAAATGGGTCTAAGGGTGTGTTTGGTTGGGCTTTTCAGCAGCTTTCCACTGGAAAAAGCTGCAGCCCAACCAAACAGCCAGCTTTTCAGCAGCTTTTGCTAATAGTAGCTGTGGGCTTTGCAGTGTAAATTCAACTGTTTGGAAAAGCTACCTTCTGCCAGCTTTTTGCAATGTGTTGAAGCTTCAGTGCTCATTTTCCAAAATACTGTAGATGGTTTGGATTAACCAAAAGCCATATGTTCACTTTCCCACAGCCACTGCAGCTTTTCCAGACAGCCAGCCAACAGCAGCTTTGTCAACAGCCGCAGCCAAACCAAACAGGCCCTAAGATATAGGATAGGCAGCCATCTAACGGTATGACGTAGTCAATATTGTCACTAGGCACTATCAACGTTCGTGGTCAGGTAACAACGACAATTAGTATTGGATTATACCACTGCAAAGACATACTAGCTGACGCCAAACCACACTACACATAGTTGTTAAAATGTGATATGCGTGTCTCAATTTCTTTTCCACGGTTCAGGCAAACAAACACTGTCCAAGTACAACTCGATTTTTGCTTGCCGAAGCAGGAGAGAAGTAACTTGTGTTGGACACATCGATCAAACAAAAAATATTTATTTTAAGGAAAGACACTTCGATCTTCTGGACGCACTACGGAACCATCAGAACCGCTAATTAATCGATTGATCAAATTCGTAATATCTCACGTGTCAAATTAATAGTGGATACATATGAACTAGTAGCAGAACATCATCTGGCAGGCAGGCATGCAATGCAGCAACCTATAGAAGAGTAGGACTAGTTGATGTACGCAACAGACGTAGTGCATGCTGATGGCGTAAGGACGGTTACACGTTAGATCCAGCTTGCCCCCGGTAGATGTGTCTTATTATGTACTACTGGTTGGCAGGCTAGCTTGGCTGCTAGTATCTGCCGCGCAACCTGAAAAATCCGTGAACGTGGACGTGTTGTGACTAGAAAGTAGCCGAGCTGGGAGATGCCTGAAAATGTTACGGGGGTTTCTGACCAGAAATCTGAGAAGGCACGTCCTGGAACTATATGTGTGCGTCACGTGGAGCTGCATGAACAATTGTGTCCCATCGATTAATTCCTAGCAAACATATCTTTTCCGATTGTCACGTAAATGATGGGTTAATTAATTAGTACAACTAAACATGTCTTGAACATTTGGAACTGTTAGGATCTAGGCACAATGTCCTCAGATATATCCAAATTTAGGTCCCTTCAGTACTGTAAGAAACGAAACTGGAATATGAGAAATTCCTGCACACCGAGTAGGCCTAGGTCGGTAAATAGGAGTCCTGTAAATTCACATCAGATAAATAGGATAAGTATTAGAAAAATTCTATTTTAAACCTTGAACTATGGTATTTTATTGATTAGAACTTTTAACTAGTAAAACTTCTATATTAAACATTGATCTTCTTAAAACCGATTTAACTTGAACCCTAACACGAATTTGGACAGTGGTTTTGTATCTTTTGCTTTTCAAAAAAAAGTGAAAAAATCATAGGCGTATGGAATGCAACAAAATGATAACCTACAAGCATTCATCTAAACTATGACTATTTGTGTTCTATACTAAAAATACAAGATGGACTTTTAGCATTTCCTGCATCCATGAATTTTTAAACATTTTTGGAAGGGTCCTTTACATATTTGTCATTAGAAAAAAATCATTACACATTAGCCATTATGAGTCCTTTAGTTACATCTCAATAACACATAAACAGTATCAGAGGGCACTGTTCATGAGGTGCTGCTAATCCACGGTTCCATGGTCCGAAGGACCATCACCATTAGGATTTTTTGGCTTAACCCTTTTCTCACCAAATAGTTCATCCTTCCACCCTCATTTCTCTGTTTCCCTTCCACCTCAAGTGACAGTAACGACGCAGCCACCAGCGCCAGTGAGCGGCGAAGCTAGAGCCGAGGAAGAAGAAAGCAAAATTTAAAGAAAAACAAATTTCAACTATTTTCAATGAGACTTCAACAAAAAATCATCAAGCTTTCAACTATTTTGATAAGCTTTCAACAAAAAATTATTATCAAGCTTTCAACCAAATATTATCAAAGCTTTCAACCAAAAATCATGAAGCTTCCCGCTATTTCGAATGAGGTTTCAACCAAAAATCATCAAGCTCCCTACTATTTTCAATGAGAATCCAAACAAAAATCATCAAGCTTCAAATCGAAAATCATAAAAGCTTCAAACAAAAAAAAACTAGAGTACCACCCCTACCTCCTTCAGTGGCGGTGGCCAACCATGACGGAGCTACGGACGCGAGCCATAGTGGTCCCAACACTGTGTTGAGGTCCCTTAGGAGGAGAAGAATGGGGGAGGAGAGAAGATGCACATGTTGGCCAACCCTAGGGCACGGGAAAGTGGCGGTGTGTGGGGAAAGAGGTAACGGTGTGCAGCGGCATCCAATCGGGAGAGGCGAGAGTCATCTGGACCCTTGGCGGCATGTGGTGAAGCAAAAGAAAAGCTCAGGAAAGAGGATAGGAGGATGGAAAGAAAATGGGAGAAATAAGGGAGAAGGAAGTTGGATAGGTGGGTCACCCGTGCTACTGCCAGGTGGAGCACGTTGACCGTGTGGACGGTCACCTGCTAAGGAGTGATTTCGCTGTTGTTATTGACATGTAACAAACTAACTCGTAATGATAAGTAAAACTGTAATTAACGAATTCATAATGGCAAATATGTAATACGACACAACTCGTACTAGCAAATATGTAAAAGTTTCCTTTTTGGAAACCTCGAAATGCAAAATCATAATCTAAAATCAGGCTAGAGTTCAGATTAAATAGTTTTATAAAGTTTAATATATAATATAACTAGACGGTTTTATAGTTTAGAGTTCTAGACCCACTACTACAAAAACGATTTAAAGGGACGCCCCTGTACAGACGGATTTTTGAAACCGTCTGTACAAATAGTATTACAGACGGTTCCAAAAGAAAACCGTCTGAGAAAATGAGTACAAGCGGTTCCCAACAAGCGGGACGCTACAGTATAGACGGTTCCAAACTGGAACCGTCTGTATAAATAGCACAGACGGGTCCAAACTGGAACCGTCTGTACAAATCAAACAGTATAGACGGTTCTAAATTCAGAACCGTCTGTACAAATCTGTGAACAGTATAGACGGTTTTAAACTTAGAACCGTCTGTACAAATCGAACAGTACAGACGGTTCTAAGTTCGGAACCGTCTGTAAACAGTACAGACGGTTCTAAACTTGGAACCGTCTGTTCAAATGGAATAGTACAGACGGTTCAAAGTTTGAACCGTCTGTATAAATCTAATAGTACAGACGGTTCTAAACTAGAACCGTCTGTACAAATAGATAAGCAAGGTTGATTGATAGGCTGCTGCCGCGGTAGCAAAAACTGCAGATTTCCTTGCCGCGGTAGGAAAGTGGCAGCGTCGGGGAGGGAGTTTGACAGCTCCGATTATCGAACGGTTTTCACGGCTGTGAGCGGGAGGCCAAACTCTACGTCTCCACAAATTTTGAGCCAATTCGGAGAAAGTCGACGAAACAACTAGTGGACATCCCGGCCCGAAATCAAAGATTTTGAAAACGGTACCTAGACGAAAGTGCTCAGCAGAAGTTGGAATTAAGGTGGAAAGCAAGTCCTCGGCTCAAGCTAACCAAGGAAATAAGAATCACACAATTCGGAGTCCGGGTGTAGGAGATATGCCCTCCGCAAGATCAAAAAAGTAACGGAAAAACTTTCGGAGCGAAAAGTCCTACTTAGAAGCTGAATTTTGAGGGTCAAGATGCGTACAGGTATATACACGTGTTAGAATTTTCGGATGCGCCTCGTCGTTAGCTTCGATTTGAGTGGTCGTGTACCTAAAACGGACTCCGTATGAGAAAGTTACGGTCGTTTTACTAAAACCTCTCAAACTAGGGTTAGATCTGGACTCTAAAACTAACATTCGGTGCTACATTACAGACGGCTTTAATTTGAAACCGTCTGTACAAATAGCACAGACGGGTCCAAATTAGACCCGTCTGTGCTATTTGTACAGATGGTTCCAAATTTAGAACCGTCTGTACTAGAAGCGTCCCGCTTACTCGTAGGGATTATTTAAGAGGAAAGTTACTCAGTTTGTATCGCATACTCAGTCTAGGTCAGCTGGCAACTCCCCCTTGCTTGGACAACGCGAGGTTGCAGGATCGAATCCCGCTGGAAGCATATTGTGCGATTTAATTCTAGTGGTTCAATGGGACGATGCGGACGGCCGGATGAGACGCGGTTGAAGACTAGGCACATGGCGCGTGGGACCATATTTTTTTTTAACATGACATCACAGACGGGTGCTAATCGATTAGTGCAGACGGTTCCAAACTAGAACCGTCTGTATAAATCGAGTAGTACAGACGGTTCTAAACTTTGTACAAACGGTTAAAAAACCGTCTGTACAAACCTGATTTGTACAGACTCTTTCGTACAGACGGTTCGAAAAATCATCCCGCACGGGGGTTTCGAACCGTCTGTACAAATGATTTCTATTGTGGTGACCGCTATACTTCAGGATTGAATGACTTTTTTCAATGTATTATACGGCGTCCCAGCTAGCTGGAGAATGTCACAGCACATCAAGAGAGAGAAAGCACGCGGTTAGAAAAGAGAGATCTAAGTCTGGGTGGAGTACACCAAATGGCAAATGCATTCAACATAGAGTAGATACCTTTTTTCCAAAGGAAAACTAAACTGGGCGAGCAGGCCAACTCCAGCCGTTCTTTGCTTCTCCCAAGTTCCAATGGCCTTTGTTTTTTACTCAATCATGACCCCCTTTAAACCGCATCCATGGAACCATGGTCAAAGCCAGTCAAAGCATCAAAGCTTAGCATTCAGCCTTCTTCTTACGTACGTTAAACACCCAATTTCCTTCATAAAAAACACCTAACTATTATTGTTAACATTGATTAACCATGAACATTATTCATTAGATACCAAATTACGAAGCATTGAACATGGGAAAAGGCTGTAGAAAAGGCACACATTTTTTCCTTCCATCCCTAAATGCAGGAGAGGCGAAGTCCAAGAGGATTATTAGCACAAGAAGCAAGCTGAATTAAGCAGCTTGTTATGTGTTCCTGAAGCCTTCCAAAATCAGGGAAGCAAGCAAAGGGCAGTGACGTGTGCACTAGCTATTAAGGGATCCGCAGTACAGCTGGGTACGTGTTAATTCTGGCTCGTGCCTGACAAGCTTAATTCTTTGGGGCCATGTATGCAACAAGTAACCGTGTAATAACTCCTGTTAATGTTAATCTCGTACTTGTTTTCATGTTTCACGCGCTAGATAACCTCGAATGAGCTTATGAGGAACCATGTGATAATTAAGTCAGCAGTTATAGAAGGTTGAAAAAAATAGAGGAGCCGAAGAAATGTCCATCCAACAGTTGTCTCAGTCGTGTGGAAACAACGAGATTTCTCTTTTGAAAATTCAACAACTATATGCGGAAGCACATGAGTATTAATATATGATGATTAGCTAACTGTTATTAATTAACAGATGATTTCATTTGATTTACAGGTGAAATAAGACTGGTCTCACATGGTCCTTTGGGAAAGGAAATGTATGTGCTCCTTTGCGGCTGATCAGTGGCTGCTAGCTCTCACCTCTCACTCCCCCTGTACGGCTAAGGCTTAACCTAGGACAACTTGGAGTGAACAACAATTTTACTAATAATCCATGCATTGGGGAACGAATTGTGCCAAAAAAAAAGAGAGTTAGAGATAGGCACTCTGTGTCATGCATGCTGATGATTATCTTGTCCTTAGTTTAATCTCAGTCTCATGGCTGTGATTGATCAGGAATAGTTTGTGTGTGCTCCTGGTGTCACACACCATAAGGCATGTGCCCCTTTTTGGCTCTGAGCTTCCTTATATAAACCCAACCAAGCTTCATCTCCCATCTCTCAAGGAACCAACTCTAGTAGTGAGTTGTCAATCCTTCTCTCCCCGTTGAATCATCTATACACGGGAGAGAAAACATTCAAGCCTAACTATTGCCCTAGCTAGCATATCTCATTGATCTCCTCGTCAACTCTCAAACCCAAAGCTAACTTAAGATCTTGCAATGGCTGGCCTGTCTCTTCAGCACCCCTGGGCCTTTGCCTTTGGCCTCCTAGGTATATATCTCAATATATTTTTTTCAATTTAATTTGGTTATTACTTTTAGTCTTGATGTTCTCTCTTTTTTGTTAAAAAAAATCGATGTGCTTTGCGAAAATTAATAGAATTTTTTCTGTCAGTATACCCATATATGGTACGTGTTGCTTCATCCTAGCTATATGTATATAGTTGTTTAGTGGGAGTTGCACAATGGGATGCAATTGTAGGTGGTTTTCCCAAACAAGAGCTTGCCAAAATAAAATTTCTCTTGTTACACCATAGTGATCCTTCCTCTTTTGTCCTTGCTATTGCATATATAAGATTTCTCCTTTGTCCCCACTCCTTGTTATTACAAGTCCCCCTTTCTTTTGTGTCAACTAAAAGATATAGATCAACAAGCATTTTGCATTCATCATAGGAAGAGATATACATGCATTGTTGTGATGGCAAATCAAAGAGGGTGTAACGGCAGAAAAAGAAAAGAAACATGCAAAAACTAAAGGGCTCCAATATCTTTGCCTATGGTGTTGCGTGACCTCACAAGCTAAGGGACCCAGCTGGCCATTATTGAAAGCTGGGGATAGTGTAACGTACCTCCTTGTTCTCGCTTGCTAACTGTCGCATGAACTTTGCTTTGCTGCAGGCAACCTCATCTCCTTCATGACCTACCTGGCCCCACTGTAAGTCTCTCTCTCCAACTTGTTTCTCTCTCTTACTCTTCGATCTGCATCGAGATGATCGATGATGATCTTGTTCGTGTGTCATGCATGGACTAACATGGTGCATGCATGCAGGCCGACGTTCTACCGTATCTACAAGAACAAGTCGACGCAGGGGTTCCAGTCGGTTCCCTACGTGGTGGCCCTCTTCAGCGCGATGCTGTGGATCTACTACGCGCTGCTCAAGTCGGACGAGTGCCTCCTCATAACTATCAACATCGCCGGCTGCGTCATCGAGACCATCTACATCGTCGTCTACCTCGCCTACGCGCCCAAGCAGGCCAAGGTACCAGCTATATATTACCTAGCCACCTGCACTAGCTGCACGCCTCCACATGCATGAGTAGTAGTTGCACACGTACGTACGCATGCAGTATCTGATCATGCATGCACCATGGAAATGGAAATGAAATGCAGCTGTTCACGGCGAAGATCCTGCTGCTCCTGAACGTGGGCGTGTTCGGCCTCATCCTCCTCCTCACCCTGCTGCTCTCCGAGGGCGAGAAGCGCGTCGTTATGCTCGGCTGGGTCTGCGTCGGCTTCTCCGTCAGCGTCTTCGTCGCCCCCCTCAGCGTCATCGTGAGCACCGCGACAGCATAAACTTATTTTTTTCGAAACAAAGACACCATAAACATATACGCATAAACATTCCTCGCAAAAAAAAAGACACCATAAACATATAAGCATGCATGCATGCACGGTTCTTACATTGTTTTCGTGTGTTGCTTGCAGCGTCTTGTGGTGCGCACGAGGAGCGTGGAGTTCATGCCCTTCTCCCTCTCCCTCTCCCTCACCGTCAGCGCCGTCGTCTGGTTCCTCTATGGCCTCCTCATCAAGGACAAATACGTCGCCGTAAGTCTCACCAAAACCAGTCGAATCGCAATCTTTTCATATCTAAACTTGATCTCTAACAAATTTATTCTTGATATTGCAGCTGCCCAACGTTCTTGGGTTCGCCTTCGGGGTCATCCAGATGGTGATGTACGCGATCTACCGCAACGCGACGCCCAGGGCGGCGGCCAAGGGCAAGGAGGCGGACGCCGTGTCCGACTACGACGACGACAGCGTAGTCAAGGTGCCCGAGCACGTTGTCAACATCACAAAGCTCGGCGCGGCGGCGGCGGCGGCGGCAGCCGTCGAGCTCAATACCACCGAGGCGTACTGTCCTGTCGAGTCGCCGCCGCCGAAGAAGGAGGGGGCCGCCAAGGAGAACGGCGCGGCCCACGCCGGCGCCGACAACGAGAGCAAGGAGACCGCCGAGAAGGTCGACAAGGCAAGTCACGTCGAGCAAGTCTAGACATGCATGCACGCATGCATCCCATCCAAGCTATGAAATTAAGCAAGAACAAAGACAACCTGGGCTTGTGATTTCCACTGTTGATGTTCCAATTTGATGTCAATGTGTTAATTCGTAGCTCGTTGTAAGGGTCTCTTATTTTATTCTGGTCTAATTAGTGTGTCGATCACTTCGATGTAATGGTACGTCTTATTATTATAAATTTATTCCTGTCAAGTTTGCATGTTTTGAAGCGTAGTACGAAATGATTAAGTGAGTGGGAAAGAATCATCCGTGCTTTTGTGCATTTCTTTCGGCGGCAAAACTGTAAGCTAGCTAGCTTGGGCTTTTCGCGTGCTTTTTTGTTGCCTACGGTCGCTAGAGATTTCTTTCCTAACTGAATCCGCCTTTTCGAGAGCATCGTGGCATGAGTTCAGCGTAAATGATGCTCTAGCAACGCTAACCACACTGTTTACATATTTCACTTCACCTTAAGCATGCTAATGAAGCATTTAAGCATAGTAAATTTTTCCACGTGGACAACACATTTGCGTTCCGTCATGAATATTTGGGGCTATCTATGCACATTGCCTGGATTTACTTTTTAAGTTTCAGACTACTATTGAAGTCTTAAGGGATATAATCGGGACGCCGCTGTCCTGATCCACCTCCATCCTCGGTGCCACGGCGTGTTGCCGATGCCAAAGTTCAACCTGTTCGTCTTTGAAGTCCGACGAGTTTATCGCCGCCACTGATCACTACCGGAATCCTGACGTTTGCCGAGTGCCACAAACACTCGGCGAAGGCCGCAAAACACTCGGCGAAGGCCGCAAAACACTCGGCAAACGCTTCACCGAGTGTTAGACTCGGCAAACCACACTCGGCATACACCCTGCCGGCAAAGCGCTCTTTGCCGAGTGCTTTTCTTCGTGCATTCGGCAAAGGCCTTTGCCGAGTGTCAAAAGGCTGGTACTCGGTAAAATAAGCGCGTAGATGGAACGAACCACGTATCACCTTGTTTGCCGAGTGTAGACACTCGGCAAAGCCGTCGGTTTTGCCGAGTGTCGACACTCGGTAAACAAGGTGATCAGGGCCCAAAAAAATGGCCGCCGGCGGCGCACCGCTGCTGCCCGGAAGCTCATCAGCACTACACACGCACACGCCGGCGGGGTACATCTATTGAGCATATCCACGGGGGACCCACGGGTCGGTTTCAAATGAGGAAGGCCCACAGGGGACCCACGCAAAGGCCCACGGCGTACTACTATGCAGAAGATCTCAACCCGTAACGCGCAGCCGGGTATATAAACCACTCAACCGCGCGGTCGCTGGGTGAGGTGGGACTAAACCAGATAAAGCTGTTTGCCGAGTGTCAAAAAACGGACACTCGGCAAACTCACGTTTGCCGAGTGTCCTAGCGCGGACACTCGGCAAATGCGCTGTTTGCCACGTGTCTCCGTGCAAAACAAAGAAAGAAATAAGAAAAAGAAAAAAATGTTTGCCGAGTGTAAATTTCAGGACACTCGGCAAACATATTTTTTTCTTTTTCTTATTTCTTTCTTTGTTTTGTTTTCTTGTTAAACCTTCTCAAATTTTTACCATAGCCTCTAGGTGTCATATGATGACACTATGCAAAGTTTCATGTTTTTCTGACTTCGTTTACATTTTTTGGAATTTATATTCACTAAATGCCTAGAAATGCACTAAATGACTTAAATATAGCAAACGAACCCCGAAAAATGCCAAATTTTGACATGGAACATGTAATGGTATATCTTGAGGGTAGAAAAAATTTCAAGGTTAACCGATGAAGCAACCGTCACTTTGCCTTCAAATCTGACCCGTTTCCTCTCGAAACCTAGATTCTTCCTCGGAGATGGTCCGGTTTCTAAGCAGTGTACGTCACAACTTTTGCAAAACCTTCTCAAATTTTTACCACAGCATATTGAGTTTTTCAGACTTCGTTTGCATTTTTCCGAATTAAAAAACCAATAACCTCCATGTTCGGGGTCGAGTCTTGGCACCTTAATGTTTGGAATTCATTTCCTTTCCTTTTCTTAGATAAGGCCTAAAAATAGACTAAAGACTACAAATAGGATTTTTCAACCCAATTTTGCCAACTTTTTCATGCACTTGCAGTTCAAATTTGAATTATATTCACTAAATGCCTAGAAATGCACTAAATGACTTAAATATAGCAAACGAACCCCGAAAAATGCCAAATTTTGACATGGAACATGTAATGGTATATCTTGAGGGTAGAAAAAATTTCAAGGTTATTTAGAAAAGTTGGCAAAAGAAGGGAGAAGAAAAAGAAAACAGAAAAAAGATATGTTTGCCGAGTGCAATAAGTTGGCACTCGGCAAAGATAGTCTTTGCCGAGTGCTATTTTCGAGACACTCAGCAAAGAATGTCTTTGCCGAGTGTCGGATCTTTGCCGAGTGTTTTTATTTTCACACTCGGTTTCCGAAGCTTTGCCGAGTGCCCGATGTTATACACTCGGCAAACCGGCAGGCACTCGGCAAACGTCGAGATTCCGGTAGTGGATGGCCATCAACTCCCGACAAGTAGCTCCTTACATGTCGCTCACCTACGAGGCTTGTACGGTATATGTCCTCGGAGACTTTGACATGATTTTATTTTGGTTTGAGGACTTCTTTCTAGGTGTGAGGATGTTTAACGCCTTCATATACTAATGCTAGGGTTTCTTTTTAACATAGAAAAGGTAGCCTCCAAGTTAGAGGATGCTCAGTCCACTTGCCATAGAGAAGGGTTAGAGAATAGAGATATATGAAGCAACTGAACATGTTATGCACTATAAATAGTTGTGCTGTTCGATGCTGCATAGCCTCAAAAATGTAGATGCCAGATGCCACAGAGAAAGGTCGGGGAATAGAGTTTATTTCATTAAACAGTCCCACCTTAGAGAGTAGAGACAACTAAATTTGTCGAGCAGTGACGGAGCTTGAACTAAAATGCAGAGGGGGCTAATCTTGCAAATTGTGCCCCTAATCATTTACAAACTTACTCTAAAAGCGTGTAAGTAACAACAAGTACTAATACATAGTGGAGTTCCAATTTATAAGGATGGGCCATAGCCCATGCAACTAAGCTCCGCCTGTGGTGTCTGCACTATAAGGGAACTGCGCTAAGCTTGGAAACCACCAGTAGATCCTGGCTTAGAGGCTCCACGGCCTTTAAATTAACATTCTGAATATACCCTAAAATGGAGATAGAACGTCTTGGAAACTGTCCCTAAGCATTTGAGATAGGACGATGCACCATCCAAGCTAGAAGTCTTTAAACTTATTGGTCCACCTGACAAAGAGAATAGAGACTGGAGAGATTATTTTTTGTTTTTAACTTATTATTTTGGGTTCCACCTCAGAGGCAGCTAAAAATGGTAAACAGTGCGAAGAACAATGGTGAGCTTGGAGGCTACCAGAGTACCAGTGGACAACAGCTTAGGGCATGTAAAAAGACCTGGCGACCTCCGATGCATTCTCCCCATAACAAGCCTTAAACAGCAAATAAAAATAAAAATCATCAGCATGCTCAAGGAAACAATACGACAGGATGACCAACACCCCCAGTTACTCCCTGATCCCTCCTCCAGCCTCTTAGACTCTTAGTCCTGATTTTATTTTATTTTTTGAGGGAAAGGGGCCCAACGGGCCTAGAAGCTTCGGATTAACTTATTAAAAGGTTTTACACCATAGATTTTACAAATGGGTGCCCAAGAGATAAGAAAATTACAGCAAAACAACCCATTTTATAGAAAGAACCTTAGAAAGAAAACAAAAACACAATCAAGTCCTGCAGCTACGGGCAACTACTCTATGACCTTACAATCTCAATGCCCTGAATGGTCGCAACCATCATCCTAAAGCTTACGCCATTACCTGCCATAGTGCCATGTCGTGGGCTTCAGCTACGGGCCACTGCTCTATGACCTGTGGCCAATTCGTAGGTGCTTGTTGGCGCTTTGCCGTCGTATTCGCTCGCTTCTTGGCCGACCTGCTAACACTGGTGGATCATCGTCGGAGAGGTAGACTATGACGGCATGTTGTGTTTAAGCGGCGGGGGAGTAGAAGTGTGTAGGCAACGGTGTGTCGTTGTTGTTTCGGGTGCACAGAAAAGGGATGAAACGGTGGGACAACAAGGTGGCGCGGTGCGCCGCCGGGGCGATGGAGAGAGGGAGGAGGAGGCGCGGGGAGGAAGACCACGGAGAGAAACATGTAGAACATGATATTTAGAATTAGATAACCCTACACCGCGTAGCAGTTCAAGATCGAGCACCTGGAAAATCTGAATATAAACAAGCAATATGTGATAAATACCTCCACAGTTCATAGATGATTCACAGTAGATAAATAACTCACCAGTTCATGACAGCCTACATTTAAGCTAGAACAGAGACGGCTCCAGAATTAAGCTTCCTCCTCCACTGCCTCCTAGATTCATTCGTCGAACGTGATCAGAACGCAGCCCCGGCGTGCGAGCTCGTCCCTAACAAACTGCTGCACCACCTTCTTCCTCTGGCGACGGCCTGCATCACGGCGACGTTGTTCAGCTCCTCGGCTCGGTACCTCTCCTTTTCCTGGCGACGTTTATCGTGCGAAAACCACATGTTTCAAGTAGGGTTCGCTTCTTGAGGGGCTCCACATTCAATGGATTTCATGAGTCGGAGGCGGAGGGACCTGGAAAGATTCCTCGGCTATAGCCAATGCAACTACTAACTTCGGAGATTTGGGATTCACGTGAGATAGTTCACAGAATTGAGATAAGATTGCTTGCCTACATCGATTGGGACCCAAAAATACATTTGTGTATTTTTATATGAGAAAAGTAGGCTTAATTATTTTTGAATAAGATATAGCATTTTATTCTATTACTTATTATAGGGCTTCAGGCCAAGCCTAATACTGGAGTAGCTAAAATTTTTGGTCTGAGTAAAAAAAAATTGTGTTAGGACCGATCTTTATACATATGAATTTGTCTTATTGAATGATTACTCACACTTGTGACGTTACCACACACCGGTAAATTTGAAGACGACAAACTTAAGACTTATCTTTTGGTGGAGTGTTAGAGTTGTAGGTACATAACTCTCTCTTTCATAGTTAAAATTTTAGTGATCACCATTAATTTACGCGCAAATGGTGTAAACTTTATGAGATTCACGTATTTATCCTATTCTTCTTCAATTTAGACATGTGCTAAGAGGGCATACTTATATGGGTGTGCATAGGAGGCATACATATGAGCGATAGCATGTGTGCCCTTATACGTTTTCTTGTAATCGTAAAAAGGAGATGTACGCCATATATGTAGCCCCTCTCTCCTCCTTATGTATATTTATTAGAGCATGTGTGCCCTTATATGTTTTCTTGTAATCGTATAAAGGAGATGTACGCCATATACGCAGCCCCTCTCTCCTCCTTATGTATATTTATTAGAGCATGTGTACCCTTATACGTTTTCTTGTAATCGTAAAAAGGAGATGTACGCCATATACGCAGCCCCTCTCTCCTCCTTATGTATATTTATTAGACCAAATGACGAGAAATCAATAAAAACATGTATGAGCGAAGTTGACATTCGCAGATTTTTTTTAAAACAACTAACTAAATCATTCAAAACTTAAATTAAAATCTTACAAATTAAATTTTGCGGCCTTGAACATGCGATGAGGGTACAGTGCCTCGTGGCGGTGGTGAGCAAGGACGGCGACACGCACAGAGAGAAGGTGTGTTGGATAAGCGGCGTGAAAATAGGTGGCTGATGGTGAGGAGAAGAAGAGAGCGCTAGGCAGAGAAAATGTGTACCCGTTGTACGCGTTGGAGGACATATCGGGTGCTACCAACCTAGGGGTGCACCTGGTACTTCTAAACTCAAAACTTACCCTATAAAAGTCGTAAAAAATTATGTAAACATTTTACCACATAGATACAACATGTATCTATTGTGGCACAAAATTTTAAATCTAAATTCAATGCATAGCTCAAGAAAAAAAAGACAAGTCCAGCGCTGATAACAGTGATAATGGATTGAATTCATAGTCTAATTTGAGTTAGCTACTATTAACATTCAGATTTGTCTTACTTATTTATTGTACCGTGGGTCAAATTTGGAATTGAAATTTTATGACATAGTAGACACATGTTGCATAAACATATCTAATTTTTTAAAAAATTTCACTAGTTTTATAAGGTGTAACGAAATCAGATGCACCCTAAGAGGGGGAGCACCCAATATACCCTCATATGCAATCTTAGAGCAACTCCGAGGCCTCGTTATCTCTCTCTCCAAGCCATTTTCTAGCGAGCAAGGAGGAGAAAGAGTTCCAACGGCTTCACCATCTCCCTCTCCAAAATTAGTGACCCCCAAAATCACCCTCCCTGCTCGCCTTCGCTGGCGAGCGACCCGGTGTTCGCTATCGCCCTCCTGCGCCCTGCTCCCGTGTCCTCCCGCGCTACGCTCCTCCCTCCTACCCACACCTGCCATGGCCTCTTCTCCTCCGCGTTCGCCACGCTGCGCTCCTCTCCCTCCTTCTCCATCGCACCAACGACGCTGACGAGGAGGGCAATGAGCGGCAGGTGCTACTGCTGTTGCGGCGGCGGCAGTGAGAGGAGAAGGTGGAGGATCCTGAGGGCGAGACTGAGGACGAGAGGGGGGAGATGAAGCTGCCGGGGGGCCGGGGGCGTCGTTGTCGCCAGGAGCCCCCAGGGGCCAAAAGGAAGGGGAGGGGCGAATGTGAGGGGTGGGGAGGGGACCAGAGACGGGGAAGGGAGCGCGGAAGGGGAGGCAGATGGGCGAGCTCGTAGATCTGAGGAGGAGATGGATGGGGAGGGCGGTGCTGTCGCGGTGGATGGGATAGGGGGGGGAGGCGGCCGGCGGCGGGTGCTACTGCTGCTGTTGCAATGGGAGGAGGAGTGGCGGCGGATCTGGAGGCTGGAGGAGGCCGAAGCCCAGAGAGTAAAGGGGGAGGCGAAGGACTGGTGGCGGAGTTGAGCAGCGGGAGGGGATCGGAAGAGGGGATACAACATGCAGAGGCAAATTTGGAGATACCGTTAGAGAACAAAGAAAAATAGAGAGGCAAAAAATTTGGAGAGCTCATATAGAGATTTGAAGAGACAATTTTAGGGTCCCCTTGGAGTTGCTCTTAGCCCTCTTCATGAAAATGAACCACTTAGAAATGCAACACGTTGCAATCACTCATCTCCTCCTTCCCAAAATTTCAATAAAATTCAAATTATCCAACTAGCGGAGCTTCAAATCACCAAAAGTTTGATCTTTTTTCATATAAATCATTCAAAACTTACAATCAAATATGTTTTTTCCCTAAAAAAAAATATGTTTTTGCATAATAAATCTAGGTTTTTCATAGTGGACAGCACGTATGGAGTAGGGTCAAAGTGGTCAGCGACAAGGAGAAGGAAGCGTTAGGTGACCATGGCAGGTCCTGTGACATTGAGAAGACGAGTTGTATGTGTCTGATGTGTAGTCGAGTATGATTACATATAATTTTTATATATCTATGTGACACACGGTATGACGCGGTCATATAACAGACTCAGTTGTTCAGAAGAAAAATCTTATCTAAACTATCGTAACCAAACATTGATGTATAGCATAATAAATCTCGTCTAAGGAGCTAAAATTTAGCTGGGAAATAAAGAGACCATTGGCATTTGTGTTTAATCCAAGCCTCCACGATTTTAGACACCAGTATCAGTACGTGAGCGACGACATGTTCGTGTTAAAAACAAGAGTACTGCTTAGCCTACCGAGTCTTCGTCTCTGACCGTGCGAGATCCATCACCATCAGCCCCGCAGTCAACTTCATGCCGCGATGCCGGCGCGGCCGCTCCCTCCTGCTCCTGCTCCGTCGAGCCTTCCTCCTGGCCGCCATCTCCGCCGCCGCCCTCTTCCTCCTCCACCACCATGGCCCTAAACCCCCCAAACCCTCCTCGTCGCTCCCCGCCCTCGCTTTCCAGGACGAGCTCTCCGTTGAGCCGCCTCCCGCCTCCGCCTTCTCGGACCAGCACTTTGTTGAGCCGCCTCCCGCGACGGGAGGTTCGGAGGAGGCAGCGGTCGGAGGGGGCGGCAGGACCACGTGCGCTACGGTGGAGAGGATGGGGGAGGAGGCCGCCGGCGGGGGATCGCCAGAGGCGGCCAGCCTCCGGGTCCGCGAGCTGATCCGGCGCCACTTCCTGCTCCACGGTGCGTACTCCTCACGAAGCTGACCCGTTCTTCGATGTAATGCCTCATTCTCGCATGCTCTTGATTCATGTTGTTTTGGGTAGACAATGTATATTATCAGTGATTCTTTAGATGAAAGTGAAATATTTTCTCTCTCAAGGAACTGAGGTCTGAATTTCATTGATCAAAACAAAACATCGCATCACTGAAGTGGCTGTGCCGCACAAATAATACCAATAAAGCATCACAATAACGTTTCTTGCTAGCACACCAAAAGATTCATGATTGGAAATCACAATAACGTTCTGTTGCTCATGCATTACAAATTACCATGTCTGAACCCGACTGCAGCTCTTGTTTCATTGTTGAAGTAAACCATTTTCTAATTGATGCAGAGTTATTGTATTTCTGGTTCACCAGCGTAAACAGACCCCGACTGTAATGTTATCAAGAGTTTATGGCTAGCAAGTCCAGTTTTGAATAGAGAGACTTGTACTTCCTAGGTTGGTTCAGCAGCCCGATGTTTACTTCTTGAATTAACTTGTCAGGAGCTGCGAGAGTGAGGTCGCTGCCTGCATTTGAGTTCTGCAAGCAAGGCTTTGTGTTGGGGAAAGCATCTGAAGCTGGTTTTGGCAATGAAATGTACAAGATATTGACAGCAGCAGCTCTGAGTGTTATGCTAAACCGGTCCCTGATCATTGGGCAAACCAGGCATATGCATTTACACTCAGTTACTTTTCTTCGTTATCTATGATGAGTTTCCTTCTTATGTGATAGGATCCAAGGAAACTTTCCTAGTAATTGCTTGATTTTTGTACTATATATGCAATAATCATTGTGAATCTGTAACATAATTTGATGCAAATGATTTAGAAATGTAGCACAGAAATGATGGTGACTGATGTTCACAATCCTCTTACCATTTGTTTGTTTGTTTGTTTGTTTCACAGGGGATTATATCCTTTTGGACAGTATATTTCTTATACTGACCACTCATTTACTATTGGAGAAATCAAGCATTTATGGAGGAAAAATCAATGTGCACAAACATATGGCAGAGATCTGGACATGAGGGTAGACAATTTTAAAAATCCATCTGAGACAAATGTTCTATGTAGTGACTGGAATAGCTGGAAAGATCCAATCATCTGGTTAGCACTACAGTTGCAACATTGTGCAATCAATTACACTCTTTTTACTCTTGTTTTTTCTTGCATCCCCTTGATTTGTGATGTAGCCTTCCAGATCGGACCAAATTTGCTGCTTTCAATATGGCCTCTGAAAACTTTTGATGCAGATCATGATAAAGGGTATAGTTAAGTAGAAAACTCAAAGATATCAAACAATCCCCAATTTTTATATACAAATTTGTTCAACTGTATTGCATTACATTGCGATGTGCTTATGAAGTTGCAGTCAGCAAATGGAAAAAAAAACTAAATTAGATGAGGTTTTATTTATTGGGCAAATTATATACATTCTTGTTTACTTCTAGAAGCACATAGGGATCTTCTGCAAGAAGGAATTGGAGGATATAAATGGGGAAAGTGGATATTGCGATCAGGTACTATACTACAGAAATTTGTAACTTGAAGACATTTTGTTGGCTAGCATGCTTTATTAAATCTGGATATGTTGAGGGGCTAGATCCACATCTAAAGGCAGTGAGTTCATCAATTTCTATTATGTTCTGAACTGTCCCTGTTTCTGGAAAGAAAAAAAATTCGAACACTTAGTGATGGGATGCTTACCCAGTTACCCTATTGAATAGTGAGCAACTTTGAGATTTTTTTTTGAACAATTAGATTGAATAGCTCTGGGGATGATATACTCAGAAATAAAATTTTAGCCTCACATCCAATTTAATAAAGGTTTAAAAAATGAAATGAATTTGCATAGTTGTTTTTAATTTATATTTTGTCTACCCGTTTGTATATTGAGCTTGAGGCTAAGCATAAAATTTTACCACCTGCTAGATGACTACTGTTAGTACATAACCAAATTTGGGAAAGATTTGGGGATTGCTAAGAATAGGATGCATGGGGTATTGGGGCACACGAAAGTTTGGTGAAATATCTAGGGGTCCCTACCCATGGAACCATTTGGATATGTGAGTTTATAGTTCATTTGGTTTCCATCTGCATGAGATACGAAATGTCATCCCTGCAGCTACCCGGAAGTTTTATCTGGACAAAACCCAATGGCTAGCTTGTGGTGCAGGTAGTGTGGAACTGGTTCCCCTGGCCTGATCCAGTTACCATGTATTCGATAGACTATTATCAATTATTCTTTCGATACATTTCTTCCACGTTTATCCGTAGATTATTTTTACTAACTTTTACTACTAGCTGTGCAATATTTGTTTTCGTTCCTATTCCATAAGTAATGATCATTGACAAAGCTCATTTTTTTCAATTCGTATCTTCTCTTTTGTTTGCTTGGCTGAATTTTATTTTTTTGTTGTCTGACCATTAATTTTCTTGTGAAAGCTAAATGTTAAGAACAAAGCGTGCTGACATAGTATTTTATGTTCGCAACATTAGGTTTGATGGCACAACAGATGCAGTTGGGATCCAGTTTTTTCTGAAGAATGTTCAACCTGGAATGAAAAATGCTGCCTTAACACTTTTTGGATCCCCAGGCTCATTGCATGCCAGGCCTAATACATTTGGTGAACTTATGCGAGTGATCATATCTCCCTCCCAGACAGTCCAAAACGCAGTTCAGTGGGCTTTGAAGGGTTCCAGTCCACATATTGTTCTTCACATGCGCATGATGGCCAATAGGTATGCAATGCTATATGCGGCAAAAATGGAAGAAAACTGTTGTAACATTTCACATAGGTATGCAACACTATATGCGGCACAAATGGAAGAGAACTGTTGTAACTTTTCACATAAACTTAAAACCAGTATAATGGGATATTGACATCACAAGGTTTGCATGTCAAGAAATTTGGCTCATCAGTAAGCATTGAAATATGCTGCTTCCTACCGGAAGTTGCCAAAAGAACCCAAATCAACCTTTTCTTCGCTATTTCTTCCTGGTGTGTGAGTCTTTGAATTTAAGGTTTGGTACTCTCCTATCTGGTCAAAAATGCTATAAAGTATATCATCTCATGCCCAGTGTTTGCTATAAAGATGATAGTTAGGAAATATTTCAGAAGTTTTATAAAGTAATGCAAATCATAATGGCTGATTTGAAGTTTTGGACCTTATCTTTCAGCTTGAGAATGTCGACCACGTATAACATGCAGATCATCTTTATTTGCAACCCTTCCACATCATTTGATTTGAGAAGCTGAAGATAACTCATTTTGTTACTAGGCCGGTACGAGCAAGAAATGCTGCAGTCAGTTGTATTAAGAGAGCTATACAGATTTGTCATTTGAAGGGTAAACCTCGGGTGGCATTGATCTCAGACACACCATCATTTGTAAAGGAGATGAAGCAAGAGATCAGTGAGTTTGCAGAGGTTAGTTGCTTGGTTGTATACTATCATATGAATTTATAATTTTCTCCAAGCATTGTGGATCGTGGTTAGAATTCAAGTGATCTTAATTATTGGTTTGCAATGTCTGCTAAATGGGAAAGTTGGATGACTATTCTGTACTTTCTGGACAGGTAGTTTATTTTGATTACAAATTGTTTGCCAAGAGTTTCGGTCTAGAGATGAATGAAAATGGTAAGGTATGTTATACTCTCTGAAAAAACTTTCTCTGCATTCTTTATAGCATCTGGCAACTACTTTCTTTCAAAAATTTACTGCACTGGTGCTTCACAATCTTATTTTTGCTTATGCTGAAGTTGCACATTCCAATTTCTTCATGGTTGATGAAGTTTCCATATTCTCAGTAATTCCCCGGTCAATTAAGAACTGTTTCCTATCTGGGGACCATGTACATAACATAAACTGTACCCCATTCTGCTACAATGCACATAACATAGCCTATGTTATATCGAGTATAAGGACTTCTGTATGTACTTGGTATGTTATCCAAAGGATCACACTTTTATTCCCTGAAATTAATTCCTCTCCTGTGCAGCCCTTGGATTTTCGTTCAAGAGATTGGGGATCAGCTCCAAGATGGGCAGCTTTTGTTGATTTCTTTCTGGCTTCAAGTGCCAGGTATGCAGTTGTCACTGGAGCACATCGCCGTGTGGGAACAACCTATGCTCAGCTCATTGCAGCGTTAGCTGCAGCTAGTAGACATGGTACATATCGTTGTGTTCCTATCATTAAGCTTTCTTCGGTAGTCTGTTCAGTCTCAAATCCTGACCTAATTTAGTCTATCATTTTGCTGTGTTAGATCATGAGCACCTAGGTGCAAACATCACATTCTTAAGCAGCATCCACAGTAACGTACTGGTCGGCGGGCTCTCGACACAGGTTGGCTGGGGCCATATCTGGAACAGATATGCTGGACCCTTGAGCTGTCAGCACCAGCCGCACCAATGTGCCTTAACCCCTCTCCTCCCGCATGCTTGGTGGGACGGCCAGTGGCAAAGCCCCATTCCCAGGGATGTCAGGAGATTGTTGGACTATGGTGTTCGGTTATCAAACACAGGGGAGGTGGATGAGAGGCGCCTCGTGTTACACTGTAGATCAAGGAAAGATCATGTGAAAAGGTACCATGTTCTTCCACCATACAAGGATTTGACACAACTATAGCAGGTGGATGGGACGCCTCATGTCATGCTTTTAGTGAGCTCGGTTTCAAAGAAGAGAATATATACACAGGACGCCTCATGTCATGATTTTGAGACCGGAAGAACTCAGTTTTGCGCTATGCGCTTACACAAGGAGCTAGTGTAGGAGGTTAGAATGATCAGGATTTTTGAAATGGCCATAATGCTAATTTTGTGGTGCGCATCTAATGGTTACAATTTTGGTAAGCTGTTGTATTGAGCGGCTATTGTGCTGGTAAACCAATAGCTGTCATGTAGCAAGGTTACTAGGAAAAAGGTGAGGCTTTGTTTCATGCGTTGTATAGCAATACCACTACATGATGTGATGAGGAATCTGGAGCCATATGCGATCAGTACCTCTGCCTGTACATTGTCTAGCACAAGTGCTGAAAGGGCAAGTAGCTGTACAATTGTAGCACTTGTTGTATCCCAGAAATAAAAACAAAAATTGTAGCACTTGTTGCATTCCCAAAAATTAAAACAATAATTGTACCACTTGTTGCCAGCAAGTTCGTACAGTGGTACAGCAGGTTTAACCAGGCACGCTCAGATTTGCCATTTATTTCAGGTCTCATCTTTCTAAACTGGACTTGGCGGTTCTCTCTGGATAGGAAATAAAATAGTGGCATGCACTTTCGTGGCTCTTTCAGATTTGCAGCGACAGATAAAATATTTAGATTCTGACTTGCGAGCTAGTAACTCTTGTCATTAGCGACCGGGTTAAGATGATCTCTCGGTTGCTGAGCCTCGAGGATTACTGCACCCTGATTCTCGAGCATATGCATACGCAAGTCCTTTTGATTGGCCAAGTGGTCACAAAAGCATGCAAGTAGACAGTAGACGTCTGTGCAAGACGATAATTTTTGCAGTTTGGTCGGACGTGTTAACGGCATGTAAACTTTCGAGCCAGCGGAATATGATCGACAGTAATTAATTAGCAGTACGTCAAGCATTTTTCTCACCAAGTATCGAACAGTCATCGTGTACCTGACAATCATACAATCCAATAACTCAATAATTTAGCATCGATATATACGAAACTGGATAGAAATTAGGATGATCTGTTCAGCTTGGTCGATACGTTTAGAGGACACGTCATTTAGCATTGCGTGTTGGAACAATGTAGATATGAACGAAGGACTAATTAAGGAGTTCAATTAGAAACTAATATGAATTGTGAGCAGTAAGTCAAGTATTTTCCACTAAAGTATCTAGCAATCATCGTGTACCTGGCTGCCTGCAGACAACCACGCAATCCAAGTCACAATAGTCACAATTGATGCGAACTGTTGCAAATGCGATGGTTTGTTCAACTCGACTCGTATACAAGCCGCGTTAAATAGCTGGCACGCCATTACTGCTACTAAGGTTGATTGACTACTTACTACCTTTGCTAGCTTGGTATACCATACAGAATCTTTATTTTGATCGAGTTGATGTTTGGTTGGATACATATATGGCCAGGTATTTACCGCTGATTGAGGGGCATATGTGTAATTAGTAATTAGGAGTAACCGTTACGAATTACAAACATTACCAACTTTACCTTTCTTGTTTGAAAGAGCTTTATTACTCTCCGACCTTCGCATGATAGATGTATACAGTCAAAGGTAGAATACACAGTCGAGACAATGGCTAAACAAAGGATAACAAGCTAGAAAAGAACTAAAGAAGCAAATCCTTAAGAACTATAAAACCTATTAAGCGGCCGTCACCCATGTTGGAACGTGAACATTCTGGCAACCGCCTTCGGCTTGTGCATAGTCAACACTGTAACAGCTTGCACCTCTTGTCGTTGTAGCATAGAACATGATCACAATCAATTCATGTACGAGAAGATAAGCTGTAATTGACTAGACAAATTTTTTATATAAAAAATTATATCATTCCTACAACCAAATTGATTAACATAAAAGCACTAGCTCTCACAAGAATTTGTGTCCACAACGCTTAATGTAACTCTGACAACCAAGCCCTAAATATATTAGAAACCGAATGAGGAGGATGTAGATTAAAGGCAATCTAGAATGAGTGCCATAAGGAATGAGCGAAATGACATTCGAAAAAGAGGTGCTAGATAGTCTTGTTCTCCTAAAAAAAAGCATCGAAGCTTGTTAACATTTCCAATTCCGTTTTGCTGAAATTTCTTTGCTGAGAATAACCCTTCTATATAGATAACATATAATTTTTTTTGATCTTAAGGGTATTTTAAGATGCCATAAATGTTTGCTAAGAAACTGCGCGTGAGAGTCAATTAGAGTGTTATACATAGACTGGACAAAAAACAGTGCTCAGGTATGTAGCTTCCAAATGAAAACATCTCGCTCTGGCACAATGGAGAAACTAGATACCTATTGAACCAAATCATTCTAAGCCAATAGCTTAGGCCCGACAATGGCTCGTCGAAAAGAGATATTTAGAGGTACCCGATATGTGCATATTGTATCATTTTGTATACTATATTTTTATTACATTACTATTCTTTTTGCTATTATCATTTCTCCTTTTTTAAAAAGTGTTCTTTTTCAGGTTTTCTATTTTTGTTATGTGTACAAAGTCAAAAAAGCAGTCGTTAATATCTCATGGGATTTGGGATTTTTAGGAGTTTTTGGAGGAAAGACCATGTAAATGGATATGGTGCGTAGAGAGGAAGCTACGACATAAAGACGCAACCCAACCAGGGCCACCAGAGGGTAGGATGGCCGCGTAGGGTGGTCCCTGACCGTCCTGAGAAACCGCCCATAGCCCTTAGGGCTTGGTTGTGCCCCCAATTTCTCATGCGCTATGGCCTACTTATTCTTACCACATTCCCGAAGTCTCATACAATGAAGATTCCTAGAGATGAAAATTTCCACCATTGTCCTCTCTATAAGGGGAAAAGCCAATCTACGACTCTACCATCTCCACCAAATTTCACTGTCGATCTCCATCACCATCAGAAGCCAACTGAAGGGGAAGCACTGGAACATCATCTCCATCACCATCTTTATCACCCCCTAAACTCGTCTATAGTATTTCCAATACTTAGCTCTATCGTACTTGGGCTGCATAGAGTATTCGTCCCTCGTGAACTTGCATCGATTAAGGTTTTTGGGGTGTGCACGACACGACTGCTTGTTCCTCCAGGGCCTCCCTACGACATCCAATACCTCCTCTGCGTCATTCAATACCTCCTCTGCATCAGCCAGGACCTCCTCTACAACAACTAGGACCTCCTCTCCTTCGTCTGGGATCTCTTCTACGTCTCCACCCGAGACGTCCACGTGTTGGCTACGTCATCACCATCATGATGCCATCTTCTTCCAATAGCGGGTACATCTATATAGTCATGTTTATCCTTTCACTACTATGGAACAACAGATCAATGACGGGCCAAATCCTTAATCAACGACGGATTTGGGGCTCGTCTTTGATTGTTGTTCATGACATGTATTTTACCATCGTTGATAATTGACTTATCAGTGACGGGCTCTAACACAACCTGTCACTGATGACTTCTGCAAGACCAGAAAAAAATCCCTATCCGGTGGTGGCGGGTAGGGTTTCCCTAGAATGACTATAACTTTTGCATACGGTATTCTTTTGGCTCTGCGACCACTCAAAATGAAGCTATCAATGAGATGCACTTAAAAAATCTACTGGTCTTTAGACCTCCATAGTTTTTGACTTCCAAATTTTCCCTCTTGAGTAGGGGAACGAATAATCGCCAAGGACCGAGAAATCAGTCATCCTGGTGGCACGGTACCTGCGCCGTGCATACCGAGGCGGAGTAGTCCGACACCTGACCAACGTACCATACGCTTACCGATGTCGTATGCCTTCACCGTTGGTCAAGCCGGCCAGAAGCGATTAGACTTCTCAAAACCACATACAATTCCTTGATCTGGTAAAGGCTTAACGCTGCTCTTAAGCTCACTATGCAAAATGAAGTCGGAGGAGCCCGACAGTCGTACCCACACCCTAACCTAGCCCGAAGACTAGTGGGTCGCTCAAAAGCTCGGTTCGACTGTCCACACCCTGCCTAGCCGGCACTGCATCTCAGCTAGCGGGTCACTTAACCGAGAACATTTCACGGAGTGAACACTAAGAGAAGACATCACTCCTTTACGACTGATTCCACATACTTCAAAACATACACGCACGGTATATGGAATGGTCACAATTAACAACTTTATATCACAGTACAAACTCTACGAAAGAGGAGTTATTCAGATATAGAGTTTACCTCCTACTCGAGGGAGGTCAATTCACACATAACGTCGCCTTGAAGGTCGTTTATAGAGTCTTTAACAACAAAAACAGCAGCGGAACAGAAGTGTAAACCCTGGAATGGCAGCCCAACCATTCCCATATGAAGATACGAAACCCACACAAATCGACCGTGAAGGATAGGACACCAACTAAACCACAGCATCATCATTTTCGGCGTCGTAATACTCACCAATACTAGGATCACCTGCAACAAGTTCGGAATCGAATTCCATAAGTACTTTCGTACTTGCAAGTCACATTTGTAGCTCATCCCAATTCAATTTCAGCAAAGCTATTAATCAAGATAAAACACTAACATTGCATATCAACATCAAGGTAAACATGGCATGAACATACTTGATATAAACAATACCAATATGATATCAACATAACCATATTTAATTGCACATTCCACATGTACACATTCAATTTCAGAAGGAAACAATCATACAAATCCACAAATCATCACAAGGCAACCAAGCCGGGTGATTTAAAAATAGCCCACAAAAGCTATTTCAAGTGGTCTAAGCAAACCACAAAGTTTGATCAAGGGAGCACTTCCGAGAAGCTATTAGTCCGAGGTTGGCTGACCCCTACTACCCGGTCATCTCGCTAAGTCTCCCTGCGTGGGTGAAGGGTAAAGCCCTACGACACCGGCATCGACTGAATAGCTGCGGTGTTTACGATCACCCTATTCAGCGACCCATCAGTAGGTGACAGAACCCCGGCTCTCACAGCTCACCATTAAAGTTTCCATAATTCATTAGTCCGATTAAAAGATCCATGCTAATCTTAGAACCAAATCACCTAACCATGCTAGTGATATCGTCGCCACAACACATGTGCATATCGACCAACATACAACATAGCATTTCAGCTCGAATCAATAGCAAGGCATGATATGAATTAAGGGAATATTATCGAGCATTTTGTGAACTTGCCTTGTTGATATGGTTCTGGTTCCACAAGAAATTTGCCCTCGAAAACCTCCTCGTTGTTGGCTTCTAAAAGAGACCAATACCGACAACGGAAAAAACAACAAACGGGAAAGAAGCAATTAAGACTAGATCTGGAAATGCATTAAATATGTATGAAATGCACTCTCAGCTATAGAGGATAAAAATATGAATCTAACGCAATTGACTTCATTCAATTTGGAGTTATAGAATTAAAGTTATGATATATATATATATATATTTTATAAGTGTCATATAGCTTTTATAGGGTTAGTTAGCTTACCCTTAATCCAAAAGTATACATAACAGCAGCATTAATGAAAATGATGTCATGTTAACATATATGATTTTAGGCGAAGTTGGATGCCAATTATCTTCATCTTGGTGTTAAGCTAGATTCTCTAATTGTCATATTCATTTATTAGGATTTGCTACCCTCTGCATATATGTGAATTTTTCATAGGGTGATGCATAAACCAATTGAAGTCAGGATACAACATGTATCAAAATATAATTACTGATGCAACATATATCATATTTGGAGCTAGTATGATTTTTCTGGAATTCATATCGCAATTTTGAGCTAAAAGGGTATTATGAGAATTTCACAATTTTGGGGCAATGTAATATGAATGAAAACTGTACCATAACATTCTACATATTAAGGAGACTAACAAAAAAAGAATCATTCAATTTGGAGTTTATATGCAAAAGATATGGATTTTTGAAGATTTGTCCACTTTTAAACCAATCTGCTGTTTTCTGAATTTTGAAATGAGCTAATATTTCTTTCACTCAATCCCTCTCTAGCCACTGCCTATGACAAGGGGACCCACGGATCTGGCCCCTTTTTCTTATTTTCTTCCTTACCCCACTCCCTTTCTCCCTATGACCACCGGGGCCCACGTCGGTTATTCTTTGCTCCTCTATTTCTTTCTTTTGTTTCTTCTTCTTCCTACCGTCGGGACTCGGTTAACCCGCCCGGTGTTCGGGGTCCCGAGCGGCGCCGGTGGCGGTACACCTGGGAGCGCCACGAACTCAAAAGGGAAGGCACAGGTGGGTAGGTGAAGAAGGGAGGGCTCACCAGGGACTCGTCGAGGTGTTCAGCGGGAGCAATTGGAGCGGAGAGGAGGTCGGAGGCGGTGATGGTGGAGCGCCGGTGCGAAGCTCAGGGTGAGAGGACATTCTGGAGCACCTAGGGCAAGGCCAAAGGTTGAGGAAGAGCATGGAGGTCCTCAGGAAGCCGAATTGGTGCTCAATTTGGGGTTAGGGCTTACCGATGGGGTGGAATTAATTCCGGCGAGGAGGCGGTCGGCACCGGAGAAGAGATACAAATTCGGGAGCTTGGCTGCATCAAACAGAAATTAATCTCGGGGGGTGAGTTCCTAGGGGTATAAGGATCCGGTTTGGCAAGCTAAGGGAGAGGGGAAATGAGTATCGGAGATGGGAGCGTGGTCGGGTGCCGAGCTTCGTCCGCCGGACTCGAGGAAGAAGACGCACCAGAGGAGCTCCACAGTGACCCTGCGCATGGGGAGGAAGAAAAATGAGCTTCTCAAAAGTTTGGCAATCCTGTGCGCGTGGTAGAAAGGAGGAAAAGGCCCCGCTGGACACGAGGAAGATGGCAGTACCAACGGTGGCACGCTCGGGGCGCACCAATGCCGGTGGCTCTTGTGCTTGGGAAGTTCTCGGCACAGACGATGGGGGCACGCAGCGAAGAACGGCTCCGTGGGCGACGAGAGCGAGGTGGAGAAATGGAAAGGAGAGGGAGGAGGTACCGAGGACGGGGTGCCCGACGACGTGCTTGTGAGGGAAGCTCGGCAGGGTAGTGCGCATGGCAGAGAAGGGTTGCCACGTGGCAGGGGGAGGGCTATCATGCGGGCCCGGTATGTCAGCAGGTAACAGAGGGGAAAGCGCACTGCAGCTGCAACGCTCGGGGGCGGCCGGACGCGCGCGAGGAGAAGCTGGGCCTTGGCCCAGCGAGAAAGAAAGAAGAAGAGCTGCGGCCCAGAGAAGAAATGGTTGACTGCGGCCTGGGGATGAAGTTTTTCTTTTTCTCCTTTTTACTTCTGTCCTTGTTTCCAATTCCTTTCTTCAAATTTCAATTTTGGCAAAGGGTCTAAAACAGGAATTCATAAGTGATAACTTGGCATGAATTTTTAGTGAGGTATCACTATTTACAGAACTTTGTTGGGATTAAGAAAGATGAGCAAAACATGGGTGTAATCTATCTGAGCAGCCTCTTTCTTTTGAGAATATGGTTCAAATTTCAATTTCCTGTAAACTAGTAGGGGATTTCTTTTAACACTTTGAACTCAGGGAAAGGTAAAAGAAACTTTTAGTCAGAAATACTTTCATGATGTCATTGAGGTTAGCTTTTGAGTAATGTTTTTCAGGATTTCGAGCTAAATGCAAAATTTCAATTGATCTATATGATGATATGTGATGCAAAAGCTCCGGCTCTGTTTCTTTTAGATTTTAGGAGTTCTAACTTACATGATTACAGCAAATGGGTCATTACACCTTCGAATGAAAAACACCTCTTCCGACTGTCCATTGTACTTCTTCCTGAGCTCCAAGTGCAATACTTTTTGCAGATTTCGTACCGTGAGGAATTATAGCTACTAGGAAAAATACGATAAAAATTATAAAATAAAAAATTTAGGTGCTAATAGGAATCGTCTGAATTCGATCATAAAAGGCACAAATCTTGCCATGGGAGGACTTTCCTTACCTTGAATATAAGGAAAACTCCCATGTAGCCTCTGCCATGTTCCTACGGGAAGAGTGATGAGAAGAGGAGAGGCTACCTTGTGGTAGATTCGATGCGAAGGGTGTGAAAGGGTGAGAAGTAGGGAGAAAGTTGAAAGGGGAGATGAGGGTGGAAGGGAGAAGAAGGAGAAATTTTGGATTTGGATCTGAGCGGAGAGAGAGACTCATGAGGTGAATTATTACCCCCGACACTCTTAAATTGGATTTCCGATTGGCGAGAGTTGGCGGGAGTCTAAAATTTTGGATTTTGAACACACCATAGTCATCAACGACCGGTTCTTCCTCTGGCCCGTCATTGAAGTGTGTAGTCATCAACGATGGGCCTTGAAGTGAACTGTTAGTAAGAGTCATCAATGACGGGCTCTTAACTAAACTACCATTAACAATTTCGTTGGGAAGGATCATGGGCACCTGGTGAAGTTATCAACGACGGTTTCTTCTTTTGTTGATGATAAGTTTCATTGATGGAAGAATACTACCCATCGTTGATGTGTGTTGTGGATGTGGGTTTCTGTAGTAGTGTTATCTTGTTGGTAGTTGCATGCTAGCATGCACACGTGAGATAGATCTGCGATATTCATGCTTAGTGGTCTTTCGCATGCCTAGTCTATATGTGTAATGTTTGCTAATCAAAATTATAATAATCTCTGTCATGTTATATTTTTGAATTAAAATAAATTTAAAAGTGTTCATTATTCCAATAAATAGATAGTTGAGGACATAATAAAGCCATGATGTATGGCGCTCCGCGGAGAAACAAACACAAGCGAGTGATACCAATCTCTTCTGAAGCAGGTTTTTAGATAATTGAGGAGTTACTGCCGCACCTTCTGCATCCATTAGATGGACATAGCCAATGTTCATTACTACAAGTTTTGCAAAAATAAATGGTTGGAAGGACAGTAACCCTTTCCAAAGGTACGTCAAACTGCAAGCACCACATATTCTTCTACCAAAGTTCCATCCATCTCGATGAAGAGCTCAACGACGACGATCGCCAACTTCCTGCTTCTAGCTACCATGTTCTCCCAACAATCCTAATGCTAGAGCACGGCTCATGATCGAAGCCAACTGCCACAAACAAAGATAACTTGATTAGGATGACGATTAATTTTTTTTCGTCAAAAACGACATAGCCAAATCTACCCCAACACAAACCAACAGCTCCAACAAGAATTTACCTATGCAGTCCAGCATCCACACCTATTAGCCAATCCCATGATGCATATGAACGAGGAACACTAGTAGGAGGTGCCAAAACAACAGCAAACTGCATTGTTCTCGAGGCAAAGCGAGCAAAAATGATAGTAAAACATCAGATGTTGGAGTGTTTCTTTCGCATCGCAGAGCTGCAATTTCTACTGCATTTCCAGTTCCTCTTGCATGAGTTATCTTTTATTAATATTACCGCCCTACCCCAATACAGAAGAAAAATCTTGATTTCAGTGGTATCTTAAGCTTCCATAAATATCTATGCCTAAAGTTTACGAGAGTTTGCTAGTACATATATGGTTTGGAAGAAAACTATCAATTTGCCTGGTAATGGCTCTTCGGAATGCTTTAGTGGTATCGTTTGCAGAATAGTTACAACTGTGTCATGTTTCTTTGTAACAATATTATACAACAAAGGATATTACTCACACAATAAGAGGGTTAGAGGCTAGATACATTTTTAGCACTAGATTCTTGTATTTGGCAATGATCGCTGCAAAGATCCTAAAAGATTCAATGGTGGTGTGAGAGAACGACAATGCTTTTACTTCTTAGGTTGTGTTTAATTGTGGCTGGCTTCCCCAAATATATATTTCTCTTGTCCCGATTGTTTTTGTCGCTATTATTTTGATTTCCCTATGAGATTTATCTACTTCATTCTTGATACTATGCACGTTTGTGTCATATCCTAAAATATGTGATTTAGATTCGTGAGTTGCTGTGTATAAAAATGGTTATTAGCATATGACATACTCTTTTGAGGTTCTCTTGAAGGGATCTATGATCAAATTCGCCAAATCTTTTCTCCCATCTAGTGATTATTTCATCGGCAATACTTTGGTTCTCCCAGCAAGATTCATATACTTTGTTCTTCATATCATGCATGCTCATACCGAGTCTCAATATCAGATAGAACACGCTGGCTATCACACATAAAGAGGGTTAGTAAAACAGAACCAGTGAACAAAACACACTCAAGTTAGTGATGATAATGCACCTTGATCAAACTCATAATTTTGAAGGCTTAAAGTATAACTCCTTAAGTGGCTATTTATGGCATTACATAAAGTTAGTCATTTTGTATTTCGACTCAATTGTTTTATATAGAAAGAAGAATCATGTTGCTGCAGCAGCTAGCCCATCGGTAGGGCTGGAGGTTGCTGCCGCATCCAGCCTGGTCAGGACTCCGGAGCCTGTCGTGATAGCCCAGGGTGTTGTCGTGGCGAGCGATGGTTTTGCAGAACGTGGGCATTCGGCTTCCGCAATAGCATTGGCAGTCTCATTCATGGCTTTGTCGGTGGGGGTGACTCCATTGGGTCACGTAGGCCGTCCTTGATCGTGGTGACTCAGGAGGGAACCACCACTGCTAGGGGGCGGGGATGCCTGGTGTGACTAAAGGAGGGCGAGCAGCTAGTGCGGCTGGAGGTGCTAGGCCTCGAGTGCATGTAGCTACCTCTGGTGCAATTGTGGACCTTTGACGCAATGAAAGAATTAGCAAGCAGTCGAATGGGGAGATGGATTCTATAAAGAAGGCCATGCTGTTGGCACAATGGCTGAACCTTGACGGACCCTCAGGTAACACTATTTTATTAATGTTTTTATTGTTCAAGGCGTCATTGATAGTTTAGATTTCCGGGAAATTGCCCTCTCTGAACATCAGTTGACTTGGGCCAATTCCTTAGACAATCCAACCTTCGAGAAGTTGGACCGAGTTCTCATGTGAACTGATTGGGAACTGAAATTCCTATTAGTGACTATGCGAGCCCTTGAAAGAGCTCTGTCGGAACACATTCCTTTGTTTCTTGATACTGGAGTGCAGAGTCACAGGGGTAATCAACCATTGTTCAAGTTTGAACTGGGTTGGCTATCTCATGATGGTTTTGTTGATTTGGTCACTAAGGTATGTCAGAAAGAGACAAGAGGAAGGTCTGCTACGGGGAAGTGGCAAAATAAGATCCACTCTTTGTGACAATTCTTAGGAGGCTAGACGCAGAACACAAATTAGGTCATATAGAAAAGAGAAACATCGATTGCTTCAGATTGTAGATGATTTGGACAAGAAAGCTAAAGTGGGGGACTTTGTCTATCTCCAAGGTGGAGATGAGAAAACAAGCCAATGTTCAGGTGGCTCACCTACTAAGAGAAAGAGGAGTTGAAATGGTATCAAAGAGCCAAGGTCAAACACATACTAGGAGTGATAACACATGCTATTTTCACTTGGTTGCAAATGGCAAGCAAGACAACGCAGTTTCCAGTTGGAACAAGAGGAATGAATTATTAGTAATGAGGTTCATATGAAGCAATATGAGCCTCATCACTAATTATTATATACAGTTATTCAGGCCACATGAGGAGAATCATTTCTTGTGAGTCCATGCGAGAGGATATCCCACAAATGTCCGAGGAAGAGAATGATATTCTCACACAGTTGTTCACTAAGGAGGAAGTAAAAACTATAGTCTTCTAGATGGAACATGATAAAACTCCTAGGCTAGATGGGTTTTCAGTGGAGTTCTATCAAGTGTTATGGGAGTTAATAAAGGCTAATTTGATGGCATTATTCGCTGATTTTCATAGTGGAGTATTGCAATTATTTAGTTTAAACTTTGGTATTATCACCCTCTTACCAAAAAAAGAGGATGCCACCCAAATTCAGCAATATACGCTGATATGCTTGCTGAATGTTAGCTTCAAGATCTTTACCAAAGTTGTTAACAATAGGATTTCGAGGGTGGCGAAACATGTGATTCGACCCACACAGACAACTTTTATGCCAGGTCAATACATCATGGAGGGAGTAGTGATCTTGCATGAAACCATTCATGAGTTGCATCGCAAGAAAAATAAATTGGGTTATATTTTAAGTTGATTTTGAAATGGCCTATGACAAGGTCAAGTGGCCGTTTTTACAGCAAGCCCTACGTATGAAAGGATTTTCCCCCACGCGGTGTGAGTGGATTAGAGATTCTGTACAAGGGGTAGTGTGGGTGTCAAGATCAATGATGATCTGGGGCACTTTTCCAAACAAGCAAGGGTTTATGATAGGGAGACCGCATGTCACCTATTCTTTTCAACATTATTGTTGATAAGTTGGTCATCATTTAGCAGGACCTAAAGAGGATGGTCAAATCCAAGGTGTCATCCCAAACCTTGTGGATGACGGATTATCAATCTTACAATATGTGGATGACATGATTATATTCATGGATCATGATATAGAATATGCAAAAACATGAAGCTTATGCTTTATGTCCCCGAGCAGTTGTTTGGAGTAAAGATTAATTTTCACAAGAATGAAATATATTTTTTGGGTAAGGAAAAGGAATTTGACGAGGGCTACACTAAACTTTTTGGTTGTGGGGTGGGGTCCTTTCCTTTCAGATACTTCGATATTCCAATCAACTTCAGGCATTTGCGTAATAGTGACTAGAAAGTAGTGGAAGACCAATTTCAGAAATGATTGAGTAGCTAGAAGGATGAGCTTCTCTCAGTAGCGGGAGGCTTGTTCTTATCAACTCAATTCTTTATAGTTTACCTATGTTTATAATGTCCTTCTTTCAAATTCCCAAGGAGGTGAGGAGAGATTGGATTACTATCAGTCCAGATTTTATTAGCAAAGTGATAGTCATAAACATAAGTGTCAATTGGCCAAATGGAATATCTTGTGTTATCCCAAGGACCAAGCTGGTCTGGATATTCAAGATTTGGAAATAAAGAATGTAAGTTTGTTAAGAAAATGATTGTTCAAGCTTCTCAACAAGCAAGGAGTGTGGCAAGACCTCCTTCGAGATAAGTATCTTCAAGGGACACTGTTGTCCCAAAAAAAAGGCAAGCCTGATGAAGATAAAGCACGTGCTTTTGGATTCCCACTTTTGGATTGGCCAAATGAAGATAAAGCACCTGCTCTTTCCGTTTGGTAAGTTCAAGATTGAATGTGGAGAGGAGGCTAGGTTCTAGAATGACACTCGGACAGATGGTCAGGCCTTTAAGAATAGGTACTCCTTGCTCTACAATGTATAGTGCCCTCGTGCGATCGAATATTCTTAGTAGCTAGCAGCGCCATTGGCAATTGTGCCTTTGGCGTATGAAAATACCATTGAAGATAAATATCTTCATATGGTATCTAGGTGCTTGCTAAGGATAATTTGGCTAAAAGGAATTAGCAAGATGGGAAGCAAATGTTGCTTATGTGAGGAGGAGAAGACCATCCAACACCTCTTCATTGATTGTCAGTTCGCTCGTTTCATGACGATTGGCATACTTGGCATTTAACCTTTCACCTCCTTGTAGTATAACCAGTTTCTTTGAGAATTGGCTCATGAGAATAAGGGGACTATGTGAGCTCAAATCTTAGTGGGGGCAAATGCTATTTGTTAGTCTACTTGGCTATGTAAAAATGATATTGTGTTTGACAAGAACAAAGTTTCTAATCCTTTGCAGGCCATCTACTTGTGTATCAACTGATTGCGGTCTTTACTGCAGCGACTGCAGGACTAGGACAACATGGTGGCAGGTGGCGAGGAATGGAGGCAATTGGTAGGAAATTTATGTCCCAATATAAATGAGGTTATGTAAATTATGTAGTTCTTGAGATTAATTTGATTACAGAGGTTTATGTAACCTGCTTTGTTGTGTCGGGAGATATCTTGTTATGACTTTGTAAACTTTTATAGTTGTTTGTATTTTTTTTTGATTTGGAGGCCGAGAGACAGTAAAACCCTTTATTAACAAGAGAATAATATGTGCTTTAGATTTAAAAAAAATTCTGCAATAGATAGTCAATTATCATAGCATTAGCTCCATCTATTACTATCAGAAAATATATGCCTTGTTATTGTTTTTAACCCAATCGTATTCTAACAGCAACAGGAGTTATCTCTTCCATTTACGGTACATTTAAAGAAGTTACCATGTATCAAGATGTTACCATCTCAAAAGCAAACAAGAAAGTCATCCGGGTGGCAGCCTAATAAGCCAAGCAATAAGCATCCAAACCTAAGATATGAAGCTGTCCTGGCTCACGTGCATCCATCTTGTAGCATGCAAATTGTGCTTCCCATGGGCCCCATTTGAAAGAGACATGCATTGTCTTCTCCTAAGTCTCCTTCCTCGAAACAAGAGAAAGAATTCTTCATGCATAGATGTATCATGCATGTATTGGTTCTCTCTGGAAGAGAGTAGAGGGACAGCCATACATTTTGTCCTCTATATGTGCTCCAAAGTCCAAAGGATATATGTATGTAATATTCCCTGTTATCTTATAGAAAGGCCCACGAATTAAGTTGGTTAGGATGCTTCCCAAGAGAACACAACTATGGGGACAGCTCCAACCACTCTGTGCCTTTGGGAAATCCAAGGCCTAGGCGGACGACATTTTCAATGCCCATACATGTATGGACGAGTCTTATTAGCTAGTTCCTCTCTCTCACACAAAAGAAATATTGTATTCATCTCTAAGTAGACTCCAAAATATTATATTACAAGGTTTACACTGCATATTAGTTTATTACTCATGTGTGTATATATATTTGTAAACGAATGCATTATTTTTTGTTGATTAATCTTTATGTTTCTTTTCTTCAAAAAGGAAATACTAGCTACTTGTAAAACCTAAAAAGATCTATTTGCCTTTTGTACTATATATAAAGCACCAATTCCTACATCAGCAGTTTGTAGAAAATATAACTAAACTGTTATGCTTCTCCTTGTTCAGCCCCGATAACTATATGACTGATAGATGGGCATGATCCATGCAAATCTTTATGTATGGATCATTCAAAAGAAAAGGAAAAAGGAGGACTCTTATGTTATGGTGATCTTATGTGTTAACGTAACCTCCATATACACATAAGCTGTTAACTTTGGTACTCTTAGGAATTCTTCCAACGTACATATAGGCGTAGGACTCTCTCTCTCTCTCTCTCTCTCTCCGCTCTCTCATATATATTTCTTTATCAATGCTGCCTTAGGTTTCCTCCCAGGTGACTCTATTGTCTCTTCTACTTTGGAGGACCTGGTTTCTTGTGAGACCTGCTTTATCGCTTTGTTGGGAGGAGCCCGTCACCAATAGGCAATAGCCAACAACAAAAGAGTTCAAAAGGAATTTGGCCAAAACTTTAGCTGAGAACCGACCAAAGCTCCGTTTTGACATGATGTGCGCACAAGGCCAACGTAATGCCTCCAAGCAAGTCTATTCATATTTTGCTGGCGCCTCCTCTTTATCCTCCCCTCAACACCGGCCTCCAATCAAGCAAGCTGGACAAAGACAAGCCACACATTGCAATTAGCTTCCTCTCACTTTCCTCCTCTTCTCTTCGATCTCTCAAAATTATTAGCTACAAACTTGTAGAAACCTAGAGCTTTTTCAATGCCAATCTGACTAGATCCGATGGTGCTCTTGTGTTGTTTCCAAAGGAGAAAGTAGCATCCCTACTAGCTGCTGTAGTTGGGAGGATCATCAAATCACAATCTCTCATGTGCTCACGCATGGGGACGCTGAACTGCACTGACACGACCGGCGGCGCAAAACTACAGCAGCAGCAGCTGCTGCAGACGCCGACATCCTCCACCGCCTCGTTCTCGGAGTCAAACATCCTCGCTTCGTCCACCGATCCCGATGCCATCAACGCGCTAGCGGGCCTACAAGCGCTCCGGTTCGACGGGGACATCGACGTCGAGATTCAGTCGCCTGACATTGCAATGTGGGAGTTGCTCTTCGCCGACCAGATCGGCGCCTCCGGTGCCGACTTCTTGACGTCCTCCCCCAGGAAGGACTTCAGCCCTCTGAGGGACTTCATGATCTCCTCCCCCAAGAGGGACTACATGGTGTCCTCACCCAAGAGAGACTACATGATCTCTTCACCCAAGAGAGACTACATGGTGTCTTCACCCAAGAGAGACTACATGGTGTCTTCACCCAAGAGAGAGATGGTCTCTTCACCAAGGAGATCAACCTTCTCCAACCTGTACAGCACTAGCCATGGCAACCACCAGAGCTACGTGCATGGCGCCGTGCATGGGATGGAGGGGAGCGCCGGCCAAACGCAGTACAACCATGGCAAGGGCAAGCAGAGCCCACTGCACAAGGTGTACATCAACAACACCCATAGCAACAGCAGCAAGAGCAACGGCCCATCCTCCCTCTCGTGCTCCTCGTCCTGTGCTCATGGCGAGAACCTTCCTCTGCCTTCCATGGACCCCTTCTTGGAGGAGTACAAGGAAGGGTACCTAGGGTACCAGCTGCCGGAGAAGGCCGGCGGCAGGGAGAGCACCTCCGCCAGCCGCTCTGCTCCGACGACGTCGCAGCTGCCGACGCTGTCGGAGTGCCTGGCGATGCCGGAGCCGGCATACGGCGAGGCAGCGGCGGCGGCGATGGTCGCCGGAGGGATTCAGATGGGAGGCTTGCAGCCTGATCACTTGTACTACGCGAGCCAGTTCGGAGCAGAAGGAGGCTTGCCGTTGCAGCACCAAATGGCAAAGCCTGAGCAATGGGCAGATTCTTCTTCCTTGCACAGCATGCTGGGCTCAGTGATCCAGTCAGAGGCTGAGCAGGTATCTAAATAACCATGCATCAAATTACATCGATTCTTCACGTAGACTTTAGATATGATGCATCGTTTTTGCCTATTTTATGTTCTTAAGTCTCTGAATTTGGTAGTTTGCCTCGATTGGCCAAATGGTCGCAGTCCATGCATTCCGTACGTGTGGTATCTATAAAGTAGCTCACAGAGTAAGATTGCTATTTTGTTGTAGGTGTTAACCCCTCTTGCCAAAAGTAGCCATGTTAATCGATGCTTTCTCATTGGAATTTTGTGTTGAACACGGGCAAGGATATTTATTGGAACGGCAACTTTCTAGAAGCCTAAGGATATTTGGCAGGGCACAAGCAGCTAGCACACGACGTGACAATCACATGCCCTCCAAAATTAGCGCGTATTGTTGTCATCAACATTCGTTATACATGTGATGGCTATCTTGTTAAATGTTGAAAGGAACTAGCAACTTATGGAGGTAGAAGACCTTAGGATCATAAATCTTACATTTTTCTGATCTTCCGTGTCCACTTTGAAATTACCTAGCGACTTTTATGCGGTTTTCTATACAGTGTGTAGAAATATCTTTATTTAGACAAAAACTAAACATGAATTATATAATGTTGAAAGTTTGGGGATTTAAGTTGAAAGCTTCAAATTATAGTAGAAAGTTCAGAATTTTTTAGGTGAAAGTTTTTGAATTCAACTTTGAAGTTTAATGTTTTTGAGTTAAATGTTCAATTCACCAAGTTGGACTTTCAAATTCAAGTTTAAAGTTCAATTAATTTTGAGTTACAAGTTGAGAATATATATTGAGTTTAAAGCTTAAAACTTTTGAGTTTAAGTTTTTGAAGTTTGAGTCAAAAGTTTACATATATTTCGAGTTAGATGTTCAAACTATTGAGTTTGAGGTTTACATTAGCTTGTTAAAAGTTTCTAAATTCAAATTGAACTTACAAGTAAAATTAGTTAATTTCACATTTGACACACGTTTCACACAGAGCAAGATTATAAAACAACATGCTTGCCCCCAATCGTTAGGAGCTACGATCTAGTATATGATTAGAGTTATTACAAATTAATTTGAGAAATTTTTGAGAACTATAACAATTTCTCGTATATGGAAAATCGAATTTAAGACCAAACAAAGCACGATGACCCAATGTGCATTTGCACGATTTGAGCATGAGTACCAACAAAATACATATTGCACGTTTTCAATCAATTTTCTGAAAAGTTGTTGAATAAAGTCCTGAATAATTAGTAGTAGTACTGGCTAGCTTAGCATATTTCTGAACGTACACTGAACAATCCTAATTCCATGCAGGAGCAGGACAGCGGCCTTCAGCTGGTGCACCTGTTGCTGGCGTGCGCCGACTTCGTATCCAAGGGCGACCAGGCTTCCGCTCTCCGCCATCTCCATCTTCTCCGCCGCATTGCCTCCCCTCTCGGCGACTCCATGCAGCGCGTCGCCTCCTACTTCGCCGACGCTCTCGCCGCCCGCCTCTCCCTCTCCTCCTCCGCTGTCGTCTCGCCGCACGGTGACCCCTACCCCTTCCCGCCGTCGCCAGACACTCTAAAGATTTACCAGATCCTCTACCAGGCTTGCCCTTACATCAAGTTCGCGCACTTCACCGCCAACCAGGCCATTTTCGAGGCCTTCCATGGCGAGGATCGAGTCCATGTGGTCGACCTCGACATCCTCCAGGGCTACCAGTGGCCGGCGTTCCTCCAAGCGCTCGCGGCGCGGCCGGGTGGCCCTCCGACATTGAGGCTGACTGGTGTGGGCCACCCGGCCGTGGCAGTAAGAGAGACTGGGCGGCACCTCGCGTCCCTCGCCGCGTCGCTGCGTGTTCCGTTCGAGTTCCACGCTGCAGTGGCGGACAAGCTGGAACGGCTGCGCCCCGCCGCGCTGCAGCGGCGTGTTGGGGAGGCGCTGGCCGTGAACGCCGTGAACCGTCTGCACCGTGTCCCTGGCGCGCACCTCGCCCCGCTGCTGTCCATGATCCGCGACCAGGCGCCCAAGATCATGACGCTTGTGGAGCAGGAGGCCGGACACAACGGCCCGTACTTCTTGGGCAGGTAAGTACAAAATCAAATTTATTCCCTTCTTTTTTCAATTTTGCTTCTTCTACTAATTAATCGTGTATCAATTTTGAGAAAAAAAAACATGCTAATTAAATTGATACTTTAAATTTGAAAATTTGTATGCATGCGTGGTGGTATTATAGGTTCCTAGAGGCGCTGCACTACTACTCGGCGATCTTCGACTCGCTCGACGCGACGTTCCCGGCGGACTCGGCGCCGCGGATGAAGGTGGAGCAGTGCCTTCTGGCGCCGGAGATCCGCAACGTGGTGGCGTGCGAGGGTGCAGAGCGGGTCGCGCGGCACGAGCGGCTGGACCGATGGCGCCGCGTCATGGAGGGCCGGGGGTTCGTGGCCGTGCCGCTCAGCCCGGCCGCCGTCGGCCAGAGCCAGGTCCTCCTCGGGCTCTACGGCGCCGGCGACGGGTACCGGCTCAACGAGGACAAGGGGTGCCTCCTCCTCGGCTGGCAGGACCGAGCCATCATCGCGGCGTCGGCGTGGCGGTGCTGATCAATGCATGAGTGGCCGAGCGCCGGAGATGAGGGAAGAGGTGCTACAAGGCGACCTTCTTCTGTGTATGTGCATTAGGTTTCTCTCTTGCGTGTATGCATGTGTGGTTTTTTTTTGTTTCTTGGTTAACTAGCTGAATTTCTGGGAACTTACTATGACAAATTGTATTTGAACAAAAGTTGTATTTTGTATAAGACTATGATACTTCAAACTGTAAATGTACTTGTATTTCTTATGTAATCGTGACCTAAGAGTTAATATGCTTGTATTTGTCATGTATTGTAACAGCTTCCACGTATGACTCATGTTAGAGAAAACACACGACGAATATGTATCAGGAAATCTAATTTTAGGACATTCAGATTTTAACTTTACGCAGGGAGGTAGCACCGGCCATCCGATCAGGACGAGATGCGTGCATATGGCATTGATGTGGGTGTTCCAGGTTAAGAGAACAAGCACAACATTAGCTGATGTCATCATATTTATTACTAACTTAAAAAGTTCAAAATGTTTTATAGCGCAAACCATATATCCGGTTCGTGAACCGTTTGCACTGTTGAGTTAGTCTCAACTAGAGTTTCAAAACTAGATCTCATATTTATATATTTTAATAACTTTTTTCTATCTTATAAATTATCACCTACAAATGTATTAGTTACCAATATTATTAGTGGCTAGTTATTATGTGTAACCAACGTGGTATCAGATTGTTTAATCTCTCTTCAACCTCTATGGTATTTATAGCTTTTCTCAGACGGGTTCAACGCCCATCCCCTTTGCTTTAAGTATTTGGCTGTGAGGTGTAAGGTTCTACGATTCACCCCTTGGGGCTTAGGAATATAGAGGAAAGCATTATTATGTGCTCATAACAATAGTGAAATGAATCCGATGACTATAGGCTAACACCATTACCCGATGATACCCATGTGAGGGATGACTTGGTAACTACTGAAATTTAATCTCATAATTATAATGAAAAATAGTTAGATAATTGTAAAACAACATTTTGTGAAACCGAGCTCTATATAAACTATGCACCGACAGTCTGATAACCCATAAACTATCATATGGTATTCTCCGTAATTAATATGGTAACCCGTTAGCCGATAACTTTGGGAAAGAAAAAACATCTTTGGAAGATATCACTACTACAGAAAGTAATTTTCTAGACCCCTCATCTTAGTCGGTCTATTGAACACAGATGGTAAGAAAAGAACCCTCAGCTGGTTCAACTAAAGAAAGCAGTAAAGAAAAAACAACTGGCTGAGATAATATCTGTCCTAAGATTATAGTCGGTTTTGACGCACGAATCGACTACAATAATACTTCTTAGAGCCGGCCTAGTGTACAGAACCTGCTAAGATTGTTACTCAGTTAGTTTTGTAGGTAAATCGGCTGAGATCATTCTGTTCCATATCAATAAATGATGTCCGTAGTTGCCAGGCTTGAATTCAAATGTCCATTGTTTGGCACCCTTGTTGTGGGTTGATTGGGATGTTGCCAAATGTTTAGTAATTTTAAAACAATTTTGTTGCAGGGAACATTCATACAGATAATTTTGCACATTTAAAGGTTTGTGTAATAATTAAATTTTCCTATTATTGTAGATGGATCGACGATGTATATATGTCGGGAGCCATGCTAGCGATGAGTACATCAATGGCATCTTGGCATTCTTACAAGTAGCCAAACAGGATAGTCTGAATAGAGGGGATATGCGGATCTGTTGTCCATGCTATCATTGCGAAAATCTGAAGAGTTTCATGAACCTTACGCAGATCCAAACACATTTGATCAATAGGGGATTCCTGAAGGGGTATGCATGTTGGACCAGTCACGGTGGAAATCAGATCATAGAGGAAGGTCCCACAAAAATGGATGAAGACAACGACATGCCTGATTCTGTCAATAACACACCTTTGGAGCAGGCGCGTGATGATATCCGTGTGTCACAAGAGGGCGCGTTGCAAGATGACACGTCATCGCATCAAGTCAACAAGCTAGATCAGATGATCCACGACATTGAAGAAAACTGTGAGAATGATCGGAAGTATAGTAAATTTGTTGGCTTGTTGGAAGACTTGGAGAAACTGATGTACCTAGGGTGCAAGTACACAAAGTTGTCTGGTGTGCTAGAACTATTCAAACTGAAGGTAAGCAGTGGCTGGACTGACAAGAGCTTTTCGTCACTCCTAACTTTTAGGGGACTTGCTTCCAAAGGGAAACCACATGCTAAAAACTACATACAAAACTAAGAAGATTCTTTGCCCCTTGGAAATGGAAGTAGAGAAAGTACATACATGTAAGAATGACTATATCCAATACCGTAAAGAGTATGCAAAATTACGTGCATGTTTGGTGTGCAAAGCTTCTCGATACAAGCATAAGAATGACGGTGATGATGTTGAGGATAGCATGGAGGTGATAAAGGAGACTGCTATTAAGGTTGCCTAGTAATTGCCTATAATTTCCTGGTTGAAGCATTTATATGCGAACCCTAAGGAGGCTAAACTGATGCTTTGGCACAAAGAGGAGCGTATAGATGATGGAATGTTGAGACACCCCGCAGATTCTTTGCAGTAGAGAAATATTGATAGGAGATATCCTATGTCATGAGCAGCCGAAACAATATTTGGCCCATCAATCTCTGCATGTATAACCTTCCTCCTTGATTATGTATGAAGCGGAAATACGTCATGATGGCAATATTTATCCAAGGTTCAAAATAACCATGTAATGATATCGATGTGTACTTTGCAGCATTGGTGGAAGATCTGCCGCTTCTTTGGATTGAAGGGGTAAATGTATGGGATGCGCACCTAAAGGAAAACTTCACGTTATGTTGCATGTTATTCAATATCATAAATGATTATCTAGCCAATGGTAACTGTTCGAGCCAGACTATTGAAGGGATCAATGCAAGTGTTCAATGAATATTTGATACATCAATTAGGTGACTGAAGCACTCTAAGAAAATAGTGTACATGTGTCATCATAGGTTCCTTCTAAGGGATCAGCGGTACGACAGGAGGACGGATGAATTTGATGGAACTGTTGAGAACGGCTCAGCTCCACATATTTTTAGCGGTACTGAGATCCACGATTAGGTTAAGAACCTGAAAGTCGTGCTTGGGAAGGGAAGTTTAAATGACAAGCTAGAGCAAAGAAGATACCCGTTGAGAAGATCATTTGGAAAAAGAGATCAATATTCTCGGGATTACCTTACTAGATGCACCTAGAGGTGCGTCACAACATCGATGTGATGCACGTAGAGAAGAATATGTGCGATAACATAAGGGGTCTCTTACTGAACATGCTTGACAAAACAAAAGATGGTCTAAACGAATGGCTCTACATGGAAGATATGGGAATCAGTCCGGAGTTAGGACCGCAGAAAACCACCAATGGAAAGATGTATCTTCCTCCTACTTGTTACAAACTGCCCAAGCTAGAGAAAACTGAATTATGTTAGTGATTGTGTGGTATCAATGTTCCATCCAGCTACTCCGCAAATATTAAGAGACTTGTTTCAATGGAAGATTTAAAATTAATTTGCATGAAGTCGCATAATTGCTATGTGCTTATGACATAGATACTCCTAGTTGCAATTAGGAATATTCTACTACCACATGTCCGACGGACATGAAGCTGTGTGGTTTCTTTAACACGGTTTCTAAGATGGTCATGAGTCTTGGTGAGCTAGATGGTCTGCAAGATGGGGTGGTGAAGACTCTATGCGAACTCAAGATGTTTTTTCCCTCCATTGTTCTTTGATGTCATACCTCATCTCATTGCTCACCTAGTGCACAAGATAAGGATGTGCGGCCCGGTGTTTCTATGTAGCATGTACCCATTCGAGCGCTATATGGGAATTCTCAAGCACTATGTTCGGAATCAATCTCAACTCGAGGGCAGCATCATCGAAGCCTATGCAACGGAAGAGGTCATTGAGTTCTACGTTAATTAACTATAAGATGCATCTTCAACCGATAGGTGTGCCTCGATCTCGCCATGAGGGCAGGTTGCTCGATGTCGGGACCATTGAAAGGAAAATAATTGATCTAGTTTAGATAGAGTATGCTCAAGCCCATTTCGTTGTATTGCAGCATATGGCCACAGTGTCGCCATATATGCATGAACACAAGGACATTCTACATCAACAAAATCCAGCACGTGCAAATGATTGAGTCATGAAACATCACAATTGCGAGTTCAACAAATGGTTCAAAGATTGACTCCATGTTATCCATTCAAGTGGTGAATTGACATGTTTAGCAAGAGGCCCAACATGGTCTGTCATTACATGGAAATGGTACCAAATCAATGGGTATATTTTTTATACCAAAGAACAAGATATGAGAAGCACGTTGCAGAATAGTGGTGTCTGCATAGATGCTCTCAAAACAGATGGCAAGAAACAACTCTAATACGAGTATATAGATGAGATTTGGGAGTTGGACTATGGGAAATTTCAAAATCCCCTTATTTCGTTACCGCTGGGTCAATAAGAAGCAAGTGATACCAGACGACGAAGGCCATACTATTGTTAACCTGGAACATGTCACGTACAAAAACAGAATTATTCGTTCTTGCTCAATTGGTTCATCAAGTCTTCTGCATTATCGATCGTCGAATAAGTGCAGTAGTTATGCCATCAAAAAGGAGTATTGTTGGAGTTGAAAATATAGTGGATGAGGAAGAATACAACACAACGACGAGTTTCCTGCTCCCGGCAATGAAACGAGGGTCGAGGAAGAAGTGTCGCCAGAGCCGACGTCCTACAAATGCAACGATCATCACGAAGGAATTATTTTGTAATAAGGTTATGTATTTTATTTGATTTGTAATAATGTTATGTATTTTCTATGAATTCCACAAATACTATGCATTTTCTATTGAATTATAAAAATTTTAGAAGAGTTTACAAATTATTAACAAATTTTAAAAGTATTCAACAATTTTTTTTTGAAATTGTAGAATTATTAAATGAATTATACAAGTATTATGTATTTTCTTTTGAATTCTACAGATATTAATGAACTATAGAAATTAGTTAATGAATTAAGGGTATGGCGTGGGAAGAGAAAGACTTAATGAAAAATTATCGCAGTCGGTTCGACAGCCGAAACCGATTAAGATATCATGTTCCCTCAGTCGGTTCGGCAGTCCAAACCAACTGAGACTCCAGAGAAACCGACTGAGGTAATCAACCTAAGTTGGTTCCAGCGGCATAACCGACTGGAATGAGATGTTATCTCAGCCAGTTTTCATGGAGGAACCGGCTAGGATATGGTTTCCTACATAAAATCATAAATCACCCCCGTCGCCTTAGTCTTTTGCTCTCCTGCGCGCTTGGAACCAAAATCCTCCAAATCGCTGCCGCCATTGTCCACTCCACCACCACGCTCGACGAGGAGAAGATGTGTTCCCTGCCACCGTCCGGTCCACCACTGAGGTCGACGAGGACCCCGAACCTCTAGGCCCGAGGACGAGATGCCTGAGCCACCACCGCCGTCCACGACCTAATAGTCATCGCGTTGGATGCAAGGTAAGTCTACCGCGTATTCAAAGATGTTGTCTCAATTAACTAGGGATGAATCATGTGTCTGCATGCATGGATTCATATGACTAGAGAGTTAATTTTGATACCTACATATGTCACAAATACATAACTCTTTGCTCATGTCTATATAGGTTCTCTATTGTTAAAGCGAGAGAAGCAAATGAACCGATAGGATTCGTCGACCCGCATCTTGACTCCGAGCAATCCAAAGATTCTTGTGAAAGGGTTGTCGAAGATTATGTCGTCGATATTATGAAGGCTAGCCAAGATAAGAAATTCATCATTTATCCCTTCAATAAAGCGTAAGCGCTATATACTGGTTAATTTCTCATACTTCTTCATGTGGTACCTTCGGCGCAACATCAACTAACTTGCGGTTAATGACCATGTAGTAACCACTGGATTCTTATTGTTATCTTACTTAATTAATCCAACGTGTATTACATGGATTCACACCTTGATAGGATGACCAACTTTGAGAGGGTCAAGAAGATGATTGATAGGTTAATAAATTAGCTCATGTAACTCCATTGTATTAGGTCATTGGTCTAATTAAGAGTTTTGTTCCACGATTCAATGCCTACAAAATATTTATTCTCCGCGAGGGGAAAAAGCCAATGCAAGGGGCCCCAATAAGTTATACCACCATTAAGACTTTTCGGTATGTATCGAGTTGCACACATTTACACTTCATCATATGAATTCTATAGAACTTAGTTAAACTGAGTCTATATAACTTAGTGCCACTAGCAACCCAACTTAAGCAATTTTTGTGGCTTTTATGTTGCCCACCGCAAGAACCTTCTCATGGGTTGAGCTGCCATGAACAAAGCCGCAATGACCGAGGTATGCAAAATATCTTAATAATTGTGTTTTATTTATGTTTTTGTATCTGGCATCAGTATGATCTTCATATCAACAGGGTGCAACTATTACACGGACAAAATTGCCGAAGTTGGACCTAGTCAGGATTTGGGAGGACATGGTGTGCTTCCTTGTTGATAGCGTTATAGATCCCAAAGGTGAGTTCTACCATGATGGAACTAACGACTAAGACATTTATTATGAACTCATTAATTTTTAAATTTGATCGATGTTTATTTCTCACTTGTATTTCATTGTGTTATGAATTTATTTGAAATGTGATCAATGTTGTGGTCTAAATTTTGAATTTCTATCTACTACGTGTTTATATGTGAATTGAAATGTGATTTCAATGTGAATGTCAATTGTGAATTCAAATGTGATGTGAAATGTGATATCTATTGTGAATTTCTATCTATGTGTTTTCAGGAGGAGCCAACTAAAGCAATAGCATATCTCAGTTGGTTTTTTCAGGTAAACTATCAACGAAATCATATTATTCCAGCCAGTTTATGAGAAGAACCAGCTGGGATATATTTGGAACAGGTAGGTAGAATTTAGATTTCTAGCTGCCCTAAAACGAAAAATGCATTTTATATAATCCAGAAATACCCAAAATTCTCAGATCTTTCCCACAAAAGATATCACATTTCACATCACATTTGAATTCACAATTGACATGCACATTAACATTAACATCACATGCACATAAGCAATGACATAAAATATTGAATATTGATAATAATATATAGTGTTCAACTTAGAGAAAGTATGCATAATAAGTTTTTAACGACAGAAAGTACAGATAACAAGTCTTCAGCTACTTCTCGCCAGCTAGACACTTGAAGGGCTCCACTCTGAACATATAGGCAACATCAGGATTGGCAGGCACGATGACATCAATCTTTGTGAAGTTAACAAAACTACCACCACATCTGAAGTGCTAGGTAGTAACATGGCGAACATCCTCCTCTCTCTGAAATGCGACAATTATCACTCCTGGGACATAGTGCTCAGCAACAATAAAGTTGGAGCCGCCAAGCAAGTCTTCAAGCATGGAAGCCACAATGAATGCTGGTGGGAAGTTCTTCTCCACCACATTGGCACGAAGAACAGACTTAGTTGGGCCAAAGGGCACCTTAGGAGTGTTCTTCGTCACCCGGCAGATCTTGAAAACCTCTAGTGGCTTTTTGTCCATCTATATCATTGATAAACATGGAAATAGAAAAAATAATTGAGTTACAAAACATATTAATTCATTAACAGCTCTTGTAGAATGAGGAAATTTCTTAACATATTAATTTCTTAACAGTTCTTGTAGAATGGTGGTTATACTATGCTCTCAGACTATAGTCACTATGAGGTAATACTTGTACAGTAAAGCAAGTTCTTGTAGAATGAGGTAAGGATTTAAGCAAATCCTTAACAGTTTCTACAAGAACTGATTCCTTGCACATTACATGCACATTATGTGGTCATTTTCATCATTGGCATGCCACTAAAAAATGGGTTGCCGGGGACTAAGCAAGCGCACTAAAAAAAGTTACTAGTAGAGTGGCAGGAGTATTAATAATTATTAGTACTGACTAATTAAGCAATGATAGGATTTGGGGAATAACCATTGATTCACGATGGTGTAAAACCCTAGCTAGCCGTGTAGTACAATCATCTCGACGCATAACGCATGATAGGATTTGGGGAATACCTTATACAATGGAGGCATTGATGGCGTGGACACGGCTGGAACGGGGGAGCATGGTCGATTGAGGAGAAGGGCGTTGACAGTGAGGACAGTGCAGTCGAGGAGGATAACATTGACAGCAAGGAGGCAGCCAAATCGAGGAGGGCGTAGTCGAGGAGGAGGGCATCGACGACGCGGAGGCAGCCAGGTCAAGGAAGGTGCGGTCGAGGAGGGCAATGCGGTAGCGGCTACGGCGAGGACGAGGGATCGGGGTGGCAGTGGCAGCGGCAGGGATAGATCAAAGGAGGATGCGGTGGCGGCAAGGGCTAGATCGGAAAGAGGAGGAATGGAGGAAGGCGATAGTTCGCGCGGGGGGGTTACTAGTTATTATCCCAGTCGGTTCCAAATTTGATCCGATCAAGTTATTATCACAGTCGGTTCAAACGACGGCACCGACTGACAAAATGTCTTCAGTCGGTTTGCACACTAAACTGACAGAATTACACAACTCCCCGTCGATTTGTCTTCAAAAGTCACTCTGTTTCGCGCGCCCAACTGTCGCTCTGTTTTTTTAGAACAACTGTCGCTTCATCTTCAACACTGCTCTCCAGTTATAAACCCTCTCCACGATGCGTGCAACCGGCCTCTTGATTCCCTCCGCCCCTCCTCCGCCATAGACTCTACGCCGTCACCACCGCCGCTGCTCGTCACTTCACCGACAGGTCCTCCCTCACCGATTAGTTGGCCATCTAACTATTCGCCCGAGGAGGATGATCCGGAGATCATAGTCTCCTCCGATGAGGAAATTGACCGCTCCTCCGACGAGACAGCGTCTCCCTCCAATGACTCATGGATGGACGACGTCAACGGCGGTCCACCGTCGTGCGGCTCAGAGGAGGAGGACGACAACATTGAGACCGAGGAGGAGGAGGAGGACGATGACGGCGATCTGGAGGAGGAGGAGGAGGATGACAGTGATGACGGTCTAGAGGAGGAGGACGATGCCACTGCTGCCGACGACTCTGACAGAGGTGACGATGATGGCTCAGAGGAGGACACCACCAACGAGGATGAATCTGACGGAGGTGATGACTATGACGCCGATGATGAGACCTCCATGACGTAATCCAGCATTTACGATGCCAATGGCCTACCAAGGAGGAGGCATAGGAAAGTGTAGTTAAATGAGTAAAAGTGTAAAGCGAGAATGTTAAATTAGAATGTTTAATTATTAATTTGTAATGCTTAATCCGAATTATGTGGTATTTTGCAATCTGAAAATAGTCGTTCGAATTACGCACTATAGTTTCATTGTGTTTTGTGTACTGTCCAAAATATGATCCAAATCAGCGCACTAGTCTGAAAACTTTTACTGCCGGTTTAGCACAAAAACTGACTAAGTTAACTTTTCAGACAGTGCAAACAAAAAAAGACTATAATAGTATGTATGTTACAGTCGGTTTCATAGTATGAACCGATTATATTACTTATATAGTTGGCTCACTCGGGGAACCGACTGAGATGATATATTATCTCAGCCAATTAATTATTTTTGGCCAGTTATCTGTGTTGAACCAGCCAGCTGAGGTGGATATTCTTCTTGTCAGTTTTCCGGCTGGGATATGAGGTCTAGAAAACCTATTTTTGTAGTAGTGATGGCAGCTTAAGCACGATGAAGAGATTTGTTTCCACTGAATCAGCAGGGCGCTATGGAAATTGTGTGCGCTCTCAAAATAATATTTGCGAATTCTTCGTTTCGGAGTTGGACCAAAATTTTTAAATATATGTTGTTTGGACACGATTATGGAGAAAAAATGCATTGTATAAAGATAACAAGTATACATCCAAAAATAAAAAAATAAAAGTAACAAATAGTACACAAAAATTTATCCAAAACGGTTCAAAATAATCATCCCCAACGATTTCTCAAGCCATCTAGGATGAACACACATCATAGACGGTTTTTTCTATAACCATCTAGAGTTGATTTCTTATATAAAAAATGTCGTCGACATGAAGACGTGGACTCCAGTACGGTGAGTCCAAGGCCGTGTGGCTCGCGGCGCTCGTGTTGTCCGCGGCCATCGGGTGTGATGAGCTCCAGCATCATAGCCAATCGTCACCGCCGCCTCAAAGCCTCCCTACCCGCTCCATGCTAGCATCTTGTGAGGAGGACATCTCCGCATGTCAAGCAGCTCATGGAGGCAGGGGCAGAGACCGCTGTGTGTCGAGCGGCTCATGGAGGCAGAGAAGGAGCTCATCGTCATGGAGCGGCTCATGAAGGCAAAGGCGAGGGCCACCGCACGTCGAGCGGCTCGTGGAAGCGGAGGAGGAGGCTGCCCGTGTCGAGAGGCTCATGGAGGAGAAGACGGAGACTGCCATGTGTTGAGTGGCTTGCGGAAGTGGAGGAGGATGCCACCAGCGTTGAGCAGCGCCCCGCGCCACCGACCACCAACCGGATTGGACCGCCACCGGCTTGGAGTGACTAAATCTATAGCGATGGTGATGAGGGAGCATCAAGGATGACGACCATGCGTTGCACTGCGAGGTCCTTCGTGGTGGACAAGATCTCCTATAGCAGGCACCGCCTGCGTGGCGAGGATCGACTTGGAGGAGAGGGTGTGCGGGCGGAGGGTGTGGGCGGTCGGTGGAGAGGTTTGCATCGAGATCTGGAGAAATCGATGGAGACAACAAGATTTGGGAGAGATTAGGAGAAAGAGAAGGGAGAGAGGTAGGCGTGGGGAATAGGAAATAGGTTGTGACAGCGCAGCCGAGGAGTGGGATCTAGGGTTTCTCAAGTAGGTCGATCGGGCAGTTGAGGTTGGGTTTGTATGGGCCGGATTGGAGATAGTTGGGTTGTAATAACCGTCCGAGATTATGGGCTGAATCTAAGACGGTTTGGATAGAAAAACCATATGAGATATGAATTTTAGGAAAAAAATCATCTTAGATAAACCTTATTCATAACGGTTTTATTGAATCTTCTCAGAGAAAGTGTCTAATATGCACATTTCAATAATAATGAACACATCTTCGCTCCCCTCCCAAAAAGGCAACATAGTGGTCCCCAAATTACACTCTCATCATGATATATTCGGTGTGCGTCCCAACTCTTCTGCCTTCGCGTGTCTTGTTCTCCCGCTCAATACAAAAATACCACGCGGCACAAAACCATTGCCAACTCACATAGTGAGCACGACGCGCAAACACACAAAATAAATGACATCACCTACATCAAATCAACATGCAAACAAACAAAATAAATGACATCAGCTGCATCAAATCTATTTTGAAAAATTCAAAAAGTCACTGCCTTTTAACCAACCGTTAGAATCACTACATATGTTCATTATTGTGTTTTTCATGATGAGATCTTCAAAATTAGATCCTATTTAGATATATTTGAATGATTATTTTTTTGAAAAGAAACTTAGTGTGACAGATAGCAAGTTTGTAGTGTCATAATGCTGTCTTCTCACAATTAGTGTTGCTTATTATTTCAATGAAATGCTTCACCAAAAATAGATATTAAATAAAGAGAAAATTACATTGGAACTCCCTCAACTACCACGGCTTTCTAGCTTAGCTCTCTCGGTTGGTTTCTCTGTACCTATAGTCCGTAAACTATCATGATTTTCTCACTCTATCTTTGTCCATCATTTTCTAATAGGACACGATGACGTGAACGCTGATGTGGTGAAAAAAATACGGAGAGGATAGGTGGACGCCAAGATGTATGTTGACATGGCCCTTTCCCCTGGCATTCTCTGAGGGTTTATATGCTCAGAGTGTCTGAGTGTTCTGCCTCCAGGCGAAATAGCCATTGGATTTTGAATTTCGGCCTTGGGTCAGATGCTCCGGATAGTTGTTTCTGCAACGAACGACTAGTTTCTTGTTAGCGGGCTATTTATATCCCGACTTTCCCATCCGCTCAAAACTCTTTTTGCCACACGAATTCCCAGTCTCAAGAGTTTCTCTACCTTTCTCAAGCCTCAAACATTTTATTCTTGTGAGAAAGATCTCAAGAGAGTGATTCATTGTGCTAGTTGGTAAATCTCTAAGCCAAGGAAAGTATGTTTTGAAAAATAGCATTCAAAAAAGGTATCCTAGAACAAATGTTGTCCAAATCATATTTCATATCCTAAAGCCTCAAATATTCAACGAAGATACGTTCTAAAATGGAGTTCTACGTTCTAAAATGGAGTTCTTCTTTGCCTACTCTAGCACGCCAATCCTTTTAACGCCGTGTTGAAGCTAAGTGATATGTTCTTCGTGCTCGGCCTGTCCCATGCCCTCGGCTCTGCTGTACTTGTCTGACTCCAACAGACCGCACCCTGTGCAACCACGGCGCTGTATCTTCGGCACAGCCATCCTCACGTAAGACCGCGTGGGCAGCTAAAATCAGCCTACCTTGTGAGAACTTATCCCGTGCTCCCGTGATAGATGGTGTTATTAAGTGGATCGAAGAGCAATCAAAGATACTATTCACAACCAAATAATCACCAAAAAAGTCAAAAATATATGAGTGGATTGAAGAGCAATCAAAGATACTATTGTTTACGGTGGTATTGCCATTTTTGTTTTTTAATGTGTCGATCACATCTGCAATTGGAATTCTATGATACGATGTTAGATACATGTTATGTCAACATTGAATATTTGTTTCAAAATATTAATCTCATGTTTGAAGGTAGCACCACACACTATTACAGAACACACTATTACAGTCGGCCTAAAATTACTATCTCAGCCGGTTTACCTTCCGGCTGTAGAGAAAGGGTGCTAATAATATGAATTATCTCAGCCGGTCATAAAACCGACTGAGATAACAACTTCTCAGTCGGTTAGAACAAAAAACCGACTGAGATAATATAATATCTCAGTCGGTTTTCCAGCCGAACCGACAGAAGAGTAAACTTTTATAGTCGGTTTTTACACGGGAACCGACTGAGATAATAGCATATCTCAGTCGGTTTCCCCTGTTCAACGGGAACTTTTCAAAGGTTTCAGACTTATGTCTCATCAAATAGATATACCCATATCTACTCAAATCATCCGTGAAGGTAATGAAGTAGAGGAATCCACCGCACGCAGCTATACTCATTGGACCACATACATCCGTATGTATGATCTCCAATAAGTCAGTCACCCGTTCTACGTGGCCTGTGAACGGCGTTTTAGTCATTTTACCCATTAGACAAGGCTCGCAAGTGTCAAATGATTCATAATCAAATGACTCCAAAAGTCCATCACAATGGAGTTTCTTCATGCGCTTCTTTCCAATATGACCCAAACGGCAGTGCCACAAATAAGTGGAATTCAAATCGTTTGTCTTGCGACGCTTAGCGTCAGTGTTATGGATGTGTGTATTACCATCAAGATTCATAATAAATAACCCATTCACAACGGGAGCATGGCCATAAAACATATTATCCATATAAATCGAACAACCATTGTTCTCAAACTTAAATGAATAACCGTCTTGCAACAAACATGATCCAAAAATAATGTTTTTGCTCAAGGCCGGAACATAGTAACAATTACTAAGCTCTAAAATAAATCCCGAAGATAAATGTAGAGATAGGACGCCGACGGCGAGCACAGCAACTTTTACTCCGTTCCCGACGCGCATCGTCACCTCATCCTTTGCCAGTCTCTTAGGCCTCTGTAGTTCCTGCATCGAGTTGCAAATGTGAGCAACCAATCCGGTATCCAATACCCAAGAATTACATTATGGACCAGCAAGGAATACATCAATATCATGTATGACACTCATACCCGAGCTGGACTTTCCAGACTTCTTCTTTTCTGCCAGATATATTTCTTGTAGTTCCTCTTCCAATGTCCCTTCTCTTTACAGAAGAAGCACTCAACATCAGAAGTGCGCCAGTCTTGGACTTCTTAGGCGTGTCAGTCACACTAGCACCCTTGGATTTGCCCTTTTTCTTAGACTTGCCCTTCTTCTTAAAGTTGGTTGTTTTATTCACCATCATCACATGATTAGCGTCCTTCTGGATTCCACTCTCAGTAGTTTTAAGCATAGTGAACAATTCACCCATATTCTTTTCCATCCCATTCATGTTGTAGTTCATGATGAAGCTACTGTAGCTCAGGGGGAGGGAAGCGAGAACAAGATCAGTGCCCAACTCTTGGTAGATTGGAAAACCTAGCGCATCCAACCTTTGCGCGTACCCAGACAATCTGAGTACGTGCTGACTTACTGAGCTGCCCTCAGCCATCTTGCATTCAAACAAGGTTTTAGATATCTCATATCTTTCAGTCCTTGCTTGCTTCTGAAACAAAGCTTTCAGCTCCTGGATTAACTCATAAGCAGTCCAATTCTCAAAATGCTTTTGAAGATCAGGTTCCATGGAGGCAAGCATGACGCACTGTACTGCAATGGAATCATCGCTCTTAGATTGATAGATATGAGTCTCATCATCCGTAGCGTTAGCGGGGAGTTCACCGAGAGTTTGCGATAGGACGTAGTCCTTCTTGGCACTCTTGAGGACAATCCTCACATTACGGTACCAGTCCGTAAAGTTGTTACCAGATGAATTCAGTTTTTCTTTCTCAAGCAACGCGCATTACCGGGTGCTATAGATCTACAACTAAAAACAAATACACTTTAGACATTGTTCATGATTAAAGCAACTCAAATTAACACTTAATTAGAGTAAGCTCCCACTAAAACCAATATCCCTCATAATTGATTATTAGTGATTCAAGATCCACGACTCACTTACTTCGCCATTGATGTGACATCACTGATGACAGAATAACGAGACTGGTAGGTCAACGTGCCAATCATATCCCCATATGACTCTTGTTCATCTTTTGATGGGTGTGTTCCGAGCCCAAGACGATCTTACAAAGCTCGTCAAGACAACCGAGTGTCTAGCTGCATGAACGGTTCGCGCCCGCCTCATATATGTCAAACCTATCGTACCCATGTGACATGGCGCACCTCAGAATGGCAAATATTCCAGATGGTGCTACACTTGGAAGAACACTAACTACTTGATATTTGAGTGAGGGATCACCCTATTTAACAACATCTACCACGCATCAAACAAGGTGCATAAAAGGGATTAACATCACATGCAATCAAATTATTGTGATATGGTATAGCCCCTTTTGTTGAAGAAGTCCGGATCGTCGTCGAAAAATAATCTTTACGAAATCCTGCCGTGGCATAACTTTTCTTCAACATCTTTTGGCGAAGAACTCCTTCTTCGTGTACGGTGTAGCATTGAGGTCCATCGATGCATGATTGTTACCACCATGTCCTCGCAATTACAACTATTGCTATCACATAGCTAATAAAATAAATGCATTACATGGTTTTCTAGTTGACGCGCAGGTCAATACAATAAATAATAACAATTATATTGGCTCCTGCCGATTGCTGTACTCACGACATGCAGGTCATGACAAAATTAACAATTACAAACACTTTGCATCTCATACAATCACATTGCATCACATAGGCTATACCACATCACATGCATACCCTGCGAAAACAAGTTAGACGCCTCTAACGTTTATGCTACAATACGTGGCTCTATGGCTGCGTTGCAAACCGTTTGCTACCTACGTTGCCATGACCAAGATCCACTATCGAGGTGTAGGCAACGATATCATACCTTCACCGATCACGTCAATGCAGCGGAGAAGTTGACAATGTCGATGAAGTCCGCAGACTCCCGCAGCTAGGTTATACCTCCCAGCCGCGAGAGTGATCTCCTCGCGAATAGTTCGCCCGATCAAACACCGAAGTGTACGACGTCTCCGAGGTATCCACGCGTACCAGATCAGCGACACCGCAGTAATGTGTGGACCAGCACACAAGAACAGCGGGGATCTACGAGAAGGAGAAGCAGCAGCGCAACGGCAGCTGTACTAGATCCAATCTAGAAGGGAGAGGAAGAGGAGGCTGCGGCCAATCTAGAGGTGGCGGCTGCCTAGGGTTTCGGCCAAGGGGCTAGGGCTGCTTCGTGCAGCTTCCTTGTGTGCCTCCTCCCTCCTTATATAGGTGGCCAAGGGGTAGAGTCCAGCCCACAGGAGGAGATCGAATCCACCTCCACCAGGGAGTCCAAACTAGAGTCCAATTCGAACAGCCCCCTTTGGCTGCCTTGCCGGTTGCAACCCAGTAGGAGTCTTCCAGATCCTTCCGGAATATTCTGGGACCTTCCAGACCTTCCAGAAGCTTCCTCCATATTCTAGAACCTTCTAGAACCTTCCGGTACTTTCCGGACTTCACCGGAACCATCCGGGACCTCCCAGAACACTTTTCAGATCATTCGAAACACTTTCAGAACTCTTCTCTCTCGTTCTCCATAAATCGTAGCATTCCTAAATGTCGCTAAAACGTTAAGCGTGTGACCCTATAGGTTCGAGTGTATGTGGACATGTCCGGAACACCTTCCGGTCAATAATCGTCAGCAGGATCTAGACACCTATAACGACTCCCACATATCATCGAAGATCTTTATCGAGCGAACCTCGTATTACCGCATATCATCCTTTTGCCTCACAATACATTACACAACCCGAGGCGAGACTTTTATGGTATCTCTGTGATCAACTCCTTGATCACTATACCTAGTTATCCTCGTTATCGGTTTGTACTCTTTTCTCGTTTCCGTATTCCAGTATCCCCGTGACTAACCTTTTAGTCACAATACCTGGCCAGGCGATGCTGGACACCGTAATACCGAGTGGGCCCAGAGTGTATCTCTCCATCGTCGGATGGGCAAATCCCAGTCTTGACATATCTAGAACCACGATATACTTTCTGGTGTACCTGAAAGTCACCTTTATAATTACCCAGTTACGGAGTAACGTTTGATGATCCCAAAGCAACCATCCGGTATCCGGGTCTAAGGACGCAAGTAAACGTTAACACATAATGAGAAGATACTGACAACATATTGACGAAGTGATCTCACAGTATCTCATAAGGGGGTCTATCCAACACCATTGTTACCCTAACAATGTGTTCCTATTATTGCCGGCATCCTTGTTATATTAACAATGCCCATGATCAGGAAAACAAGACCATCAACAATACATGAGCTAGTCCAGAGGCTTGACTAGGGATCTGAATGGTGTTTATTATTCCACACATGCAATTAGGTTTTCCTCTGAATCTCATATTCAAGAACCAATGCAATTCTAGGATAGAACATAAACTTAATCATGAACATGAAAATAGAATAATAACAACTTTCGTATTGCCTCTAGGGCATATTTCCAACAGTAGTTATATTATAAAAGCCAAATTTTATAGCTATATTGTGTGCATAGTACCAATCTTTTTGGTGCGGTATATTTTTAACAATGTGAACCAGCCAAGAGGAGACTTTGTAATCAAACCAATTCCTATTCTTTGATCCATGGAGTTGTGATGATAGCACTAAATGTGCTTCCATTCCTTTGAGCTGTCAAGTCAATACCAAATAGTTATTATAAGACTTACATAGTGCAGTAATTACTTGGCTTTGCTCCTAAAAGAGAAGATATGAAGTAGTTAGTAGTAAAGTAATAAACTCACCACATGGTTTAGTTCTTGGCTTTTCTATATTCGATTCCTTTAAGGGAGTCAAGAACTTGTATTTCACATTTCTTTGCATTCACAATAATACCAATACGTATCCTTTATGTTCATGGAATGAAAATTTACATATAAAATTTATTAGCTTTCTCCCATATGTAAATGGTTTGCGTAGGGTATCAAGACTTACCATGTCATGTTCCATGTAGATGTCTCCCAGTCTTGTACCATGTTTCCCCATCCGTACCTCATAGTTTATACTTTCAATCTCTCCTTCTCTTTGTAGTATGGCGGTATTCATGGACCTCTCAAGATATACTAATCCATCCTTCCTTTTGTCCGAGGGGTACTTGTACCATAGGCATTGTATTACAGTGTCCATGAGTTGAATTAGAGCAAAAGAAAACAAGTTATCATTTATATTCTATAGCAACAATACTTTATTTTTTAAGGAAGAACTTACTTGGTCCCCTAACCATTTGTCCTTAATTTCGGTCAAGTTGGGATCTGTCAGGCACCTAAGATGTGCTTGTAGGACCACAAGATCGTCAATTTGAACCAGTGGCTTGGTGAGTGGCGAGGTGTTAACATAGTTGATGACCTCCTCTTGTTCCTCATCCTCAAGTGTACGCATGGGTTGTGGAGTAGTGTGGAGTTGATTGTAGTATACAAAATCTTTATTCTTCTGAAATGAAGAAGTCATCTTTCTCTGCCCGTGCTTGCTGATTGATGACTCTTTATCCTCCTGCGGCCGTTTCGGCTCTTTCTGACTTTGCGTCTTAGCACTCTGTAGTAGGGAGGAAGGGGTTTAGCAGTATGCAAAAAAAATTAGTAATTCGAACTACATTATTGTTAGTACTTAACTCAAATTCTTTGGCCAAGTCACGTGATATTTCGTTAGTCCAATCGTAGTCTTGGGAATTATTTTCCTTTTCCTTTCTGAAATCCTTATATTCAGTTGTGTAGTAAGAAGGCTTGTCGTGGTCAAATACTCCAAACCGGTAGTCCTGTAGAGATGCATGTCAATATATATATTATAGAACAAGTAGCATAATGCATTAATCAAAGTAGCAAGGCTTACACTAAAATCAAATATGAGATCTATCAAGCTTGCACTCATACTTTTTACATGGTCATGCATTTCTATCATCTCCGACTTCGATTTGACAACCTCGGATCATGTTTTTCCATTGTCCAGAAGGATTGCTGTTAGAGTGTCTAAGATCAACCGATGAATTCAGTAGAGCATGCTCTTTATGATCTTCATTGAGGAAAAACATGACAATCAATGGTTTGGTGCATGACAAACTATAGTACGAAGCAATAATAACTTACCCGTATCTTTGTCTACGTCAAATGAGAGTGACGGGGAGCTAGCTGGTTTCCAAGGCTCCATTAGGTCCAAAACGAGCTGATGTAGATAAAATAACATTTTCTAATTATTTGAGTACCAAAAATAGTTATAATAACAAACTTTTTTACCTCTCCAGCATCGTGACCATGTTTTTCTAAAATACTGTGGACCTTGCGTGTCTTGTCCTCATTCCAGTATTGGATGAGTAGTCTCTGGCGCGCATCATAGTGTATGCTCTTTTCAAGGTTGTCCACCCGAAACTTCTCCCAAAACCAAACTTGCAACATGTAGTACAACATGAGTTAAATGGTTTGAAATGTAGCTACAACCCTATGAATTATAGTCCTAGGTAACCTGCAATAGAGGGAGGTTGCCCTCAAGATTTGCTTGTCCCATGATGTACGTTTTGATGTTGTTGATTAGATGATCTAATGTCAGCCTTGCCCAGTTAGTTGCCCTCATTGTTTCTGTGCTGACAATAATTCCTAGATACTTTGAGCTGACGTATCGTTGTGTTGTTGGACATAAGAGACAACCTATTGTGTACAACACAAAAGGCCTGATGAAATCTAACCCAGACCTTTCTTTGTTTCCTATTTATTCCAATAGGCTCCAGAAAGTTATTCTTGCGTCATTCTTTGCTTTCAGCTCCTCAAGCAAGACCCGTACTTTATCCATCGGGCATGGAACAAATTTCTCCCCCCTTGCTGGCAGACCAATAAGGTGTTCTACGTCTGCCATTGTGATCTTCACTGGCGAGCCTTGGATGAGGAAGGAATCACATGGTAAGTCGTACTTACTCGCCAGCCATTTGCACTAGGTACGGCGTACGGTGACCGGAGCTGTCTTGAGTAGATCTTCAAGTCCTATCAGTTTTATGACGTCTTGCTGCTCTGGAGTTAAGCTCGAGACCGCTTTTGCATATGCAATCATTGAACATATTTGAGTACCCTACATATGGAAAAGTGAGATAATACAACAATTCAGGAAACAAAATTCATGTGTACAGCATTGAATTGATCCATGTTACTTGGTATGGGTATTGACCACATATTTTCTTTTTGTAGTTTGTGATGCTGGCCCATTGTCTCCTGTCTGCAAGGAAGAAAAATAGTGCTTTGTAAAGTGGAAAGTGAATAGGATCTTAAAAAGCTGATATGTGAAAAGTTTTTTTACTCTAAGTGTTGAGGATGCTTCATATCTTTCCTCCTTCATACTTGTTTTTGTCTAATCAAGACTATGCATGAGGAAGACTATGCAGGTTCTAAAGACGGCAGCCAGCGGAGATGACGTGGGCAACGTGCGACCGGCGGAGATGACGTTCAGATTTTGGAGACGCGACGTGCTATGGAGACGGCGCGTGCGGCTGTGTAGATTGATACGTGGGAGTCAGAAACCGATTTTTATCGCTCCAGGATGAAATCTCACGTAATGGCTCTGGTTTCTAGTCTGCGTTGAGTCTGTTTGTTACGGAGAACTGTAATCTCAGAATCTCAACTAATCAGACGAAACAACCTCATAAGTCTAATGTCAAAAAAGATTGTGCATGGTAACTGACCACATTTTATTTTATTTTTTGATTTTACCACAGTTTAGATTAATAAAATACAAACTTTATGTGTTCTTTACGATTCATGTGTTGAACTACAAATTTGGCCGACATATATTAAATTGCAGTTCACCTCCCTAAGCACCTTTCTGTAATTTATAAACACCTTCTTGAATCATTAGTTCTTATCAACGCCTTTTTCAGCCATCCGACCCCACCAGCACCCCTCTTGTCACCCGGACCCACAAGCCCCTTCCTTAACAGACAGACACCTTTTTCAATGATCCGGCCCCAACAGCACCCCTCTTGTCATCCAACCTACTAGCACCTTCCTGTAACAGACAAACACATTTTTCAGCCATTCTGCCCCCCCTGGAGCTCCTGCTCAACGATGCGCCCATCGTGTCCATCTCTAAAATCCTACCTGCTCCCACCACATGCCCTCCTTGCCTTCCGTTTGTTATGAAGGGAAGCGATCCTTCACACCGTCCTTCCAAACCCTTCTCCCTCCCCTCCCCACCATGGGCTCCGTCGCCAGCAACAATGCCGCCCACCTCTCCTATTCGTCCGCCTGTCATGATGACTCGGTCGTCAACACCTACCACGGTGTCCAGATCCCCGACCCCTACTCGCTGGTAGATCTATACTGCAGCCTATTCTGAGTAGTATAGATAATCTAACCTGAGCAGTTTATGAGGTTTAAGGGTACAATTGGAACAAATAGACAATAGATCCCTTAAGTCAGTAATATGGGCAATCCAAATATCTATGCACAAACACGCAAACCGACCATTCTATTCCCCTCCTACCATTACCTCTTGGACTTGTCCAAACCCAACATCACTTCACTAAGCCTTTCAGACACACCAGTACCTCCTTCAATCCCGCTATAACCTATCTAAGCTGTTCACTCTCGCCATAACCTCCCTTGGTCATCTGTACCACAACCAAACCGTTCGGACCCACCAAAACCTCCCATGCTATTTTATTATGTAATCATGTTGTGAAGATTGACATTAAGCAGTGCTAGCAATGGGTCTAGCAATGGGTTGGTTCATACAAATTAATCCGGCCATAACAACAAGATCGGATCTACCATTCAATTATTTTTTTGGTAATTGGATTTGTATTTAGCTGACATATATTAAATTCTAATTTGAAATTTATCTGTTGGCTGTCACAGAGATCGGTTATAGATGGGTGAAGCTGCCAACCTACATCAATTATTTGTCTAACCGAAGTGGTGGAGAGACTTGGCTTGCTTTGGTTGGTCTCAGGTTCTAGTACTAGAACTCTGCTATGCTTCATCTCGCTGCCTTTGTCACTCGATCCGCTGCTCATCATGAGGGATCCATAGCATTTTCACACTACTCAATACACACATGATTTATATAGTACGTACATATATGAAGTGGTGTATATATCAGTAAGTTTTGCATAAAAAATACTTTCATGATATTATTCTTCAGCAACTTATTTCAAACATGATAGCAAAATCTAGTGGTCATATATAGTCGCATTTCGTTGATACCATATGTGCACGTAACGATCTCCATCTGGGCATGCATTCCCGCTCACATATATTACTTGAGAAGAAGAAACCTTATGAAAACACAGATCAGAAGATGAAAAAAGAAGGAATCGGCACACACACATGGGCAGCATGGCAAAGAGTGGGCCTGCATACTGCTCCGAACCCGGACGCATGCATGCAGGGGGGAAATTTGAATCCACTTGATGAGGATACATGGCGCCACGGCATGTATGGACCTGATCCACCGTGGCGATCGATCGACGTGGACATGGTGAGCATCCATGTTGTACAACTGCCATCAAGAAACCAACAAAATCAAGTTATCTGTCTCAAAGAAAAGCTAAAACACAAGGTACAAAACTAAGCTAAAAATTTCTTTAATTTACATGCCCCGTGTACACTAGTGCTACAAATTAATTAGATTGTGAATTTGCATCTCTCTAAGCAGTCTAATATTAACTAACTACTGACAATGTTGATTAACTACTGAAAGAAGCTAACATCCATTTGAAACTCCACATGTACAATCTAGTTGTTGGAGAAGGCCAGTACAATCACAGCCATCTGATTCCAGCAACAATTCAAGGCCTAATTAAACCAGTCTTACCAAACAATCTCAACTAATGATTCAACTTCTCTACTTTTCTAATGCTAATCAATGCAACACTCTTTAGGAACAGTGCTTCAAAACATAAAGAGAAAATTATGGAACAATTAAACAGCATATATATGTAGTAATGTCATATCATTTCATCTCTAATTCATTTAATTCTTTTCCCGCCTGCCACATTTTGACGAGAGAAGAGTATGTGCCACAAGGATGAGTAGTAGACCATATATCCAGTCAACTTTCTTTCGTGTTGTTGAGACATTTCTAAACAGTTATCTAGGTCTTGTCACTGAAGCAGCGACCATGTTAGAAGTTCATGCTTACATTGTTTCTGTTTATGAGCTCGGAATGGGTGGCATTATGAAGAGAGACATGGTGTATGGTCCTTATTCCACCAGTATAGACCAATTAACCATTCCTTATTCCACCTGTATAGACCAATTCACCATTGGCAGCCTGTAATACGCAGAGTAAGACATTTAAAATCTTGCACACATATGAAAGGAAACGGATATACGTACTTGCAGGAGCGGGGTGGCTGGACGGGGAGCGGCATGGGCTGCACGGGGGCGCGGCGGGCCGGACAGGGGAGCGGCGGCAGGGTCACGCACGAGGCCACGCCGGCGTGGGCTGCACGGGGGCGCGGTGGGCCGGACGGGGAGCGCCGGAGCGGACTGGGGAGCGGCGGCGGGATCGCGCATGGTGCAGTGCCGACAGAGACGAGGGACGGGGGAATGGTGCCGGGGTCACAGCGTGCGGGGCGGACCGGGGAGCGGCGCCCGGGTCGCGCACGGGCTGCGGCGGGGAGGACGAGGGAGCGTCGGCGGGTGGCCGGACTCGATGGTGCAAACGGGGCGGTGCTGGGGTCGCGCACGGGCTACGGCGGGGAGGACGAAGGAACGGCGGCGGATGGCCGGACTAGCTAAATCAGCAATTGTATAGCAGATCAAATTGCCCTTAGAAAAAAATCAAAATACTAAATGTCTAATTTACCCTTTTAATCTAACGGCTAAGATCCTCCTATACTGCTGTAAGGGAGCAGCAGTAGGATGCACCGTAAAAAAAACTCTCTAATTAACATGGACATGCCAAGAACAGAACGAATTCAGACCAAGTCGACAACCTCTAGAACTCCAAATCTTGGCATTACCAACAGCAGCTCCGCCACTTAGCGAGAGATAAACAAGAATGAACCAAATCAGCCTACATTGATATTTACGTCCACTTCGGTTTTCAATTTGTGTTGCAAAAGCACATTATCCAAACTGCATGAAACATGGTAAGGGTGCATTTCGATGACTCCTTAACATGCTTGTAAATTGTAATCACAACATAACACCATTTGACCCCTCAAACTAATCAACTACCAAGACTCTGCACCCATGAGTCCAATGCAACACGAACTGAAGCCATCCTTCTCAAACTTGATATTCCTCTGACTAAATCATCAGACTATCTGTACGAATTGAAGAGTAACAGGCTCCAAACGAGATCTCAACAAACATCGTGAAAAAATTCCTCAAACCGGAGTTACACCTCCACTTCTCCTTTTCACTTGTCTTTTCTCTGGTCTCGTGTGGTTAGTTATGCTGCTCCTCCCTCTTGTGCCCTCTCACACAGCGGCTGGCTGCGTCTAATTCAAGGTTAAAATAGCTAGGTTAATTAATTGTAATCTAGTTAAATTAACTTAACTCTGAATTTTTGTTTCGTAACCAACTCGATTCACTCAAATTACTCTTTAGTTAGATTAGATGAGTTCTTTAGATTTTGTAAAACAACAATATCGAGTTAGTTCATTTCATCTTCTTAGCAAGTTAGTTTAATCCTATGTTGGAAGGACTACAAGACTTTGACACAGCTAACGGCTCCAGGGTTTCTCTCACGGAGAAGCCTCAACCGAGGATCAAGATAATGGACCAGAACCATTGTGCTTGTGGGCTCCTACTGGGCTCCTCTTCATCTCCTTGTGGACAAGAACGTTGTCGCTCGTGAGGAAAACAATGGGCCAGTAATCGGTGGAAAAGCGACACAATGATAAAAATATTTTATCGTGACACATAAATAACCCGATTAATTAAACAAACGGCTGGCTCGCCTGGAGATGGAAGCACTACTACAGAACAGGATTTCCTGGACCCCAGATATCAGCCGGTGCAAGCAAAACCGATAGTAAGAACTCAAGTCTCAGTCGGTTGGTGTGAAAAAATCGACTGAAAAGAATGAACCGGCTGAGATAATATCTAACCTCAACCGGTTCAGAGTGGAAAACCGACTGTGATAGTATTACAGTCAGTTTGTCTAGTAAAACCGGCTGAGGTAAGTGAACTTTTACAGCCGGTTCTCTTTTCCCAACCGACTGAGATAACTTTGAGACGGTTGTTTTGCTGGAACCGACTCAGATGATGCTGTTCGACATCCATAAATGCTGTCCAAAGTTATCAACTGAGCCTTGAATGCAAGTGACCATTTGTTTGGTACACTTAATATAGGTTGGTTGGGGTGTGTTGCCAAATTTTATGGTAATTTTTATACAATTTTGTGGCACATAATATTTTGATAGTTCTTGCTCAATTTAATAAAATTTGCATGTTGTTATAGATGGATCGATGGTGGATGTACGCTGAGAATCGTGATAGCAATGAGTACATCGAAGGCATCTCGGCATTCTTACGAGTAGCCGAACAGTATAGTTTGAACACAAGGGAGACGTGGATCAGCTGTCCATACTGTCATTGTGAAAATTTGAAGAGCTTCACAAACCTTCACAGATCCAAGCACATTTGATCAGGACAGGATTCATGAAGGGGTATGCATATTGGACCAGCCACGGTGAAGATCAGATTGTAGAGGAAGGTCCGGCAAATATGGATGAAGGCAACGATTTGGCTGATACTGTCAATAGCACACCTCTTGAGCAGATACGTGATGACGTATGTGCATCACAAGAGGACGCGTCGCAAGACGACACGTCGTCGCATAAAGACAACGAGTTAGATCAGATGATCTGAGATGTCGAAGAAAACTGTGAGAATGATCGGGAGTATAGGAAATTTGTCTGCTTATTAGAAGACTTGGAGAAATCAATGTACCCTGGCTGCAAGTTCACAAAGTTGTCGGGCGTTTTGGAACTGCTAAAACTGAAGGCTAGCAGCGGATGGACCGATAAGAGCATCTCATCGCTCCTAACATTCTTAGGGGACATGCTTCCAATGGGAAACCGCCAAAAACTACATATAGAGCTAAGAAGGTTCTTTGCCATTTGGAAATGGAGGTAGAGAAAATACATGCCTGTAGCAATGACTGTATCCTGTACCATAAAGAGTACGTGAATTTACAGGCATGTCCGGTGTGCAAAGTTTCACGATATAAGCGTAAGATCGACGGTGATGATGTCGGGGAACTCTCACGAAGCTGTGTGGTTTCTTTTAACACACTTTGGAAGAAGGTCATTAGCCTTGAAGAACTAGATGGTCTGCAAGATAGGGTGGCGAAGACTCTATGCGAGCTCGAGATGTTTTTTCCTCCGTTGTTCTTTGATGTCATGGTTCATCTCATAGTCCACCTAGTGACCAAAGTAAGGATGTGCGGCCCTGTGTTTCCTCGCAGCATGTACCCATTCGAACGCTATATGGGAATTCTGAAGCACTATGTTCGAAATCGATCTCACTCTGAGAGCAGTATCATTGAAGGCTACACAACAGAAGAGGTCATTGAGTTCTGTGTTAATTACATGTCCCATCTTCAACCAGTAGGTGTGCCTCGATCCCGACATGTGGGCAGGCTGCTCGGCGTAGGGACCATTGGAAGGAAAGTGATCGATCATGTTCAGATTGAGTATGTTCAAGCCCATTTAACTATTTTACAGCACATGACCATTGTTTCGCCATATGTGAATGAACACAAGGACATTCTACGTCAATAAAATCTAACTCGCGCAAATGACTGGATCATAAAACATCACAATACAGAGTTCAATGAATGGTCAAAAAGCGATTCCGTGTACTCCCATTAAGTGGTGCATTGTCATATTTAGCTAGAGGCCCAGCATGGTCGGTCATCACATGGAAAGGGTACAAAATCAATGGATACACCTTTTACAAAGAACAAGATATGAAAAGCACGGTGCAGAATAGTAGTGTCTGTGTAGAATCTCTCGAAACAAATGGCAAGAAACAACTGTACTATGGGTACATAGTTGACATTTGGGAGCTTGACTACAGCGAAAATTTAAAATCTCATTGTTTCGTTGCCGCTGGGTCAATAAGAAACAAGTGATACCTAACGACAAAGACCATACCACTGTGAACCTTGAACGTGTCGCGTACAAAAATGAGCCTTTCATCCTCGCTCAACTAGTTCATCAAGTCTTCTACATTATCGATCCATCCAACAAGAAGCGGCACGTAGTAATGCCTTCAAAAAGGAGTATTGTAGGAGTTGAACATGTGGTGGATGAGGAAGATTACAACAAAATCGATGAGTTCCCAGCCCCCGATGATGGAACAAGGGTCAAAGATGAATTGCAGCATGATCCTGCTCCCTATAAACGAAGTGATCATCAAGAAGGAATTATTTTATAACATAACTTCCGATATTAATGATCCTATGATTTAGAATAATCGTATATCTTCTATGACGGTAATACAAATAAAATAACTTTTGTACACAGAAAACAACTTGAATATGATGAAAATACCTTAAATACAAAGAAAATAACTTAAATACAAAGAAAATAACTTAAATAAAAAATAACTTATCTACAAAGAAAATAACTTCTCTACAAATAAAATAACTTAACTACAAATAAAATAACTTAACTAAAAATAAATAACTAGAATTCCAAAAAAAAATTTAGGGTTTCAGTCGACCAAACCGACTGTGATTGTATATTATCCCAGTCGGTTCTGTCAACCGAACCGACTGAGATAGTATATTATCTCAGTCGGTTTCATTACCCGAACCGACTATAGTGTGTTATCTCACTCAGTTTCTCTGAGTTAACCGGCTGCGATGACTTAGGTTAATATAAAGGAAGAAGTGTATATTTCGTCCCTCAACAATTGCCCGAGTGTAACTTTCGTCGTAGAACTCTAAAACGTGTAACTTACGTCCCTCAACTCCCAAAACCGTGTAACTTACGTCCCTGAGACCGGTCAAAGCTGGTTTTGATCGTTTCAAAGCGGCTTTATGTCCAAAAAATTCAAACAAATCAGAAAAAATCAGGAAGAAGAGAAAAAATTTGGAAAAATCAGGAAAATTCTAAAACAATATGAGAAAATCAGGAAAAATTCAAAAAAATCAAAAAAAGAAAAATTACATAATACAATAAAAATCAGAAAAGAAGAAAAATTCAAATTTTTTTTGTCGAAGTTCAATCCAACTACATGTGTAAATATTTGTCGAAGATAAATATCAGTTTACAATATATAGTTGCATTTTTTCCTAAATATTTCTTGTTTTTACCTAAATATTTCTTGTTTCAAAATTTGGTCAATATTTTAAATGTTTTACCTAAATATTTATTGCATGTTGTTCCTAAATATTTTAAATGTTTTCAAAGAAAGAAATATTTAGGAAAAAAATGCAACTATATATTGTAAACTGATATTTATCTTCGACAAATATTTACATATGTAGTTGCATTGAACTTCGACCAAAAAAAAATCAATTTTTCCTCCTTTTCTGATTTTTATTGTATTATGTAATTTTTCTTTTTTCTTTTTCAATTTTTTAAATTTTTCCTAATTTTCTCATATATTTTTTGAATTTTCTTGAATTTTCTTTTATTCTCTTCTTCCTGATTTTTTCAGATTTGTTTGAATTTTTTCGGCATAAAACCGCTTTGAAACGGTCAAAATCAGCTTTGGCCAATCTCAGGGACGTAAGTTACATGGTCTTGAGAGTTGAGGGACGTAAGTTACACATTTTAGAGTTATAGGACGAAAGTTACATTCAGGCAATAGTTAAGGGATGAAATATACACTTCTTCCTAATATAAACCGATTCATCTCCCTCTGGAATTTCTCCCAGTTTTCGACTCTCGCATTTTTTGCAGGACTCGCCACCGCCTCGAACCGCCAATGCTCGAGCCGCCTCAACCGCGAACCGTCCTCCGAGATGGCCTCTAAGACACGCCACGGAGCCGCAAAGCCGCCGCCGCCACCGACACCAGGTAAGATGCCCTAGTACCCTGGCCAGCTGCTTACTCTTGCACAAGTAGATTTTTTGCAAACCTAATGTCTAGTTCCACCATGATGGAAGCGAGGAGTGATTCCATTGTAATGTGATGTGAGCTTAATTAAAATGTGATCGATATACTTGTTTAAATTTTTGAATTTCTATCTATTTGGTAAGTCATCTATGAATAGAAATATAATATGAATATGATGTGTATATGCATATGTATATGTATGATATCTTGATGCTGCAATGATTTGGGAAATTTGAGATATATATACCCCGGCCGAGCATCCCTAGCACCCCTAGCATACAATGTAGATGATTAGGGTTCGATTAAGATGATCATCCCTTTTGAGTATACTTGTTGCTTTTTAGGGTACTAGTAGTAAGTTCTAGAGAATAATAGTTCTAGTAATGAGTATGTATATGCATGTAGCACTGACAGCTAGCACTAATTAATCCTCTATTTGATTAACTAGGGGGAGTAGAGAGGAGACAGGGGATGGGACAAAAGAAAAGGTCGAACCCCAAAAGGAAAAATGGTACCAACATATATGTTTGTGAAAAATAGCTTCAAGAAGAAATAATTTTATAAGCTTTTGCTTATAGGTAAGCATTAAACATATCAGTCAAAGGCACACCTTGCAATTTCTATTAATGTCGTGTTTAGAGTGATCTAGATGATTTAGAACAATTTAGAATGATTTAAATGATTTAGATGATTAAAAAGATTTAGAATGATTAAAACTTTATACTTTTCCTATATTATCCGAAGATCACCGGACAATGGCAACTCTTGGTCGCCGTCGCCACCTAGGCTGTCCGGCGACACAACCAGCACCTCCGGGCCTATGAAAAAGGCCCATCGAGGAGAAGGAAGGAAACGGTCGAAGGGACCAAATGTGAATGACACGTTCACACACTTGCATGACTCAGGGGTACCAGACGAGCCTGAGAATGCGAGGAAGTTCAGCACGGTCTGTGGGATCGTAGCAAGAGAGCGAGTCCCAATCACTTTAGAAAGTTGGAAGAGAGTAGGAACAGACCAGCTCGCTACGATTTCGGAGGAAATCATGGGATATTTCATCTTCCCTGAAGAATGGAAAGCTCATATCGACCGAGCTGCTAAGATGACAGCGTGCAAGGCTTGGAAGAACTAGAAGACTGTCCTCGTCAACGAGAACGTGTATGCCGAGGTGGAGCCTTTCGGGATGTGGCCGATGATTACTCCTGAGGTTTGGAACGAGTTTGTCAGGATGAAGACGACGGAAGAATTCAAGCTGAAGAGCAAACAAAACTGGGAGCTCTCTAAGAGAAACAAGCACCCGCACCGTCTAGGGACTGTCGGCTACGCAAGAATGAAGAAGAGATGGGAAAGGGAGGATGAGCAGGCATCGCAATCGGATGCCCCTCCTAGATTTGCGAATATCGCGGATGCGAGGACCAAAGCCTGGGTTAGAGCTAGGGCATCTGCATTGACATCAGCTTCAGGCGACCCAGCATTTGAGAACCCAGCTAACGCACAAGTGTACAGACGTTTGGTGAGATATAAATCCTGCCTTAGTCATACTAACAGCCTGTCAATCATACCAATTGTAGTAACAAATAATTTTGGCTTTTGCAGCTAGAGTTCGATGCGTCATCCCAGGCTGGCACCTTCGTAGGAGATGGTCGAACGAGGGGTGTAGGTTCTCTCATTCCCCACAAGTATGGACTCTCCCAGGCTTTGGAGGCAAAGTGCGAACGCAAAAGGGCGAGGAAAGCCGCTAAAGAACAACGCAAGCGCAAAGAGTTCAAGCAAGAGATACTTCGGGACTTAAGAGCGGACTGGATTCTAACTCCGCGACAAGAACAGCCAGTTGCTGCCAGCCCTATGGCTCGACGCAGTAGCTGCGCGTCAATCGACCTCCTGACTCGCCAGGAAGATACAACTTCTACCTTCCCCTGTGATGAGATCGAGGTATTCTTGATATACCTTGAAAAATTATTGCACATAAGATTGTTTGTGGCCTGTTGGCTGAAACGCGTTCTTTGATGTAGGCTCCCACGAGATGCACGATTCAAGTTAGGTTGGTGGGCATGGATGATCTCGTAGATGCCGCTTGGGGGCTAGTGTTCTCAGCAACGGGAGAGCAGAGGATACATAACGTCCCCCTAGACCCTATGAACGCAAAGGTGAGCATCGATGGGGTTAATGACACTTTCAGCCAGCTGAAGCTCCCGATTCCACCGAACAACGATGTGAGTCATGTGATGACATAAACAATATATGTGATGAATATTTTGCCGCAATTTGTTTTGTTGGATTTGAATATTCAGTTGCATGAATTCAATGACTGTTGGTTTGGATAATTGACTGTGTGGTTGATTGAGTTTCTCAATTTGTCTCAGGGAAAAATTGAGTAAATGAAAGATTTTTCTCGACTGACTTGGGTCAAGTGGAAAACTTGTGCTCGCAATGCTTTGCTTGGTTTATTGTGTGCAGGTACGAGTTGGGTGCGGCGATGGTTCGGTCATATGGACCGGCATGAGGCTTGGAGAGCTGAGATGCGGTCAAGGAGGTGGTGACGACATCGTACGGCTTAAAAGCATGTACGCGGAGGACAAGAAAGCGGGTGGAGAGGAGACGTGAGGACCAAGTCAGTGTGAGGGCGTTTTGGTAAAAACGCAAAATCTACCGAAGCATAACCAAGAAACTGCAGCGGCGGCCGGGAAGCGGTTTAGGGTTAGTTGCTTAGGGTAGAAGGAAAGATGGATGGTGGATGAGTCACTTAGACATTTTGTGATGTGTGCTTAGTGCTCATGCCATCTAAGTGGGCTTAAGGCCCAAGTGGTGGGAGGTATACCTCCACCAATATAAAAGGAGGGGTAAGAGGTGCTTATCCCTCAACCCTTTTGTAAGCATTGTGAAAACTCTAGTTAGGGGCTACTCAAGAGAGCTTTGGCCAAATCATGAGAGGTCTTTGAAACAACAAGAAAATCCACGAAAATGCAATACAAAAAGATTTTCTCATTTCCTTTGTGTTCTTGAGTTATTTCTTTCATTAGCTCTTTTGGATTTTCGTTTTCTTGCTTTTCCTGTAGATTATCCATGGTATGGCAAGTAAGTAATGGGAAGATCATCTCTATACTGATCCCATCCAAGCATACAACCTTTTCCTCCTCTATTTTGAGTTCTCTTGAAAAGAAGTAAGAAATGGGATTTTCGTGATTAATCTTTGTAGAGGGTTTGATCCTGTGATTTGGGGTTTGGAATAGGTTGCTGGGACATGTGAGATGATACCATACTGATTTTAGATCAAGATTCCTCATGAGCTTTCTTTTCCCCCAAAATTTCTCTTTTTCTCACTTCTAGGGCTGATTGAAGAAAAGAGGGTAAAAGTCTTGACTTGAGAAGTTTTTATGGAGATCAACACTTGATTTAGACTCACAAGACCTTCCTACACCTCTCTACCAAATTTGGTTTGATTTGATTGGGGAATTTTGAATTGGTTCAAAAATTAGATCGAAATCACAGTTCTAGACTAATCTGCCTTTTACACAGCTGTCACCTAGCTGTGTCACACAGCTGTGTCACACAGCTGTGCCACAGGTGTGAGCTACTGCTGTTGTTTCGGACGTTCACTGTTTTGATCATAACTTTTACGTCCGAACTCGGAATTCAGTGATCTTGGACTCGTTTCGAAGCTATCGACAAGCTCCACATCACCACAGACTTTTGGGAGTTTTTCCACCCAGCTGTGTCACCCAGCTGTGTGACATAGTGGTGTCACTGGTGTGAGACACTGCTGTTCTAGTTTTGCAATGTTTTGTCGAGTTATTTTCGCTACGTCTTTTCTGTCACTTACAGTAGCACCTCATTTGCTATTTGTATTTGAATTTGAAGAAGAATGCTCAAGAAATTGACATTCACCCCCCCTGTCGGAAGCCACCGATCCAACAAGTGGTATCAGAGCCCGGTCTCGCTTCTTTATAAGCTTTGACCGCTTTGCGAGTCATGGCTTCCCACGGATACTCGACTCGTCTGCCTGTCTTCAATGGCACGGACTGGGAGTTCTAGAAAAACTAGTAATCGTGCACGTGCAACGCACGTCTTGACTAACATAAATTAAACGTGAAAAATATATTCTAACATTTACAAACATAGTTTCCTATCCATACATGCATTCTACCCAACAATGATGTTCAAGTGGCTAAAATAACTTACAAATGGAGATGGTGCAAAAAAAAGTGGACATCATTGTTCCTCTGGAATACTAAACAATGATCAATATATATTATCAAAAAATATAACATCAAATATAACCAATGACACAATACAAATGCTTGTCGTCCATTCTATCTTCCGGATCGTGAATTGTCCTGGACTATAACAGCGAGGAGGACACGCCGTCGATACCGAGATCAGTGAGCAGCGCGTCAATCTCGTCGACGTGGCACAGCTTCCGCTGGCGCGTGAGCCGTTTCGGTTGGTGGTGGTGGCGGGGCCGTGCGAGGAGGAGGAGATCACCGGCAGCGGCGGCATCACGCCCTCCGTGGCGCGGCTACGTGCGCGAAATGGAGGCCCGCACGGGGGAGGTCAGTGTGGAGGAAGAGGCGGCGGAGATCGTCAGGTAGTAGGGGGAGGGCGGCGTGGTTTTCGATGGCGCCGCGACGTCAGAATCTAAAAGTGTACACGTGCAATGTAATCTATACTGCATCATGTGGAAGGAGACAACGACAATGGCGCATGGGCACGGCTAAAGCGTGGCGTGGGCGCGGCAGCCACGCGTGGCGCAGATTCAGGAGAAGGGGACGCTAGAGGGTATAGCGGTGGCAATAGTGGGTAATTACTATTAAAATTTTAAGTAAGGGCAATGGTGGGTAATTACTATCAACTTTAAGTGAATGGCATGGTGGGTAATTTTTAGGTGACAGACCATCAAACTAATATTAGCCATTAGATTGACAGACCATCAAACTTATAATAGCCCTTAGATGTGTTGAATCAGACGGATGTGAGGGATCTGAGTACGATTTATGGGGTGGAGTTAGAAAAGAAAAACTCCCCCTTTATAAGGTAGTATAGATAGAATGAGAATCTTTATCTAGTCAGAGGGGCTTGCTATTTGGCAAATCATCGAAAGGGACTTTGCTCTTCCTGCAGAAGTGACGGCTGCAAATTTGGTAGATGTTGAAAACAATTGCAAGGTCATCAACTATTTGCTTTCTGGTTTGGATAGGAAGGAGCATGAGCGGATTGCTCATCTTGATACCGCTCACAAGATTTGGTCTACCTTGATCACTTATCATGAGGGGTCCGATCAAGTCAAGATTGCTCGGGCGGATCAGTATAGAGTTGAATACAATTGCTTTGAGCAACGCTCTGGGGAATCGATTTCTGAGCTTTTTGAGAGATTTGAAAGAATAGTGAACACGCTCAGGAGTGTGGGGGTGAGATACTCTGACTCAGAGATGGCTAGGCATGTGTTGAACACATTAGAGTCCGCTTTTGAAGTGCGAAAGATTGTCATCCAAGAATCCGCAAATCTTGCCACTCTCACACTCGATCACCTGTTCTCCAAGCTCTCCACTCATGAGATCACATCGGAGAACAGAAATGGTTCTAAGTCCAAGAGTTTGGCTCTTATTGGGAACACTTCCTCGGACCCATCGGGGATAGTGTCTCCGAGTGTCAACTCTGACACTTGCATGATTTCTTCTTCTTCTGGACTGTCTCTTGCTGCCTTGTCTTCTTTGTCTGATGATCAGCTTGAAACTCTTCCCGAGGAAGAGCTCGTGTTATTTGCAAAACACTTCTCTAGGGCATACAAGAATGTGAGAAATAGGAGAAGAAAATCCTCGGACATCACCTGCTATGGATGTGGTGAGAAAGGTCACATTCGATCCGAGTATCCCAATCCTAAAGAGAGAAACAAGTTTGCTTCTAAGTTTCAGGACAAGAGAAGAAACAAGTTTGGATCAAGGCGCAAGATGCGTGAGGTGGAGAAGAACCTTCGTCGTGCTCTTGCTACTTTTGGAGATAGCGACAACAGCACCAACTCTTCCTCATCTTCCTCTTCCTCAAGCGAGGATGAATCGGAGCCGCCCAAGCATAAGAAGAAGGGTAAGAAGAAGGTGGAACATGGCTTCACCGGCATGTGCTTCATGGCGAGATCTGAGGAAGAGAGCGGCGATGAAGATCTTGCAAGCGAGGCGAGCTGCACTTTTGATGAGCTCAGTGTTAGACATGATAAGCTGCTTGATATGTTTGATGTGCAAAATGATGCCCTGTTTGCTTCAATTAAGAAATCTAAAGATCTGACTAAGAAAGTTAATTCTCTTACACTAGAAATTGCTAAACTGAAAAGTAGTGATGATGAGTGTGCTAGTTGTGATGTTTTGCATAAAGAATTTTTTGAAGCTAAAGATGCCCATGCTAGTGTAAGTGAATTGCTTAAGTCATCCATGATTGAACTTGATAAACTTAAGTCGAGTCCTTGCTCCTTTTGTGTTTCTAAGGACGATGACTTAGACTCTCTTAAGAAAGAGATTGATGTGCTCAAATCGTCACATGCTAGTTTGCCTTCTAGTGCACCTCTTGGTTGTTCCTCTAGCTTAGCACCTCACAATCAATTGAATGAGATAAAATTGTGCTTTGCTCTAGGTTTCATGTTGCATACATTTGTCATCCAAGAGCTCATGGTCTATAAGGACAATCTAGTCAAGCTTAAAACTGCTTTTCTTGCTGGATACATTGTCTTTTCATCTCTTGCTAAAGAACTTAAAAATGCTAAGAAACAACTGGCTAGCATTAGTTCTAAGAGCACTCAAGAGCCTTCTCCATGTCTAAGATGCAAGTATTTAGAAGGTAGAAATAAAAAATTGAATCAAACCGTGCTTGAGATGAGAAGACCTGCTTGTGATAAATGCTCACAACTAGTTGAAGAAAATCAGGACTTAGGAAGATACATTTCTAAGCTTTACAGAAAACTCACTTTGGCTAATGCTACTGCTTCTAAGCTACCTGTTGATGCTTCTCATGCTATTTCTCTACTTGCACATTTTGCCATGAACTTGAGAATGATATTTCTGCTATGCATGCTGCATTTAGAGAGAGATTTAAGAAAATAGTAGTGGAGACTTGTAGCATTGCTTGTGTGTCTTGTAAGTCTCTAAAACTTGAACTAGGAGCATACAAAGAAAAATATGAGAAAGCTGTTAGAGTGTCAGTTTTAGGAGGTTGTCTTACATGTGCTCCTTTGCTTAGGGAAGTTGACTACCTCAAGAAAACTTTAGAGAGATTTTCTGGAGGTAGAAAAGAATTTGACATGATCTTAGACAAGTCTAGAGTTAGCTCAGGCAAAGGTCTAGATTTTAATCATGTGGAAGAAAATAAGAATCATCCTCTTCATCCCATTGGTTCTCATGGTAGAGGCTTGATTGCAATAGCTCAGGGGGAGAGGGGAACAGTGTTCAAGTCAGGTGGATTCATCTCTTAAGGACAAGAGTGCTTCAGCTTCAGTTGGTGCTACCTTGCAGAGGGTAAAATACCGATGCACTCATTATCATAAGGATGGTCATCTTGTTGAGTTTTGCTTTCGACGTCTCAAGGAGGAGCGTTGTGACCGTGTTCGTGCTCTTAGGGGTATTCAACAACGCAACAATGTGTTGAGTGCTCCTAAGACACACACGAGGCCTCAACATGTTGAGGTTTCTGGTGGCTCTAGCAGGCGATAGGGTTTAGGTCGCTTAGATTTTTCTCGTCGTCCTTTTGTAGGTGGCTCACGTGCTCCGGTGCGTGACATTCCTCTGCGGCGCGTTCTAGGTCAGGATCGTAGAGTTGCTCAAGGTGTTGCATTGCATGCTAATCACTCATGATCTTTTGTTCCTATTCAGCGAGTGACTCAGTACTGGATTTGAAAATCTTTGCTTACTAACCCCAGTACTGAGTCCACTCGTTTTTGGTCTTTTGTGTAGGTTGACCGACAAGGGTTGGTGAACATGTGGCTCGTTGATTCCGGGTGTTCACGTCACATGACCAGAAGCTCAAAATGGTTCACCTCCCTCAACAAGACGTCCAGTGATGAGTTCATCACTTTTGAAGACGACTCCCGTGGACGTGTGACATACAAGGGCGCAGTGCGAGTCAATAACATCAACATCCTCAAAGATGTTGCCCTTGTGAGTAAACTGAAATACAACCTCATTTCTGTTTCACAACTTATTGATGATGATTATGAGGTGTGCTTTAAGAAGAATGGATGTCGTGTTATTGACTCTTCGGGTGCACTTGCTTTTGGTATTTCTCGCCCTGGTAGAGTCCTTACTACTGATTTTAGTTCTTCTGAGTCTAGATGCTTTTTTGCCACTAGCTTTTCAGTTTTTCAACTTTGGCACCGGCGTTTGGGGCATGTTGGTTTTGGACACTGTAGGTCCAGCTCGGGTCCGATCGGCGGGTGGGAAGTGGTATGTTCTCATCATAGTTGATGACTACTCTCGGTTCTCTTGGGTGTTTTTCATGGAGCATATATCTGAAGCATTTGAGTTCTTTCGAGATTTGGCTTTGAGGATCTTAAATCTCTTTCCTGGCTCTTTGAAGGGAATTCACAGTGATAATGGGTTAGAGTTCAAGAATGCTTCTTTCGTAGATTTTCTTGCTGATCGTGGTGTTGAGCACCAATTCTCCACTCCACGCACCCCACAGCAGAATGGCATTGTGGAGAGGAAGAATAGGACTTTAGTTGAGATGGCAAGAATGATGCTTGATGAGTATGGCACATCGCGACGGTATTGGTCCGAGACCGTAAACACCGCTTGCTATGTGTCAAATCGAGTTTTTCTGCGTTCCTCTCTGCACGTGACATCTTATGAGCTTGTGTTTGGAAAGAAGCCAAATGTGTCCCATCTTAGGGTTTTTGGTTGCAAATGTTTTATCCTGAAGAAGAGTTTTCTCAACAAGTTCGAGTCGTGCACTTCTGATGGTATCATGCTTGGATACCCTGGACATTCAAAAGGATACCGAGTGCTTAATCTTGAGACTAACACCATTGTTGAGTCTTGTGATGTGACCTTTGATGAGGCTAGCTCTGCAAGACCCGAGCTTTCTGGTGTTTCACAGGAGTCCGAGTTGATCTTCCAGGATGAAGATGACTCTGAGAGTGGCGTGGGCCGTGCCCCCACTTCTCAGGCAGCAACTGCTGGTCCTCTAGTGACCTCTTCGACTGTAGCTGAGGGTCCAGCACCGACGACTTCTTCATCGATGGTGGCACCTTCTTCACGGGCAGCTCAGCTTCCTACCTCTTCTACAGTTGAGGTAGAGGCTGCTGAGGTGTCACACCCTGTTTTCCTCGACGGGTTTTTCTGGAAAATCCAAAACCCTAATTAGGTTTTTCTCGCAATCAGAAAATCAAAAAGTGTTATCACATGCATTTTAATTTCTCCAAAATGTCTAGAAAAACTCCAGGAGCTTCTTGAGTCTATTCTTCACCAAGCTATAAAATAAAACTTGAAGGTCCAGTTCAAAAATTTTGAATTACATTCAAAATTCAAATTTGATCAAATCTTCCCTTTGAACTGCAACCCCTCCATTCCTGGCACAGAAAATTCCAGAAAAATTTCACAATGATCCTCTCAGTACCATGGTTCCAGATATGCAAAAATACATATGCGTCCAGTTCAAAACTTTGCCAGGGCAGCCATCGAACACTTTAGCCAAAACCATCTTTCCTCATAAATCCTAGCCCAACTCTCAATAACTTTACTCCCAACTGCCTACCAGAGCTTTTGCCATCTCCAGGCACTTGTTCCATCAGCTGAATCCCACAGAAAACATTAGCTCCACAGCCTTCAACCCTAACGTCAATCCATGCCGGCAATGGCAAGTCTTAGCCAACCTCTTTTGCTGCTCAATTCTGTGCCAACACCACTCCTCATCACTCCCTCCAGTCACTTCCTCTTCGTTGACATGACAGAGCGCCCTCAGACCCTCCAGTACGCTGCCGGCATACCCATGCCGCCCCAGTGCCATGCCGGCCGCGCCCTGGCCACCCCTGGGCACTCCAGCATGCTGCTATGCCAAACCCAAGTCAAGCCGTGCCGGCTGCCTCCACCCTAGCTCAAGCACTCAACGGCATGCTCCAACCACGCACCTGCTCCTCGACCATTCTGACCTCCACCCCGGCAGAGGCCACGAGCAGTAGCTCCAGCGGCTTCCTCACGCCGCCCCTGGGATTAGCTCCTGCGCCTACAAAAGAGGGGCCATGCCCGAGAGTTGCGCCAAAGCCAGCTTCTGCCAGAGCCTCCCCTCCCTCCTTCGTCCATGGCCGAGCTCCAAGTCCATCTCCCCTAACCTCCTTCTCCCCATCCAAGGCCTAGCATCTTCTCCATCCGCGTGAATCTCTCTAGAGCAGTTCCGAGCTAGGAGATCTGCCATGCTCTAACTCTTCTAGCTCTCCACCGACCTCCCTTCCGACCAAGTCCAACCGCCACCAGCCTCCCTTCCGACCAAACTCAACCGCCGCCGCCCCGTTCGAACCAGCCGTTGGGGAATTCCCGATTGGGCAGGGAGTTCGGGAGTTCTTACCCGAAGGGGTAAGTCGCCCCTGCCTCTGCCAGGCGGGCCCCGATCCTGACCAGGCCCGTTGTCGGGCACATTGAAGGGGCAAGCCCGCTTTGCACCGTCGACGTCACCACTGTGGCGCAAGAACCGACCGGTTCTAGGTTAAACCGCCCGTCTTGTTTGGTTCGACTGGTTCGGCCTCAAGCCTGCTGATTCTCAGGGGGACCCCAAAATAAAAGTTTCTCTAAAACTTATTTCCCAACTCTTTGATATAGACCATTTTTCAAAAACCCAAATAATTCTCTCTGTACAGTCAGTACTTTTAGGATCATACTTAAATTCATATATCTTTTAAATTCCTTTTGTTTATGAGATCAGCTCTAGGGTTTTCCAGCATGTTAAACACTAATATCTTAGAATGCTACACAAAGTCGCGTGTATATACTCATGTTTCATAATCCAGGAAAGAACGAAGGCACATGTTAAACCCTAGAAACCCTAATGTCGATTTCATGCATCTGTATATATTTTTCTTAATATCATCCCCATCATGTTAAACCCTTCGAAAACATGATAGGATCCAGGACACATGCATGAGTAGGTATTCATGTACATGTTGCATAGTTCAAAAAGTTGAAGGAAGCATACCGAGATACTAGAAACCGTAATGTTAGTTCCATGCATGCATATATATATATATATACCTAGATCTCCATGGCATACGAGTAATCTCGAGATTCCTCCTAAACCTATAGTACTTTTTAGGGTATCCCAGCATGTTAGAAACCCTGCACAAGTTACATGCATATGCTCTAGATTGCATGATCTGAAGATGAAGACGCAGGTTAAAGCCCAGCAACCCTAACCCTAGAATCTAGGCATGCATATATACGTTTTAAGTGAAACCCAAACATGTGCATCACTCTAGTAAAACCTTGGAACCAGCAGGCATGCATGCTGACTTTTGTTGTTTATTCCTTGTGATGCTTGGTCCTTATTCGAAGTTTTCCCGAACGTGTAGTTGACGGTGTGAGGTACGTCCGCCAGGAAGAACCCGAAGCATCCCCGCGTCCGGAACAGAGCCAGGAACTGCCAGCCAAGCTCTCCGCCCTTGATCATGTTGATATCCCAAGTTTATGAAATGTTATGTCGTTTACGAAACATGCATGCTACATTTTATTAACGTTATTTTATGTAGCATAGTTATACCGATGTGTAGAAAACCCTAGTCCGACCCTGAATCCCTTGTAACCCTAAGGACTATGTACTCCAGAAATATGATCGGAAAACTTAGGGTAGAGTATATACATAAATTCATGCTTAGCCCTGCCGTAGAAAAAATTAGGGTTTTTAAAAAGGAAAAGTAATAACACCCCATATTTCATGTGGTGAACTTTTGAGAAACGGTTCGTCGTGTCCAAAGGTGTATGAAGGTAGCATAGCCATGGGTTGGTATGTTTTACCGAAAATAGTTTTGTGAAATCGAGCCGAAAAGGGAGAAGATTTTGATCCGGGTCAGTAATAAAGGGTGAAAGCAGGGAGTTCGTTAAAGAGCGAGGTAAGGCCCGTCGTGATTCTCGCTGGGGTAGTTTAGCCCCGTAGAGAACAAATACAGCAGTGTAGCGAGGCATTGTTTGCCACAAAGTTGGAACACCAACCTCCTTGTAGCGATGATACTGACTCAAGCCAGGTTTGGGACATGTCCTTCGGACGGGTTCATGGCTGGGTTCACACCGCCGAAGAGTCTCGTTGTACTAGCTCTGGTAGTATGCAGTGCACGGTATGCCCAGGGTGACCTACATCGTGTGGGTAAAGCCGTACCACCTCTGCAGAGGGTTAAAACTATTCGAATAGCCATGTCCGTGGTCATGGAAGAACTTGGTCGGGCCACACTATAGTAGACTAGCTTTCAAAGTCCAAAAAGGTTTCTGGGTTATGGGTTCAAGGATGCGATCCGTCGTGTTCGCAGGGCAGCATACCAAGTTCCCGTTGTAGCAGGAAGAGTGAAGAAGGGGTTTCCCCGTGGACTCGGGCAAACCCTAGAATCCCCGTAAGTACGAGGTGAGCTTGTGTCTCCCTGAGGAACCGGGTGATTGTCGTTGGTATCCTCGTAAGTACGAGGTGAGCGGTGTCTCCCTGAGGAACCGGGCGAGTACCATGCTTTGTCGTTGTAGCGGAAAGCACAGAAAGGAACTCCCTGTTGTAGTGGGTTGAATGAATCAAACAGGTACTTCATCTCGCTACGTCGAGATGTTTGTTAAAATCGCTTTTACATCTATTTAGTTATTGCAAAATGCAAACTTACTTTCTCGCACAACATGAAACTTAGGATAGAGCCAATTCCTTAATTACTTCCGAGCATGCTCATATCCGAAATAAACTCCCTGGTGGAGCGCTTGCGAGTACATTCAATGTACTCACCTGGCTTGTTATGTGGCCAGACGAAGAGGAGGAATACCAGTCTGGTGATAGCGACAGCGACTTCAAGGCGTAGGGTTTCTCCCCCAGTCAGATGCCTGTGGTTCGGCATACCGATGGGCTATCTACCGTGTTTCTTTCCGCTGTTGTTTAATTCGGCCAATAGGCCCGGCTTGTATAAATAAAAGACCAAGTATGGCTGACTATTGTAATGAACGATGTAATGCATGGCTATGTTATCAAGTACTTGTGTGTATCGACTGATGATCCAGGGATCGATACAGTAAACACAAGGGTTTATCCGGCCTCAAAACCGGGTACACCACACGAGGCTACTTCCACTCGAGTTCTAGATGAGCTCGGGGGTCCACAACGCCTCCAGAAGGATCATCCTCCAACGCAGATCATCGGCGACATCTCTGAGCGTGTAACTCGCTCTAAGTCCATTCCTTTCTCAGAACTTGCGCATTCAGCTTTTGTTTGCATCTTTTGAGCCCAAAGATATATGTCATGCACTTTCTGATGATAGTTGGGTCAATGCCATGCATGAGGAGTTAGAAAATTTTAAGAGAAATAAGGTTTGGGCGCTTGTAGAGCCTCCACTTGGTCACAATATCATTGGAACCAAGTGGGTGTTCAAGAACAAGCAAAGTGAGGATGACATTATTGTTCGCAACAAGGCTAGACTTGTAGCCCAAGGGTTTAGTCAGATTGAGGGTTTTGATTTTGATGAGACCTTTGCACCAGTAGCTCGCTTGGAGGCTATACGCATTTTGCTTGCGTTTTTCAGCTTCTAAGAAGTTCAAGCTTTATCAAATGGATGTGAAAAGTGCATTTCTTAATGGTTTCATTGAAGAAGAAGTCTATGTTAAACAACCTCCAGGATTTGAGAACCCTAAATACCCTAACCATGTGTTCAAACTGTCCAAGGCTCTCTATGGTCTTAAGCAAGCTCCTAGAGCTTGGTATGATAGACTTAAGAGCTTTTTGATTCAAAATAGTTTTGAAATGGGAAGGGTAGACAAAACCTTGTTTCTTCTTAGGCGTGGCAATGACCTTCTGATAGTGCAAATCTATGTGGATGACATAATCTTTGGTGGCTCCTCTAATGCTCTTGTGTCCAAGTTTTCTGAGATGATGAGCAGGGAATTTGAGATGTCCATGATGGGTGAGCTCCAATACTTCTTGGGGTTACAAATCAAGCAGACAAAGGAGGGCACCTTTGTCCATCAGGCCAAGTACACCAAGGATCTATTGAAGAAGTTCGGGATGAGCGATGCCAAGCCAATCAATACCCCGATGTCTACTGCAACGTCACTTGGTCCTGATGAAGAAGAAGAGGCGGTGGACCAGAAGGAGTTCAGGAGCATGATCGGCTCCCTCCTCTACTTGACGGCGACAAGACCGGACATCCAGTTCGCCGTCTGTCTCTGTGCGAGGTTCCAAGCCTCGCCGAGAGACTCCCACCGGCAAGCTGTGAAGCGCATCATGAGGTACCTTCGATCATCCCTGGAGTTTGGACTTTGGTATTCATGCTCTTCTGTTCTAGGGATTCGGGGTTTTTCTGATTCAGACTTTGCCGGGTGTAAGATAGACCGCAAGAGTACTTCTGGAACTTGTCATTTTCTTGGCACTTCTCTTGTTTCATGGTCTTCTAGAAAATAATCTTCTGTTGCACAATCTACTGCTGAAGCTGAGTATGTTGCAGCCGCTAGTTGTTGTAGTCAGATTCTTTGGATGATTTTGACTTTGCGGGATTTTGGGTTGTCTTTTGATAGTGTTCCACTTTTCTGTGATAACACTAGTGCTATTAACATTGCTAAGAACCCAGTGCAGCATTCTAGGACTAAGCATATAGATGTGCGGTTTCATTTCCTTAGAGACCATGTTGAGAAGGGTGATGTAGTGCTTAAGTTTGTTGATTCTGAAAATCAGCTCGCGGATATCTTTACCAAGCCTTTAGATCCCACACGATTCTGTGCACTTAGAGGGGAGTTGGGGATTGTTCATCCCCATGGGCTGGTTTGAGGGGGAGTCTTCTCATTGTGTATCATAGTGTAACATAGTGCATTTTGCATCATTTGTGATATATCATGTGCACTTTACATTTTCACGAGCTTTGTCTATTATCCTTGATGAAACAATGATTTCTACGAGTCCGCTATATGCCATATTTTGATTGTCTAGCTCATTTCACCATGTTTTGACATGTGTTCTCAAGAATCTGCGATGCTAGCTTAATTGGACAACAACTTGAACTTAAATCTTTGATCTACTGATGAGTTGCTTGCTAGGGAATCCTTTGCTTTTGAATCTGCTCATGTCTCTAGTATTGCAACTATGATCTTTGTTTATGACTGGTCAAAGATAGGACTTCATGGTAATCTTGATTAGGACTGCTAGTGGCTTAACATGCCTAGGCTTTTGTGGCTCGGGTCGGAGAATGCTTATTGTCATCAAAAGTCACTAGCTTTTGCTCTACATGCTTGAAATCTATCATATGCTAATGTGAAAAATGCTAAAATAGGGATGAATCACTCAAGGTACTTGCTCGTGCAGGAGGTAGTACTTTGGTTGTGGCTAGTCCAAATAATCATGTGGACTCAATGTGAAAAAGTCAGGATGAATCACTCAAGATACTTCCTCGTGCATGGGGGTTGTATTTTGGTTGTGACTAATCCATTTAATCATGTGATTGCTTAATTCAGCATGTGGTAGAGTATTTTGTCTAATCTTGATCGGTTGTCCTCCTAGTCATGGCTTAGCGCTAGGTTGTCATACTTCACTCATGTTTAGATTCATTGCAATTGTGACTACCTAGTCTGGAACTCATCACTAGTGAAATCTTTAATATGCTAAGAACTTGAGATGCTAGCTGCTCTTCTTGACATACATGTCTTTTTATGGTTTGATGAGCACTATCTGGCATATTAGCATTTGGTGTGTCTCATTTTGGATAATCTTCAAAGCTCGCTAAAACTGAAAAATCAAAATTTCATTCATTCAATGCATACATGCTTATTCTTGATATTCTATCATTGCATAGTCAAGGGGGAGGCGTGAAGTCCCTTGATGACTATAGTGCCAAAGGGGGAGAAATAGTGATATCAATCATACTCTTGGCATGTTTTTGCAAGATAGGCATGTGTGTGTATTTGTTTGAAGAAATTGCCTTGTTCTGGAGTAGATCATAGATATATGGGTTATAGGAGTGAGGGGGAGTTTCAGTGATTATGTTTGCCTTCACTCACATTTCTTGGATCTTATTCCTTTTGACATTCACTTGGCCCGGTGCTTGCTTTCTCTTTCTTTTGGCCAAGTGTGAATTCTTGCAACTTGATTGCTTTTAAATCTTTAAACCAACTCCAATTTGATTGATTGAGAGATGTTGGCAATATATTCATCAAGGGGGAGATTGTGAGTCATGTGATGACATGAACAATATATGTGATGAATATTTTGCCACACTTTGTTTTGTTGGATTTGAATATTCGTTGCATGAATTCGATGGGTTTGATAATTGATGTGTGTTGATTGAGTTTTCTCAATTTGTCTCAAGGAAAAATTGAGTGGATGAAAGATTTTTCTCGACTGACTTGGGTCAAGTGGAAAACTTGTGCTCGCAACGCTTTGCTTGGTCTATTGTGTGCAGGTGCGAGTTGGGTGCGGCGATGGTTCGGTCATATGGACCGGCATGAGGCTTGGAGGGCTGAGATGCGGTCAAGGAGGATGGCGACGACATCGTGCGGCTTAAAAGCATGTACGCGGAGGACAAGAAAGCGGGTGGAGAGGAGACGTGAGGACCAAGTCAGTGCGAGGGCGTTTTGGTAAAAACGCGGAATCTACCGAAGCATAACCAAGAAACTGCGGCGGCGGCCGGGAAAGCGGTTTAGGGTTAGTTGCTTAGGGTAGAAAGAAAGATGGATGGTGGATGAGTCACTTAGATGCTTTGTGATGCGTGCTAAGTGCTCATGCCATCTAAGTGGGCTTAAGGCCCAAGTGGTGGGAGGTATGCCTCCACCACTATAAAAGGAGGGGTAAGAGGTGCTTATCCCTCAACCTTTTTGTAAGCATTGTGAAAATTCTAGTTAGGGGCTGCTCAAGAGAGCTTTGGCCCATGAGAGGCCTTTGAAACAGCAAGAAAATCCACGAAAATACAATACAAAAAGATTTTCTCATTTCCTTTGTGTTCTTGAGTTATTTCCTTCATTAGTTCTTTGGATTTTCGTTTTTCTTGCTTTTCCTGTAGATTGATCCATGGTATGGCAAGTAAGTGATGGGGAGATCATCTCTATACTGATCCCATCCAAGCATACCCAAGGATTCAACCTTTTCCTCCTCTATTTTGAGTTCTCTTGAAAAGAAGTAAGAAATGGGATTTTCATGATTAATCTTTGTAGAGGGTTTGATCCTGTGATTTGGGGTTTGGAATAGGTTGCTGGGACATGTGAGATGATACCATATTGATTTGAGATCAAGATTCCTCACAAAGCTTCCTTTTCCCCAAAATTTCTCTTTTTCTCACTTCTAGGGCTGATTAAAGAAAAGAGGGTAAAGGTCTTGACTTGAGAAGTTTTTATGGAGATCAACACTTGATTTAGACTCACAAGACCTTCCTACACCTCTCTGCCAAATTGGGTTTGATTTGATTGGGGGATTTTGAATTGGTTCAAAAATTAGATCGAAATCACAGTTCTGGACTAATCTGCCTGTCACACAGCTGGCACCTAGCTGTGTCACCCAGCTGTGACACTCAGCTATGTCACACAGATGTGCCACAGGTGTCACACAGCTGTGCCACAGGTGTGAGCTACTGCTGCTGCTTCGGACCTTCACTGTTTTGATCATAACTTTTGCGTCCGAACTCGGAATGCAGTGATCTTTGACTCGTTTTCGAAGCTATCGACGAGCTCCACATCACCACAGACTTTGGGGAGTTTTTCACCGAGCCAGCTGTGTCACCCAGCTGTGTGACACAGCTATGTCACTGGTGTGAGACACTGCTGTTCCAGTTTTGTAGTGTTTTGTCGAGTTATTTTCGCTGCGTCTTTTCTGTTACTTACAGTAGCACCTATTTGCTATTTGTATTTGAATTTGAAGAAGAATTCTCAAGAAACCGACATTCACCCCCCTCTGTCGGAAGCCACCGATCCAACAAACGAGATCTTAACTCTAAGTCAAGCCAAGGGGACATTTATCCAGTGACCCAAGAGGGATATCTCCCTCGATGCGTCGCGGCCGACTAAGAAGGTTTCGCCGTGACCAGCAGATGAACCAGTGGAACCTTTGACGTTCTCGCCTCTTGTGGTAGCGGCGCTGTCACCGAGACAGTTTGAGCTGACAACACAAGAATCACCGAAGAGGTCTCGCAAGGTGGCATTACCGAAGCATGGCAAGGGAAAGGACTTGATGAAGGTAGCTGCTAACCGAGAAATGACCATCAAAGAAATACAAGCGATATATAAAGCTGGAGGGAGTATCCATAGTGCTCCGACTGTCCCGACATACAAGGCCGGGAAGCCGATGGTCAAGAATCACAAAAAGATGATGTCTGAACTTGGCTGGGCTTGCACTATATTGCACAACCGTTACTTGGCCAATTTTAAGAAACCCAAGCATCAGCTGAGCGATAGCATCATTCGCAGGTTCGGTCGTGAGCACTTCCTCCATGATAAGGGCCGACTGTTCGTCGTGACTGGGAAGACTTGTTCCTTATGCACACCTAAGCGCCTTGGACGCGGGCCTCGTGAGATGCTTCACACTGTAAGTGCTTACAATCATGCTCCATTTAATTTACTATAATACCTACACATGTCACAAATACGGAACTCTTCCCTCTGTGTATATGTAGGTTCACTTATATCAAGGTGAGAGAAGCAAATGAACCGATAGGATTCATCGACCTGCACCTTGCCTCCGAGCAATCCATGGAGTATGCTGAAAGGGTTGTCGATGATTATCTCATCAATATCATGGAGGCCAGCCAGCATAAGAAATTCATCATCTATCCCTTAAACAAAAGGTAAGCGCTATAAACTTGTTAATGTCTCTAACTTGTTCATTTCGCACCTTCGGTGCATCATCAACTAACTTGGGATTAATGACCATTTAGCTCCCATTGGATCCTTATGGTTATCATACTCCCTATCAAGAAGGTGTATTATATAGATTCATACCTCAAAAACATGACCGACTTCGAGAGGGTCAGCAAAGTGATCAATAGGTAAACAAATTACCTCATGAAATTCGATGGTAATAGGTCATTTGTATAATTACTGCTTTTCTTCCACAATTCAGAGCGTACCAAATATTTTGTAATCGCGTGGGGAGAAAATATGATGCAAGGGCCCCTCATAAGTTGTACCACCACTTTTCCTTTCCGGTATGTATCCTGTCGCACACTTTTAGACTCACTGGTATCAATTCTATAGAACTACATACCGAGAGAATGTATATCTTTGCAGTGCCACCAACAACCTAATTTTAGCAATTTATGTGGCTTCTATATTGGCCATCACATGAACCTTCTCATGTCTCGAGCTTCCACTCACAAATTCTCAGTTACCGAGGTATGCTATCTAGCATCAGTATGATCTTCATATCGACAGGTTGGTATTGTTGCACAGACGGAATTGTCGAAGATGGATCTAGCCAGATTCGAGAAGACTTGGCGCGTTTCCTTCTTGATAGCGTCATTGATCCAAAAGGCAAGTTCTCCTACGACGGATCCGACGACTAAGACAATTGTTTTGAATCAAATGATCGATGTTTAGTTGTCACTTGCATTTCAATCTGTTGCAAATTCCTCAAGACATGTGATGGATGTTGTGGTGTAAATATTGAATTTCTATATACTTTCATTTGTGTTTAGTTGTCAATTGAAATATGATGTCAATATGAATCTCTATTGTGAATTCAAGTTGGATGTCAAATGTGTTCTGGGGATTATGAGAATCTGGGAATATAATTGCTTTTTCTGTTTCGAGGCAGGCAGAAACTCAGATTCTGCCTGCCCTGTACCAACGAATATCCCAGCCGGTTGTTTCCCTGGAACTGGTTGAGATGAGCATTCATCGTTGCCTGTTGAACAGGGGAAACCGACTACAAAAGTTTACTCTTCTGTCGGTTCAGCTGGGAAAACCGACTGAGACATTATATTATCTCAGTCGGTTTTTTGTTCGGAAACCGACTAAGATAGTATAATATCTCTGTTAGTTTTTTGTTCTAACTGGCTGAGAAGTTGTTATCTCAGTCGGTTTTATAACCGGCTAAGATAATTCATATTATTAGCACCCTTTCTCTACAGCCGAAAGGTAAACTGGCTGAGATAGTAATTTTGGGCTGACTGTAATTGTGTGTTCTATAGTAGTGAAGAACCCTAACTGCGAGCTGACCACCCCTAGAGTGAAACACATCCGTCCGTCCGTCCGTCGCTGGACCCTTACCCATCTTGACATCTTCGCTCGCGTTCTTGCCATTGTTAAATGGGGTGGCAACAGGTTAGCTTTCAGGAGTAACTAAGATTTATGTAGTGTTTCTATGTTCCTTTTTATTGATTAAATGTGATATTTTGTTCTTTCATGACAAGTAATAGTCAGATTTTCGTTACACCACCTCACCTGGACAATGACAATGCTTCTAGGACCCGAGATTTAAATCGATTAATTGATGTTCAACACATTGAAGTCGATAATCCGTTCCATTAGCCATACGAGACGCCGCTCATATACGCTTACAAGACTTAGGGTCCAAACCAAACCCTCATGCATCGTATGACTCACAGCGGTCCATTAATCTCATTCACCCAGCTCTACATTGGAACCTGTCATATGACTCACAGCTTGATTAACCATTTCCAATCGTCAAATCTCATATCTGAACACATGTGGAAACCATCACAAAAACATCTATTTCAACATCTTTAGTCATATCCGGCTAAAAGAAAACCCTAGATAGGGCTAACCACCCCAATTCCTGACTTAATATGGATTTGAGGTAGGGCTACCCACCCTAACCTCAAATGGCAAGTGTTCTAGTGTGTTGTTGGTTCATGGTTGCCTAGCTATAACCACCCAAGGCCATGGGCAACAATTCTGTCATGGTTGAAGGAAAAGATCCAACGATACCAGTATCGACTAGGGTACTTACCTGCCGATCCATCTATTGGTATTAGTTACCAGCTTTCACATAGCACTTATTAGGTTTCATATTTTATTAGTCAAAATTAATTTCATGACCCACAGGTCATGATCCACAATCAAGCCCTAGCATGCTAGTGGTTTCATTCATCACCATAACAAAATTTTGAAATAGTGTAACCAAACATAATCATCTCATCAACTAACCATAGCATAAATTAATATAAATTTTAGTGAGTTGCATAATTTTCTTACTGTTCAACTCCTTGGAACGAAGGTGGGTCATACTCGTAATAAGCCTTGTTGCCTCTATCTAAAAGAAAACCCCGAATGCCTAGAAACAACGGAGACGGGAATAAATTAATAACATGAATTCAATGCATCCTAGAACATAGAAACCAATGCAACTAGAATCGCTGCATTTGGATCCCTACATCAAAATTTATAAATTTTCTAAGATTTATATTTCTTTTTTAGGGTTAATTAACATATCAATTAATCTGAATTTATGAGCAACAGTAATGTGCATGAAAATGATGTCATGAGATAGCACAAACTAAACCATGAATTTTTTGATATAAAGTACACCTCATTTGGAGCTGTATGGAATTTCCTAGTTAAATTTAGAATTTCAAATATGAGATACATTTTTCACACATGTGCAGCCAACCTCTAAGATTGACATGTGGGGCCAACGGTCAGCCATTGCCTGATCAAGGCTGACTGGTCAACTGGGCACTAGGCCCATAGGTCATTCTCAGATACAACTCTTACTAATTTTAATGAAGCTAATGTCTCGCTTATAGCTGGGGTCCACATGGCAGCTTTAAGATTCTTAACTATTAGGTTTGTGGGGCCCGGTTACCATAGACTCAGATCCAAACAATTTTTAATTAAAAGTTTTAACCATTGGGTCCTACTTGTCAGCTAGACATTAATCACTCCTCCTAAGTTAAACACTGGTGCATTCATGCACAATTCCAGCGAGGGCTCGCACGTGCGTTCCAGGACACGCCTGAACGAGCTGCTTGGTGTGGTTGGTTCCTAGGACTGCCACGAACACAGCCACGTCGATACAGGACCCCAAGATTGCTAAGGACAGCGGCACGACCATGGCCGGCGAAGGAAAAAACAGAGCACCATCGAGGGCGACAGCAGAGGACCAAAAAGAAGAAAATGGGTGAGAAGGAGAATGTCGCTCACACGAGGTTGAGTAACAAGAAGAGCCGAGGCGGGGGTGGTTAGATGTGTTGGTGAGACGGCGGTCGGCGGAGGAGAAGAAGAGCGCATGCCGACGAGGAAGAAGAGTGGTACGGCGGCCCAAAGTTTCGCACCAAAAGCTCTGTAGGGAGTCCAGGAACACGCTAGAACCTGCGACGAAAGTTGGGATGGTGGGCAGCAAAGCGCTCCACGTCGTTGGCTGCAGCGGTGCACGGCTGCATGGTGGCAACGGCTTCCGCACATGCAAGTGAGGGGAAAATGTCAGAGAGAGAGAGAGATAGAGAAAAGGCTCTCGCGAAGCCAACAGAATGACCAATGGTTGGGGCTAGAGCTTACTAGGGAAGAAGGGAAGGGAATGAGGGGAGTTTTGTTTCACAAGTTTTATTTAAGTTTATTTTAGATCAAATTTACATGCTATTAATGTTGGAGTTGTTTTAATTAGCTGAAATGCAGAAATGCCTTAAGTTGAAATGCATTTTATTGATAATGACCATCAATTGTCTTAATTACATAAGGTTACATAGATGAGTCCTTATAGTGACGCCGACATCAAAGAACAACGGAGATGAGTGTGGTTGAAAAAAACTCTTGTCTAGTTCTCTTTAAACTAGCAAGAGGCATAACTAGTACAAAATAATCAAAATCATCAAACAATTTACTTTTGGTTGCCACGATCGCCGGCAATCATGATGTTGTTACTGGATCAAAGGTCTCTGACGAGGAAGATAGCATGTTCATCCAATTGATGATTTGGTGATAACATATTGTTCATCTACAGTCTTCAATATAAAAGATTGGGAGTTCGTTGTTATATTTTACCCGTGAGATATTTGTGTGTAAGTTAGAAGATCTTCCTAAAAATATTAAGAGGACTTGTGAGCCCTTGGATCCCCATGAGACAGTTAAAACAAATCAATAGGAAAACTGAATTTTAGAGTTGGTAAACAAAAACAAAAGGCGAATCCCGGAGAGCTAACCTTGGTAGGGGAAATCCCAGTCCACTGGGGACTAGCAATTCTGAAAGATTAAACCAACGGCAATTGCCACTATTCATTATATACTTAAACCATCTTAGAACCATTACAACCGGTAACAAATCCTGAGATTAAACACCAACTGACCAACATCGTAGAGTAAATGATAATGAAATGACGCACACTCACCACAATTAACATAACCATAACTATGGACCCGTGCAAATTAATAAGCATAAAAACACCATGCATATATGTGTATATATCGCTGACGTGGCCATCGGTCTCGTCCTCAACTCATCATATCTCGTCCATGTGCTCTTGGAAGGCGTCCATGGCGGACGCCGGCAGGCCGAGCAGGACGTTGATGCTCTTCCTCTCCTTGCCGTGTGCGAGGAAGAGTATCACCTCCTTCTCCGGCAGCGTGACGGGCCCCGACATGGCCGGCTCGCCCCAGCCGAAGTCGGCGCCGTCGAAGGCGAGCCGCGACCACGTCGTGATGAGCAGCGTCGATGCCAGCGACGGCCGTGCGCGCGTCGCCTCGAAGTAGTCCACCGCCGACCGCATGTACTCGTCCGTCACCATGCGCACGGCATCCTGCACCAGCCCCGCCGCGCGCGACACCGGCGCGGACAGCAGGTCCCCGGCCGTCGCCAGCGCGTTCGTCAGCACGATGCCGTTCCCGAAGTAGCCACGGGGAAGCGGCGGAACGAACCGGCGCCGCCCGTCCACGGCGAACAGCAGCTTCGTCTGCTGCTCCGGCGCGAGGCCCAGGGCGCGGGTGCGCGCGCGCCAGACGAGGCCGGAGAGCGCCTCGAAGGTGGTGCAGCGCCCGAGCTCGCCGTCGGCTAGGGCAAGGCCGCGGACGCTCTCCAGCCTGTCGGGGTCGAAGCAGAAGGAGCGGTATATCAGCTCCTGGCCGCCGTAGAGCGCCGCCGTGTCGGAGACGTCAGGGACCTCCTCGAACTCGCGGTGCGGGAAGGAGATCACTGGCGGGTCGCGCGCGCGGAGCACGGTGCGGTCGAGGTACGGTGGCACGGTGAGCTCGGCGGCACCGCGCGCCATCTCGGCCCACGAGTTGACGAACTCCATGGCGCCCAGGCCGTCGAACATACAGTGGTTCATGGCCAGGCCCAGGGTGAAGCCGCCACACTTGAACCTGGTCACCTGCGAATTAAATTAACCGTAGGTAAATAAAATTGTAAATATGAACAGAGGGAGTACTTTTTACTATATTTCAGTGCAAATTACAGTTCAAGTTCATTAAGTTTGCAACACATGCTTTTGACTATAATTCAGTACAAATTATCAGAGGGAGTACTTTTGACTAGTTTGAGTATCTGATGTACCAAGTTCAGCTACCAATTTGGTGCATAATTAATCTTATGTGGATTTTGTTGTAATTTTGGACCATACTACATGTAGGATGATTGGATTAGTTAGTGACATGACATTTACATGTCATGACCTTAGCTACAAAACAAATGGATGGTGTGATTTGGTTGATTTCTAGGTAGAAATGGGTAAGCTAACTATGTACTACAAAAATAACATATTCAGACTTTAGAATTCTATAATTGGCTAATGAATTCCCTGTTTTGTAAAGTTGTAACCCTCGTTGAATTTTTTTTGGCTGCTTCATCGAATTCACTTTTCATCTCCCAAGATATTGAATTCATTTTCCAACCCCCATCCTCTGCACCACTGTCCAACCAATAACAACTTCAATTCTTCGAGTCACGCGCGTTCCTGGCCAGTGCAAGGAATCGCAGTAACACCAAGGAATACGTGCACAAAACTTTAGTATCTTCTTTCACCAAAAGGGAGCGAGGCACCGAGCAGCCATTAACTCGCAGCTCAGGGCAAAACCAAACCCGGCAGCGGCAAAGCCGCCTCGGGCACCGGAAACCCCACCAAAAAGATGCAAACGTACGTACGTGACGCGCCCCGTGCATGGCCATGGCACCGAGAGCGTGCTTAGCGTGGCGTACCTGTGCCGTCATGGGCGGCATCTCGAGGATGTTCTTGGCACCGGGGACGGAGTACACGAGCTGGCCCAGCGCGGCGGGGTCCGGGTGGCGAGGTCGCCCATGTCGGCAAGGTCGCAGGCGGCGTCGGCCTCCACGAATGCGGCGCCCTCGCCGGTGCACTCCACGGTGAGCTTCATCTCCGGCTGATGGCGAGGCGGCCGGCGAGCGGGTGGTAGTGGACGAGCACCCGCGCCAGGGCCGCCCGGAGCGCGTCCGCGGCGCCGTCGTGGCCGCGCCCGGACGGGCACTTGAAGCAGTACACGGTCTGCACGATCACCGCGATGTTCTGGTCCAGGTTGGACAGGTAGTACTGCTCCCCGGTCGGCGTCGGCTCCGCCGGCGGCACCAGCGTCGGCTCGCCGCGTTTCACCGACATCAGCTGCGCCTTGCCCGTCACCGCCATGGCCGCGCCGTTCTCCTTCGCCTCAGCAACCTGCACGTACGCATAACGTGACACAACAAGATGTCACGACACAAGTTGCAACACAACACATACATGCTTAAATTTAATCAGCAAGAGCAATTAAGATGGTGTTGCACACTCACCATTTTGATGATCAACCTGTGCGGGCGATGAGAGAGAAAGAGACAGAGGTTGATGTGCTTAGAGAGAGAAAGGAGAGAGAGAGTGTGTGCGGGGTTTGTGTGTTTGATGAGATGGGGTTGTGGCCTTGTGGGAAAGTGTTTATATAGGGAGGGGGGGGGGCTTGCTTGAGGAGGTGAAAGGTAGGAGGGGGTGATGCAAGAACAGTTGGGGTTGGAGGGGCTGCATAACTACCAATGTTGTTTTGCTTGCGACTTTGATTAATTAATTAGTAATTTGTACCGTAGATTCTGGACATAGGCAACACCTTTGTTTAGTTTGTTTATGCTCCTACCAACTTCAGTACAGCAGCATGAGCCATGGTGAAGTGTTAAGGTTGTAAGGATAGCAGCATGGCCCATTGAGCCTCATTATTTAGTTAGAGGGTGTTATGGTTGTAGGCCCCAAGTTATCCCAGCTCAGCTTGGTTAAGAATATTAATCTAATGTTTGGTTCAGGTCACAATTGTGATTTGTCATATTTTTTTTAGACTTATGACATATGTGTTATTAACTCACTATTTTGATTAAGTTTGCCACACTTGTGCCTTTATTTTTTTTAGCCACAAGTTAACTAAAATAGGTAAAGAGGTTTAAAATGCTAAAGTAACGGACCTCCCCTGTTCCTGTTTAGGAGAAGAAAGAGAAGAGCGGTAAGTGCAAATCCACCATAATTTTAGAGAAAATAAAAAACATGACATTAAAAGGGGAGACAGTATAGGAACAGGAAAGTTCTGTTCACGCTAAGGTATTCTAGGCTTCAACCACGGATCGGTCTAAAATTTGCTAGCAGACGAGTGCACTCTTCCACAGCTCGTAATTCAAGGTTGCATCGAATGAAGTTTGTAAGTTGTCTCGGGAATATTCATTTACGTGCGTGGCATATCTATTTCTCAGTTGCTTTGTTTTATCTGAAATCTTTAGTCATTTTTCTTGACCTCTAACCACTCACGTCGAAATTGCACATTTGAGGTGATTGGAAGATATGAAATTTTAGAGGATTGGGAATTAACAAAACCTCATTATTATTTTGCTTGAGAATTTACTTTCAAAATTGTTTGCTCGGCAGAAAGTGAACGGATTCGGCTCAAATTAGCATCTACATGCGCACCTACATATCAAGAGCATGTTGCGAGTCAAGGGCAAACGTCAAAAAAATCTAGATCCGCTCTAGAACAAAAAAAAATTGGAGTAAAAACATAGGATGCACTCATCTATGGTTAACAAAAGCACCTTACATCACACAGTTATCACAATATATTTACCTTGTTATACATGTTGCAGTAGTATTTAAGATACATCTTATGTTGAAAATATGCCCGAAAGGCAATCATAGAGATGATCATATTTTTTGTATTTATAATTATTGAATGATGTCTTTGAATAATATCTTTAATATTGATAAGTAAGTACGTGACTTACTTGTGAAACTCTATATTAATATGTGTGATCATTATTCTAAAGTCATTTCTAATCAAATATATGAGGACACATATGTGTATGCTAGCATATGTATTGGTTGATGACCATGTTTCACAGGTCATAAATATGGATATATCAAATTAATAATATGGACACGTGCTAAAAAACACGGGTTGAATCGACCCACCATGAGAGACAGCAAGAACGTTATATTCTTACTTGTCATTTGTTGGTCTCATATACAACATGTATGATATATCATCAGACTTGAGGTTATCGTATGTACTCGAGATTGAGTAGTTATAATGGTGGCTTTTGGGTTTTTCGTGAAGTATGCTACGAGCCATTGTCGATCAAGACATGATTTGTCCTTTCGTACAATGGAAGAAATCTCTCTAGGCATCTTGAGTGATCAGGTCTAGAAATGCATAGATATGCTACTTTGGTTAAGAATTAACCCTAAAGGGGATTCCGAGTCATGTAATCGAGAAAGAGTGGTCGAGCTAACCAAACAAGGATGACATATGCTCGCCTTGGGCTTGAGCGATATCATGAGGCAAAGAGAATACATATGATTGAATATTTGTAGAGATTTGTCTAATACGATCTTTGTGTACACTTAGGAGTTGAGACGTCCTTTTAGGGGCTGCTACCAATTAATGATCGAGTAGGAGTACTCGCGTTATGTCTAAGTGCACATGAACCTATAGGGTCACAGGCTTCCACTTCTCTGCATGTCTAGTGGGAATCTCGCGATCTAAAACTACAATGGTTCTTGTTTAAGTGGCAGCAAAATTTTAATTTGCACTAGTGTACCCTACAGGTTTCCCTAAAGTGGTATGAGAGCCTTCCTATGTAGTTTTAGATTCAGATTGATTATATATGGCGTTATGTAGAAGTTGTAGATTTGATCTATTGCTATTCTGGTGGTATCTCAAAAATCTATTTATGGATTGAAGCAAGCATCCCAGAGTTAGAATATTCATTTTGATGAGGTAGTTAAAGGGTTTGGCTTCATCAATAAAGAAAAGACTTGTGTTTATAAAAAGGCTAGTGGGAGCACACTTGTATTACTAGTCTTATATGTGGATGATATATTATTGATTGGGAATGACATTCATATGCTAGAGTCTGTTAAAGCCTCGTTGAAAAATAGTTTTTCTATGGACTTAGAAGAAGCAGCATATCTTGGGAATAAAGACCTATAGAGATAGATCAAAGAGGCTAATTGGATTAAGTTAGAGTACTTGCATTGATAAGTGATGGGATTCGTAGCATAGAAAACAAAAATTTTCCTACGAGATGTAAACGAAAACCTAGATCCAATCTAGAAAACCAAGATCCAATCTAGAAGAAGCTTGCAACGAGAGACAGATCATATCTACATACCCTCGACGAACACGTCAACGCAGCGGAGAATTTGACCGTTGTCGATGAAGCCCGCAGCCTCCCGCAGCTAGGTTATACCTCTCAGCCGCGAGAGGGATCTTCTCGTGTTCTAATCCAATCAAGCACCGCAACGAGCGGCACCTCCGAGATGTGCACACGTACGGCTCGATGACGTCTCCTCCTTCTTGATCCAGCAAGGTGAGGTGGAGAGGTAGATGAGATCTCCAGCAGCACGACGGTGTGGTGGTGGATGTGGTGGAGAAATTCCTACAGAGCTTCGCCTAAGCAGCTGCGGGAGAGGAGTAGATGGGAGAGAGGGAGGGGCTGGCGGCTAGGGTTCAATGGGGGGCTGCGCCCAGCCCTCCCCCCCTTTATATAGGCTCAGTACTGTTCACGTGAACAGTACGTGAACAGTAACTTGCCTCCCAAGTTCCCCCTTTTTCCTTTATCTTATCTCTCCTATTTTTAAGGGATATCGATCTTATCCATCTAGGAAGGGGGGGTTACTGTTCACGCGACACTATTCACGTGTGTACTGTTCATGCAGTACCCTTGGTCCATGTGGACCCCTCCGGGATAAGTGGGCCCTACTCTAGAACCCTCCGGAACCTTCTAGAACTTCTCCGGAACTCTGCCGGAAAAATCCCGAACCTTTCCGAAACCCTAAAAATACTTTCCCATATATGAAATTGTATCTCCGGACCATTCCGGAGCTCCTCGTGACGTCCTGGATCCCATCCGAGACTCCGAACAAAATTTCGGTCTCACCATATTAATATCTCATTCTCTACCCTAGCATCAATGAACCTTAAGTGTGTGACCCTACGGGTTCGGGAATATGCGGACATGATCGAGACACCTCTCCGATCAATAATCAATAGCGGGACCATGGATGTCCATATTGATTCCCACATATTCAACGAATATCATTTATCGGTTGAACCACGATGTCGAATGTTCCATTCCTTTGTCTCACGATATTTTACTTGCCCGAGATTTGATCGTCGGTATCACCATACCTAGTTCAATCTCGTTTCCTGGTAAGTACTCTTTACTCGTTCCGTAATACAACATCCTCTGTGACTAACTCCTTAGTCCCTTGCTTGCAAGCGATATCGAATGTGCATTACCGAGTGGGCCCAGAGAATATCTCTCCGTCACGTGGATGGACAAATCCCACTCTTGATACATGCAACCCAACAAGTACTTTCTGAGATACCTGAAAGACACCTTTATGATCACCCTGTTACGGCGTGATGGTTGATGCCCTCAAAGCATTCTTCCGGTACTAGGGAGTGGCATTATCTCATGGTCGAAGGACTAGAACATTTAACATATGATAGCTGAAGCAAATAAAACTTAGTGACACGATCAAATTGCTACGCTCAACTTGGGTCTATCCATCACATTATTCTCCTAATGATATGACCTTGTTATTAATTAACAACTCATGTTCATGGTTAGGAAACCTTAACCATCAATTAATCAACAAGCTAGTGTTAGAGGATCACTAGGGACACGGTGTTGTTTATATAACCACACAAGTAATAATGTTTCCAATTAATACAATTATAGCATGGAGAATAAACTTTATCATGAACTTGAAATATGACAAATAACAACTTTATTTATTGCCTCTAGGGCATATTTCCAACAATAAGGTGTTGAATCGGTTCAACACATAAGAGGAAAAGAAATGGTTCTTGCCTATGTCGCATGGGATAAGTCTTAACAAGAGTCAGTGTCCTTTGACCATTGATGAGCGAGACTGTATGAATAAGATTCCATATGTTTAGCTATTGGATCTATCATGTCTGCTATGTTATGTACTCGAAGATGTTTCATATGCTCTAAATGTTATGAGCAGGTACTAGTCTGATCCAGGTGAAGGTCAGTAGACAACAGTTAAGAACATCCTTAAGTACTTGAGAAGAACTATAGATGCATTCTTGGTCTATAGAGGTGAGGAAGAGCTTGTTATAAATGGTTACACCAATACAAGCTTCCAAACTGAAAAAGATGATTATCGTTTGCAATCTGTGTTGATATCTATTTTGAATCGAAGGGTGATGAGTTGGAATAGTTCCAAGCAAGAGACTATTACTGATTCTACGACAGAGGCTGAGTACATCGCTGCTTCTGAAGCTACGCAGGGAGGCGTTTGGATAAGGAAGTTCGTCACTAAACTGTGTTGTGGTTCCAAGTGTCTCCAGTCTATTGGATCTCTATTATGATAATAAAAGAACCATTGCACAGGCTAAGGGACCAAGGTCTCACTAGAAATCAAAACACATGCGTAGGCGATATAATCTCATACGAGAAATCATTGAGATAGGAGAGTAAATATATGCAAAGTACACACATATTTGAATGTTGCTAATACACACATATTTGAATGTTGCTAATCTGTTGGCAAAGCCTCTCCCACAGCCGAAGCATGAGGCGAACACAAGAGCTATTGGTAATAGATACTTAAAATGATTGACTCTAATGCAAGTGGGTGACTGTTGAAAATATGCCCTAATGATAATCATAGAGATGATCATATTTCTTTTGTATTCATGATAGATTGAATAATACACTTGAATAATATCTTTAATATTGATAAGTAAGTATGTGACTTGCTTGTGAAATTCTATATTAATACGCGTGATGATTATTCTAAAGTGATCCCTCGTCGATAAAACATATGGAGACACATATGTTTAGGCTAGCACATGTATTGGTTGATGACTAAGTAGGAGTACTTACCTCATTTCTAAGTGCACACAAACCTATAGGTTCGCAGGCTTAAAGGGTTGGGACCCTATTCGGATTAGGATCCGAATTCTATTGGGCCTCGAGTCCTAATACGCTTCTAGTGTAGACACCCATTATGAGGACTCCTATAAAATGAGAGGGGACGTAGGCTAAGGGTTTACCTCAGTACGGAATCTCCGAAACCCTGGTCGGTCACCTCTCCCATGCCTAAGCCTTGCTACCCAGAGCTAGCACTCCGGCACTCGGTGTTCCTTCCCCCTACGTGTGGAAACCTTGGAGGCGTCGATGCGAGCTACAACGCTAAGACGATCCACTACTTCCAGGAGAAACCATACTGAGCCAGTATGAACATGATGATGCACTACAACAACTCTACTTCCGCTACTCTGCGTGTCTAGTGGTAATCCCGTGATCTAAACTGTAGCGGTTCATGTTTAACGCGGTAGAAAATTTTAATCTGCGTTAGTGTAACCTACCCATTTCCTTATAGTGGTATCGGAGCTTTCCTGCTTAGTTTTAGATTCGAATTGCTTACATATGACAATAAATAGAAGTAGTAGATTGGATTTATTGCTGTCTGGTGGTCTGTCTATTCAATATATTGATTTTGTACTGGTCGATTCAATTGTGCACGATGTTCATGTCAGTATGCATAGATGTGTTTGTGATTTATGTTCCATGATTGTGCTGTTGTCGCTAACGCACAAAGACTCCATGGTCGGTTTCTGCCGTTAAGCCGTAACACGCGAAGATCAATTTGACTGGTTGAATCAATAGAGAGATCGGGACTCGATATTATTTTCGGGAATATGGTTAATGGGATTAATTCGAAGAGACTTCTATGGTCGAATTCATAGATTGGATTTGTGTTTTTTGAAGAGGTTTAGTTGTATTTAGTTGCGAGCATTTATGTCACATCCCAACCTATATAACATTGCGAGTCCACGTCATCTTTAAAATACGATTATATGCATAACTTGTTTTGTAGGATTGATGTGAATAGTATGGCCCGTTATGTATGCATGTGTCATCCGTAAGCACATGCTTAAAGGGTTAGAACCCAGTTCGGATTAGGTTCCGAATTTTATTGGGCCTGGAGTCCTAATGGGCCTCTAGTAGACACCCATTACGAGGATGCTATATAAGAAGAGGGGACATAGACTTGGGGTTTATCCTAGTCCGGAATTCTCGAAACCATAGACGTCACCTCTCACATACGCAAGTCGTGCTGTCTAGAGCTAGCACTCCGGTGCTCGGTGTTCCTTTCTTGTATGCGTGGATGCCTTGGAGGCGTTGCTGCGAGCTGTAACACCAAGACGATCCACTACTTCTAGGAGGAACCACGCCAAGCTGATAGGGCCATGACGACGCGCTATAACAACTTTGTTTTCGCTTCTCCGTACCTCTAGTGATAATCTCGTGATTTAAGACTGCAGTGATTCTTATTTAATGCGTAATAAAATTTAATTTATGCTACTGTGGTCTACCTGTTTTCCTACTATCTTATATATACATCTGCGAGAATTGGGTTTTTTTGACCTGAAGTGCCCTGCATACGATGAATCTTGTAAAAATTATACCAGGGTATTGCAAAAAGTTTAGAATGAATAATTTAATTCCTCGAAAATCTGTATGGAATCCTCCAGTCAACTCAAGAGTTAAGACTGGATAGCTCGTTCAACGGGGCTGCTACAGAACAGTGTATACATAGACTGGTTCCCGTAGACCGATGGGCCTATCCGAATGATATGTCCCACCTGTCAGTATGAGCGTTCTGGTGGGGTCCATGGTAGAGCCGTTTCATCCGAACCCAATCATAGGTGAGGTCGCATCGCAGCCATCTGTTGGGAGTTGGCCACTAGCCTTTATGTTTGTTGGGGATCGTTGGCCTAACCCAAACTAGAAAAACTCGGTTTTGGTTTAGTTTAGCGTGTTCTAAGTGATGTGTTCCGTGGACGTTGTGCGTGGATTTCACCAGGTTTGGGGCATCATGGATGACAAACATCTGTCAATATTTTGTGATGGAAGAAGTCTTTTTATATCTTTTCTTTGGAAGAAGTTTTTTTCTTATATCAATCCCGACAAATGAGTGCACTAGAGTATATCGTATTTAAACTTCTCAAATGCTAGAAAACGTGCACTATTTGACGCGAACGAGCACATACAGCCCGTGGGGAGCAGACTGATGCTTTAATTGTTCAAAATATTACTGCTGCATGTATGTGACTTTTTTTTGTCGGGTAACACTAGATAAGAGGAGACCACCGCATGAGCCAAATGATAGTGTGGTGTCATTTTCATCCTGCCACTTGAGGTTTTCATAATTTCGTGATAATTTATGTATATTTGAATCTAAAAAGTAAAAAAAAATCCATATCTTTCAAATCGAGCATGCGATCGATTCACAGTCCGTTTGAACCAGTCGTGTTTCTTGTGTCAAGGGCTTTAAAACAAGACTAACATTTAATATATTTTGGTTTCATTTTAGTAGCATCACTTATAGTTTTGACCAACAATCATGATTAACCGTTTCCCAAACAGGTTCACCAATTTTATTTGGACTTGGATAGTTGCAAGGGAGGTGCGAGGTTTATCGTTCCTCACATGGATCCCCCATTCACATTCCTCCAATTTTCTGAAGTGATTCTCTTTTCCACTTTCCCATTAGATAGATACCGAGTAGGACCTAGACCATTAATTCAACGGGTTCCCTTTTCCAATTGTCGCTCAGATAATGCCCCTCGAATAGATGTTAGAGTAGAACTTAGCTTCCATCGTTCTTCGGACGGGTTCCCTTTTCCAATCATCTCTTAAGTAGATGTCGAGTAGGACTTAAGTTTCACCATTTGCTGGATGGGTTCGGTTTTTCAATTTCATGTTAGAAAGATATCAGATAGGACTTAGCTTTCACTGTTCCTTGGATGGCTTCTCTTTTCCAATTGTCACTTCGATAATGTTGAATAGGAGTTAGCTTTCATCATTTATTGGACATACCCTTGTCCAATTTCCCCTTAGATAGATGCCGGGTAGGACTTAGCTTTCACTGTTTCCTAGACAGGCTTCACAATCCTACTGCCCCTCAGCTAGATATCAGTGAGGCATTAGGTTTCACACTATCCCCTAGAGGTTCCGCAATTCAACTTAGATGTCGAATAGGTTGTAACTTTCACTATTTTATAGATGGGGTTTCCATTCCTATTTTCTTTTTGTATAATACCAACTTGTTTCCAATTAATGTGAATCTTGCTTTCTAGTTGGGTGCTTATGGCACTTGCTTTTTATGTGATACAGACTTGCTTCTATTTATGGTGAAACTTGCTTTCTAGCGAAGTGGCTATGCTAAAACTTTTTATTTATGTTGTATCAACTTGCTTCCGTCATAGTGAAACTTGCTTTCTACTCAGGTAATACCAATTTGCTTTCGTTTAACCTAAAACTTGCTTTCTGTTCTTATAATGCTAAGTTGCTTTCATCTCTGATGAAACTTACTTTTTAGTTGAGTGCTTGTGTTGAGACATGGTTTGTATTTGGGTGCTTATGTTGAAGTTTGTTTTTCATGTAATATCAACTTACTTTTGTTTATCGTGAGACTCGTTATCTATTTTGAAACTATCTTTAAATGCAATACCAACTTGTTTCAATCTATGGTGAAATGTGCTTTCGTTCATGTGCTACCAACTTGTTTCTGTTTAGAGTGAAACCTATTACCCATTCATGGAATATCAACTTGCTTCCAAAAAAATTACTTTTGTCCTTGAAAACGATTATATAGGTAAAGCAATTTCAGTTGAAAATATCACACTATGTTGCTTTTAGCATATGAAAATATCACACTACGTTGCTTTTGGCATATGAAAAAAATCAAAGTATTCCCATCATAGTAGACCTGCTGTGTTGCCATTTTTTTGTTTTGAAATATATAAACAAGAAAAACTTAGGCTTATATCCGTGCTTTTAGCAAAGTACCTCATTGATACAAATAGGTAACTTTATTTCTAACTTGCTTTTATCATCTCAGCTATGGGTTCCCTATTCCAACTTGTTTTTCATGTAATGCTGTTGAGATTGGTAAACCGCCGATCTTATGTATGAGAGGGTATCTTGAAGCTGGATCAAATCACCAATGACAAGAGATTTTTATACAGGTTCGGGCCTCTGGAAGAATAATAACCCTATGTCATGTGAGTCTTATATTGATCTTGAGACAAGGTACAAAGAGGTATTGGCTAATCTAGATTGGATCTACTACTAGTCAGAGGTGGATGTCAAGGTTGATCTTCCCTTCTACTTGCTCAGAAGTCTTCAGTTTGGGCTTCTGGCTATCCAAAGTTTTCTTGTCTAGACTTGTCTTCTGTCAAGGCTTGTCTTCTCCATAGGGTCTCGAGGTCCTTTTATAGAGGGTAAACCGTATCGAGTACAGACTCGTCTCTAAGTAAGACTCAATCATCCTTAAACGTCGGGATTGAATTCTTTGTTTAAGGAGTACCGGAGACCTGGGGGTGGTTTCCTTATCGACCTAGAGTCCCTCTCCGAAGTACACATCATCCCGGGTATCTAGAGTACCCCTAGGTCTCTATGTACTCATAACGGGTATTGTCGTAGTATACAGTAGAGTTGTACTACTCATCGTCAAATACCAACTTAAATCCGTTTATGTTGAAACTTGCTTTCTTACTGGATGCTTATGTTGAAACTTGCTTTTCATGTAATACTGACTTGCTTCCCTTTGTGGTGATACTTGCTTTTCGTTCATGCACTATCAGCTTGCTTCCAAGAAAACTTGCTTTTGTGTCCTTGACAACCATCTCCCCGAGGGGTCAATACCTTTTCCAATTCCCCCCTAATAGATATCAGGATGGCTTATCTTTCACCATTCTGCGGATAGGTTCCCTTTTGAAAATGCCCCTTAGATAGATGTCGGCGAGGGTTAGGCTTTCAAATGTTTTTCTTAATGAGTTCTCTTTTCCAATTGTCCCTTAAATAAATGACTGGAGGGTTTAGCTTTCAATGTTTCACAGATGGATTTTTTATCTATTGCTTTTTAGTATGAACTATTTTGTTTTGACTTGCTTTTTTTCAAACTGTGGAAACTTTGTTTTTGAATTGTTGTTTATTTCTTTTCCTTACTACACAGATTGGCTGGTTTTGGCGTCAAGCTAATGTCTAGTGTTTGATCGTGTAATGGCTTGCTTTTCGATGTCGTAATCTTGCTTTTTCAATTTTGTGAAACTTTGCTCTCCAATTGACTAGTGATTTTATTCTTTTTACGTATCTTTTAGTTTGCTTAGGATTTAATTTAGGGTTTGTAGTTTAGAGTTAGGGGTGGACTTTAGATTACTTTAATTTCCAAACAGATTATTCAAATTGTAGCAACTTGCTTTCTTGAATTGCAGCAATTTGTTCCTTTCTAGCTCTAGCAACTTATTTTCAAATTTTACCAACTTTCTCTTTCAAATATTGTCAAAAAGATTTTCATAATGTAGTTACTGCTCCCAGTCTAATTATCGAGGGTTGCGTCTGAGGAAAAATGAACATGCAAAGAATCTACTGCAATAATAGGAAAAAATCTCATCAAAATGAAACCAAAATATATCAAATATTTGTCTTATTTTGAAGTTTGTTACATGGAACACGATGGTTCAAACGGATCATAAATCGGATGCAAGATTCAAAAGATATGAGTTTTTGAATTTTTGGACTAAAATATCCACTGGCTTGTTGCGAAATTACAGGAAAAAACCTAGGGACCAAGATGCAAAATGGGCAAGACAAAACAGGCAATGGGTGGCTTCAGCTGTTTGGGCAGTTTCATTGAATCGTGTGCTAGAAAATTCAGTTGAGCTGCGTGATGGATGTGCTGCCTAAAAAAGAAAGTGCGGAAGAGATACGTTTCGGGATATCTCATATCGGGTGTGCGCTCGGTCAATTCTTTGAGAAGTCATGGGAAATTGTATACCACTACTACCAATTCTAACACTGCAGCTCACTAACCGTTTGATCCTTGTATTCAACCTTCATTGGTCTCCAACTCTTGATAGGCGTTCTCTCTCTCTCTCACCTCCTTTTTTGAGAAGTCATGGAAAACTGTAAACCACTACTAGCACTTCTTTTTTGTGTGAAAAAGGAGATTGGAATTAAGCATCAACTGAATTACAGTCTGCCCTTAGCAAGCACCGGACACATTCGGGGGCATCATGCAACAAAAAAACCATTACACTGCTCTGTCCTAGCATATTTAGCTAACCCATGGGCCACTCGATTCTGATGCCGGCTGCACTTCTGCACTGAGGCTGCCCTGCTACCAGACATTTGCAACTGAAGTTCTTTGATACTGAACGCATACCTCGAGCAGCCGGGTGTTCTGTCCTAAATCGCGCAAAGAAGATCAGTACAATCTGACTGAAGAACCACTGGTGCATTCGTCTAGATCAAAGCCAAACGATAGCCTTCCACAGCTGCTTGCAATTCCGCCTCGAAAGCACCTGAGCAGTGTTCCATATGTCTCCAGGCCGTGAAAAACACCGCTCCCGCCGAATCCCATAGCACCATTCCAATTCCCGCTGACCCATCCGTCGCCAGAAAGGAGCCGTCAATGTGCAGCACCGTTCAGCCATGACCCGGAGAGAACGAAGCCAGACTGGGAGGAACAGAATCTATTGGTTGTCCGGGAGAAGGCACAGGACTTTGGAGACCTGCCATCGGACTCTTACCTTTCAGCGGATCCCGCTCATCGCGTTGTCGTATCGTGAGCAGTGACTCAGCATAACTAACGAGGAACTGCTTAGTCGTAGTGACAGGGGGAATGGGCTTGTTATGCATCACCTCGTTCCTCAAAAACCATATGCGCTAGATCACCAGAAAAACCAGATCTCTAACGAAGCAGAGCATCTGGCAAGGACATTAAACAGCCACTCTGGCCCCAAGTTTGACATGTCACATTGCTTGGGCAATGGCCGCTCCTCCCGCATCGAACTCCAAACTATACTCGCGTTTCGACAAGAGACCAACACGTGGAACGAGTCTTCCGATGCAGTACCACACAATTGACATGTATCCACGACTTCCAAATGGCGAAATCTCTTATTTGACATAGTAGGTAAGGCCCCAGCGAGTACCTTCCAAGCTGTGATCTTCATCTTCTGTGGAACTTTAGCCTTCCACACATAATCCCACAAGGCACGAGAACCGCTTGGATTAGAGCTCGAAGCTCCAGTGGCAATGTCTTGGCCAATGTCTGAAACTGCTAGATGATAAGCACTACGCACTGTGAAGATCACATTCTTGTCATAATGCCATGCAAGAAAATCCTCCTCCAACCGGGGTGAAGTTCTAATCTGAAGCACCCATTCAATATCCGCAGGCAAAAAATACGTATTCAAAAGGTTCATATCCCATCTGCCATTGTCATCAAGAAAATCAGAAACCCATTTCATACGACAGTGACGCCGTTGCGAAATCGGCCTTAGCGAACCGGTTCTTGGAATCCATGGTCTCTCCAACACCGGACTTGGCACCCATTACCTATTATCCAAATGATTCCTTTCTTCAGTAACTCCAGACCATGCTCAACTCCTTTCCAGACCGGCGAAGGAACACCCTTAAACGCTGTGTCAATGAGACTACCATGAGGATAGTATTTCGCTCGCAAGAGCCGGGCGCATAAGCTCTCAGGAAACTGAATAAGATGCCACGCCTGTTTTGCGAGAAGGGCTTGGTTGAAACATCTCATATCCCGAAAGCCTAAACCCCCATGACTTTTAGGCAGGATCATCTTATCCCAAGAAATCCAGTGAGTACGCCTCTTCCCATTCTTCAACACCCCCACCAATAATTCCTAATCAACCGAGTAATGTCATCACAAATAGACATCAGAAGTTTGAAGACACTCATAGCGTATGTTGGAATTGCCTAAGCTACTGATTTAATTAGAACCTCCTTGCCACCAATAGACAGGAGCTTTTCCCCCCAATCAATGAGCCTCTTACTGATCTTTGCTTGCAAAGTCTGAAAATTTCCTTTGTGTAATCTTCCTTCTGGCACTGGTAAGCCAAAGTATTTTGGACCAAACTCAGTTTGCACCACTTGTAGCAGGGCCTTAATGCTTTCCTGACCATTCTCAGAACAGCCATCCCCAAACATTATAGAGCACTTAGATGGATTGATTAGCTGCCTAGTTCCTGCTGCATAAGCCCGCAAGACCTCCTTAACAATAGCTGCTTGCGGGACCGTGGCGCGGAAGAATAACAGACTATCATCAGCAAAAAAGAGGTGAGATATACCTGGTGCGCGGTGCCAAATTTGAACAGGCGTGAGCCCTTGTGTCTGGACAGCATTCTTCAACAAGGTAGACAAAGTATCAGCAACGAAGAGAAACAGAAAAGGTGATAAAGGATCACCTTGGAGCAGTCCTCTGGACGGTTTAAATTGTTGCTGAAGAGAACCATTGAAATTGACAGAGTAGCGGACGGAACAGACGCATGACATGATCCACATAACCCACTGCACCGAGAACCCAAGCTTTAACATGGCCCTTTCCAGGAAATCCCAATCAACACGGTCATAAGCTTTCGATAAATCCAGCTTGTAAGCGCAGAAGCTTCGATCGACCAACTTGCCGTGCTGAATATGATGCAAACATTCAAAAGCTATAATAGCATTATCTGTAATCATCCTCCCTGGGATAAAAGTGCTCTGATTCTCTGAGATAATATCGCCAAGAATAGGCCGAAGCCGATTCACAAGGCATTTAGCCATCACTTTGTACAAAACATTACACAGGCTAATGGGTCTAAAGTCCTTGAGCTCCACTGGCTGGTGTATTTTTGGAATCAAAACAATGGAGGTGTCATTAACTCCGGCAAGCATAATCCCATTAGCAAAAAAGTTCTTAACATCATCAGTAATTTCAGATTTCATCACTGCCCAATTGCGCTGGTAAAATCTGGCAGGAAACCCATCCAGGCCCGGTGCTTTTAAGGGTCCTATTTGAAACAAAGCATTCGAAATTTCTTCGTCAGAAAAGGGTTGGCATAACTCATTATTCATCTCAGTCATTACTCTTTCCTCCAGCAATTCCAGAATCGGTTCAGGGTACAGAGTAGGGTCCTTTGTGTACACCTCCTTGAAATAGGACGTGGCCATCCGTTCCATGTCTAAGGGAACAGTGCACCACGACCCATCTGCTCTTCTCAACTTCTTGACATAATTCTTTTTAGCTCTCCAGACAGCCTTCTGATGGAAATAGTGTGTGTTACGATCACCCTCTTTTAACCAGAGGGCTCTGGAGCGTTGTAGCCACATCATTTCCTCTCTATACAGAAGTTCGTTCATTCGATCCATTTTTGCCCGAATCAAACCCAGGTCTGCACCAGCAGAGTTCAAGGACGATATTTTCTTCCTCAAACTTTTCAATTGGTAAAGAACGTTACCAAATTTCTCTTTACTCCAAAGCTGCAAGTCCTTCATCACAAATTTGAGAGAAGCAAAGACTGAAAGTAAATCACCTCCAGGGGAGGATTTCCTCCAGGCTTGCTCAACTATTTCCGGTAGCACAGCCTCCCGTTCCCACATCACCTCATACTTAGCCTCCCGCTGTCTGGGCCTCGTATTTGCTTCCGGTTCCAGGCGAAGCAAAATTGGAGAATGATCAAATTGAGGTGAAAACAGGTGGATCAGATCAGCATTCACAAATAAACTTTGCCATGATCTATCCACACATGCATGATCTAATCTGACCCGCACGTTGGCCCTGCCGAGGCGTCGATTATCATATGTGAACGGCCGTCCCTGAAAACCCAAATCCTCCAACTTGCACAACGACAAAGTGTCACGAAAAGCAGCCATTTGGTGCTCGGACCTCAACGCCTTGGAGAAGTGCTCATGCTGCGATAGAGCTTCATTGAAGTCACTGATCACCACCCACGGCAAATCCAGATCACGATGCAGGTCCAGCAGTTGTGACCACATCAAGCGTCGATGCTCCACTCTTGGTTCGCCATAAACAAATGTGGCCCACCACCACGAATCAGAGTTGCACTCATGAATCTTAACATCAATGAAACAGACGCAAGACTTCACCACTTCCACTTGGATTGTCTCATGCCAGAAGAGCACCAGACCACCACTCATACCATCACACCCCACAGCATGGAGACCGCGCAACCCCAAGCGTGGCCTAAGCAGCTTGATACGATCCACCGATTGCCGAGTTTCACACAAAAAAGCCAGACTTGGAGAATTAGCCCGACATAGGGCTAAAAGGTCCTGAACTGACTGGGAGTTCCCCATCCCCCGGCAATTCCACGACAGGAGATTTATTGGTCCCGGCGTTACTCCTCAAGGGAGCCCGCCGATCTCGCATATGAAGTGGAATCTAAAGAAGTATCACCATTCTTCCTCATCCACTTCGATTCAGGAGCACACACCTTTTTGTTTGATACATTTGCAACTTCTAAATCCAGCACAACAGCTACTCTCTTCTTAGAAGCAGAAGGAGTTTTGACATTCTCCTTGATGGTCTGCACAGCTTTCTTTCTTATAAATTTGCGCACTGGCTTACCTGCTGTTAGGAAAGAGTTTGAGGATAGTTGTGAGGGCCTAGAGTTTTGTAGATTGGTGCCAAGGGACATCTGTTCCTTTGCAGGCGGACCTGCCAACAACTGAGTATCAACCAGGGAGTCCTTGTTACTATTAACGTCCGGCAAATGGTGGCAAACTGTTTTCTCTGCTTTAGAAGCACCGAGAATGTCCGGACTTGCTCTCGAAGAACAGTCGGGTTTCTTACGTAGTTTCAAACCAATTGCAGCCTTGGCACTGCAATTTTCACGATTTGTATCAGAACATTGGTGAGGAACATTCTGGGCTTGTGATTCATCTACGAACCGTCGGCGCAGTGGAATGACTCTTAACCAAGCACCAGAGGCCTTATCATTCTTATTACTGTCACCTGCAGGGCAATCTTTATCAATGTGCCCAATCACACCACAGAGATAGCAAAATTCTGGTAGAAATTCATACTCCAAAGGGCACCAAAGGTCTTCGTCAGGGGCATCTCTATGGATGGTGATACCATGCAGCAATGGCTTGCGAATGTCAATCCTGACTTTGACGCGCAGAAATCTGCCTGCCGCCATCCCATTTTCTCCCACATCAACATCCAGACAAGAACCCAACTGGAAACCAATAGCTTCCCCTGCTTCCCAATTCATCATTCCCATTGGAATCCTATTAACCCGAACCCATATAGAAATTTCAGTGAATTGAATTTCATCAACTGACTTGGAAGCATCAAATGGAACCAGCACCATGAGTTCATGCCCACGCCCCACTGACCAAGGTCCATCCTCCAGAGCCCTCCGACGGCCCTCGGCCTGATTGAAGGAAATCAGAAAAACATTATCGCCCAAAGCTTTGCAATGAATACCTTTTGAAGGGCACCAAACTCTTCCCAAGGTGTTCGAAATAACATCCGAGTGAATTGGTTTTTGGGTTAGCACTTTAGCAACAGTGTGCCGGACTTCACTAGCAGCATCACCCACAGTCCGGCACGGCACAACCAATCTTTTCCGTTCTGCATCTGACAAGCGAAGAGAACTCATCATTCGGCCCAGCTCAGCATCTTTATCAACCATGGCGACGAGGACGATCGCTCGGTTAAATCCGAGCAGTCGATGAAAATCGAGAGGGAACCAGAGAAGCAGAGAAGACGACGAAATGGGGGCGATGAGGTCGGAGAACCGACGGGAAATGGCGAAGAACGAACGAGATGGAACTGGAGGAGTGGAGACGACAATGAGGCGGAGGCGATGAGGGCGGAGAATCGACGAGGAACTGCGAAGAACACCAAGGAAACAACCGACTTCGAGTCACCAGGGAGTCGCCGGGGAATCGCCTGTTGCCGACACGTGTAATCCACTAAGGGAACTGGGATGCTACAACAGTTTGATCACTACTAGCAATTCTAACACCGCAGCACACTAACCGTTTGATCCTTGTATTCAACCTTCGTTGGTCTCCAACTCTTGATAAGTGTTCTCTCTCTCTCTCTCTCTCTCTCTCTCTCTCTCTCTTTCTATATATATATATATATATATATATATATCTTGGCTCTGCTCTCTGCTTCTCCCATTCAGTCTCATGAGGGGGCACCATCGTCACTGCTGTCGTACAGATTCAACACTCCTCCCTATAGTTGAAGAGGGAGGCTGGGGCGGCAATGGCCCATAGTAGGCGACGACAGGGGCAGCTTAGCGAGGTGAGCACCCAAAGAAAATGTTAGATTCGATGGGGTGGTGGCTAATGAGTGTGGCGAATCAATGTGCTGGTGGAAGGAGAGAAAGGCAGAGAATGAAGGGAAGTCAAAGGAAGAAGATGATACATGAGGAGATGAGGAGGTGGGAGACAATTGATAGCTCTATTTAAAAGGAGAAGGGACACAACTACTGCTACTATACCATCATTTTTGGATAGCAATGCTCGTAAGCTTTATACAATTTGCTGGGATAATGAAGATGTTCCATGGAAAATTAATATAGCTAGAAATGGAGTTTCATGGATGTATCAAACGCCACATCATGTTCAAGTGACAGCAACAGCTTTCTCCCTTGCGGGTTTCCTCTTTGTAGGCTTCTCCCTCCCTTCCTATCCTCTCCGGCCTCTCCCCTTCCCTTCTTCGGTGCCTGGAGAAGGTGAACGAGAGATGCTAGACTGTTCCTCTAGTTATGTATATTATCGTTTTCCTCTTCAATAAATCTGCTCCTACTCAGATTTGTTTGGGAGACAAGCTGAGAAGGTCGTTTGCCATCGATGGTCATCAGATTTGGTTTTTTCTGGGGACACCAAGTGTCATGATGGCCCGTCTTGCTCCAGTTAGTCCGTCTCCTCATCCATCTAATTCGTTTCTACCTTCTTTCATTCCTACTCCCCTACTTGTCCTAGACCACGATGGTGGACGACAGTTGTAATTGGTTCTCAGAGAATTAGATCTGAGTAGCTCCTACCTTGTATGTTTTCTTTCTACAATAATTTTTCCTATTGCGTTCTTCTGGGTTTCTCACCGGATTTGGTTTTGAAATCCCCATTCTTCAACGAGCTTTGGTTCTCTATCACACTTTCAATTGGTTTCCTCCGTACATGCTTCTGATGGTTGTTTTAGATTAGTTTGAGTTGGGTGCATTCTATTCTGGTTATTTCTTGGCATCCAGCCTATTCTGCGTCGGCGATGACTCTACCCTTCATCTTCTATGCCGGCAGGATACTAGTCTTAGGTGTTGTTTTTGTCCCTCTATGAACAAGACCACTTCAACCTCCATCTGTCCCCCTATCTTGGGTTCTTAGTCTTGGCATAGGGATGGAGCTTTTTTACTATACCCTGGTACTCTTTAAACTGAAATTGGAGTACCAATAAAATCTGACCGTCCATCTGTAAGGGCAGAATAGACTTTCCACCTTTGCTAGCTTTCTCCTCCCAAATAGGCTCCTGCTCCAGCTGCTCCAGCGCGTCACGCCTGCTCTCCCGGCCACCGCCTCTCCTCGCCGGTGCACGCGGCTGCCGGAGCAACCAGCGCCGCCGCTCCTCTCCCCCGCGCCGCCGCCTCTCCGCGCGAGCGCACGCGGCCGCCGCTCCTCTCCCTGCGCCTCCACCTCTCCCCGCGGGCGCAGGCCGCCGCCTCTCCTCCCCCCGCCCCTCCGCCTCTCCCTCGGGCGTGTGCCTCCGCCCCTTCCCACGGACGCGGGCACATGGCGGGGCCGGCCGAGGCAGGCACGGCCAACCGAGTCGGGCGCGGGCGGCCGAGTCGGGCACGGGCGGGCGTGGGCGGCCATGGCGGGCGAGGGCGGCCGGCGCAGCACGGGCGGGCGTGGGCGGCCGTGGCGGGCAAGGGCGGGCGGTGGAGGGGCGGTGGACAGGGCGCCAGCGGGCGCCGGCGGCTGGACGCCGACAACGGGGGCAGGCGGGGTGTTTAGGCAGATTGAAAAAAATCAGCGAAATGGAATTGGGGACTAGGGTAATTCCAGTTTTAACCCTAATATCAGGGTACTCCCTATTTTTTCCCAAGTGTTTAGAGGTGGTACTCCATAAGTCTGGTATTAGAGTACCAGACAAGATGAACCGTTAGATTTCAACAAATGGATGGTCTATATTCATTTAGGGGTACTGTAAAAGAGCTCTAGGGATGGTGATTTCAGCATCATCGTCATAGCTATTACACGAAACTCATCGCCCATTTCAGAGGTACCTCTTTGGAGGCTGGTGCTTGTTCTTCTCCAACATCTACAACACCAGTCATCCAAAGTGTCCAACTGTTGCTGGGTAGCTGCACTTCTCAACATACTCCACCCTAGCGACATCAACGACGTCTAGATTGTAGGTCGAAACCGATCAGAGGCTACATCTTGGCTGCCTTTTTTCTCGCTAGTGGCGGTCGGTGTTTGGAGCTCATCGTCGGCGAGTTGCTACCTGGTCTGTGATGAGGAATCACAGAGGTCACATCATAATCCACCTTGAGCTGTTCGGCCACGTGTTCCCTTCAAGTTCATGATTGCAGCCACGTGTCCTGTGAGGGCACAATTGCAATTTTCCTTTTATGTTGCCCTCTCTTTTAATGTGGACTATATTGTCTGGGTGAGCCTTTGTTAGCCCACTTTAATTTAATCTAAGCAGAGTGTTATTTTAAAAAAAGGTCGAGGTGACTGTAATTGGAACACTAAAACAAAAGGAACATGTATGTCAAATCTGTGATGATTAAAATAATAGTAAACAACAATAGAATGACATGCACCTTCGATGCAACATGAAATGTGTCCAAGACCCTCTGAAGTCAACTTATGTTAAGGTCGTATGTCGGAGGCGTAGTACCATTTTTGGGCCTCATGCATTGTCCACATAAAGATGACCACCACCTAGTTTTGTTTCATCCAAACTACGCAAGTGCTTACTCAAATGCCACTTTTTCTCCATTGTTTCGAATTCTAGCATTAACTATCCAAATAATCTCTTAAGCTACTAACCAACAAATCACACCAACCAAGCTAATTTAAGGGTTTAAATTCGATTCACTGGAAGTTTCTCATTTCCCGTAGGATTTGACATGTGGCAAGAAATTGACTTTTCCTGTCAATTTTCTGTAATATACTAGTGAAGTTTATCTACTAACTAAAGAGGTTTAATGCTTCAGTTCTGTTGTTAGAGGCTAGAACTGAGACTTCCATGGACCATGGTTCATGCTAGAAGGCCTCACCTGGTGGCGCACCGCGCGCCAAGCGGTTGCACACGCTTGTATCTTGTTGTTGATAATTTTTATGTATAGTTCATAGAAATTATCGTAGAGCATACTTGCAGAGGAATTCTACAAGGACATTTACGTAAATAATCATGCACACTAATCAAGTTTTGAGTAAATTTTGGCTATGTGCTACAATTTCATATATCTTTGTTTTGTCCGGCAGGATACAAAGAGATGCAATGGTTACCTAAATTCTCCCTCAAACCTGTGGATCCTCATCACATGATGTGTGTATTTTTTTAACACTACTTTGTCATATCAAGCGATTTCTTGAATTTGGAAACAAAAATTCAAAAATTTTGCCTAAAGAGTATGAGCATAATTCACAATTTTGTGTGATCAATTCGTATCAAGTTATTTCTTTGGACTTCAAGACATAAATCATAGCAAAAGAATACGGACACAACTATTTATGCAGTCTTACTTAAGAAAAATATTAAAATTCAGCCATATTGAAATTAAAAAGAAATAGAGAGAAAATACTTTTTCATAAAATCTAAAACACTCATTTCTGAGGGATTCCATAGGCCCAACCATCTCATCCAGCCTGTTGGGCCCACATACGGCCCAAAGCCCAAATCAGGCCGCATAGAGCCAAAATCCCCGCGGGAGCCAATATACATCACATGAGCGAGTGCTATACCATCATCGCACACTGCCTTATGGGCCAAGCTCACGGTCCTTATATCTGCTTTGAAGTTCATTTTTTTCCATGCGCACGTGAGCCATGCTGTTTCTTTCTTCCACGTGTATCTCTTTGCTCTATTTGACTCTTTTGTCTTTCCTTCCGTTTGATTACTGTTTTTTTGGATAATCATCTACAGCAGGTGGATCTGTGAATTAGCTAATTAGCTAAGGAGCTAACTTTTACATGCTTTTTAAAAAATCCAAGATTCAAAAGTCTATAAGTTTTAATCAAATGTCTAAATCATGATTCATTTAAACTATCACATTCCTTAAAACATCAAAACAATTCTTGTGATTTATATGAGAATATAATTTTTAAAGGACAAGCACGCTAGGAAGATCCATATGTAACAAACACCACTGTTCAAATGGACCGTGATGTAAGACGCACAGTTTAAAAGCTACAATTTTTCGAATTTAAGACCTTTTAAAACAACAAGCACGCTGATCCATTATCTTGCAGGTTTCATCTAATTAAGCTCGCAAGGCTATGCTAGCATGCGGGAAGAAAGAAAAATAAGGTGTGGGGAAAGCATACAAAGGTAGCGATCTACGCGAGACTACGAAGAAGGGCCGCATCTCCGTGGGCACACATGGGCGACTCACGCGTTCGGTTAGTTCGGTACCCCCGGAGGGCAAGTAGTGCCCGGCCCACGGAGTGCAAGTCGGCTCTTCGACGTTTTTCTTGACAGTTTTGCTCTTAGATCGAGGGCCTGCGTTGTAAGCCGAATCGTTAGAGAAAACAGGCCTTGTGGTTCCTTCCACTTCTCGATTTTGAGTAGGCTCTCGATAGGTTGGTTGCCAGGAAGGCAAAGTTAGAAATAGGCTATTTTTCTCTATAAAAGTGGCATTGTCCAGTTTTCAGTTTGGTGTATTTTTGCTACTCCCGGAGGCGGGTTGCACAACATGGCGTAGTCGACGTCGATGAAGAAGATGACGAAGCACGTGAACGAAATGTAAAGCACAAGACACAATGTGGGAGAAAAGGGGAGCTCTTTATTAGATTGATCAAAAGTTACAGTACAATTGCCTCCCATCTTCTTTTATAGCCAAATCTAGTGAAGGGATAAGTATCCACTTAAGTGCTTACTTAGGGAAACTAAACCCACCCTCATGCAAGTGGGCCCCACATCCGGTGGGTCCACTAGTTTCCCAACACTCCCCCTTGGAAACTTATCACCTATAGCACATGTCCCAAAAACTCCGAAAAACCCAGTGGGAAAAATACTTGGAGAAAGGGCCCATGGCATACGTTGGTCATGGTGCACGAATTGCCTCATTAAAAACCTTGGTTTGAGAAACTTCGGTAAAACTCACCCAAGGGAAAAAGAGTAAAATTTATCTGATTATTCAACCAGATACTTGACTTTTTTGGTCAAGATTTTACTTATGAGTTTGCAAGGATTCTCCCCCTGAGCACTGCAATTCCCTAAGTCTTATCATACCTATTCCGCGTACGCACCTTTCAAAGGTCGACGCCGGTAATGACTTAGTGAATAAACCTGCTAGATTTTCACATGACTTAGTATGTAATATTTTTATTTCATCCATCTTTTGCAACTCATGAGCATAGAAGAACTTGGAGTTGATATGCTTAGTGAGTTTGCTCTTCACACAACCCATTTGTACTTGTGCAACACATGCTGCATTATCTTCATAGATAATTGTGGGGGTTTGTACGGCGTTCGACCCACATGACTTCTGTATATGGTTGATCATCCATCGAAGCCAAACACATTCTCGTGAAGCTTCATATAAGGCAATGATTTCTGAGTGGTTCGTCGAAGTCGATACAAGACTTTGCTTAGACGATTTCCATGAGACTGCAGTCCCGCCACATAGGAAAATATACCCTGTCTGTGACTTAGCTGTATGCGGGTCTGAAAGATACCCAGCGTTGGCATATCCAACCAAGGACAAGTCTTGATTCTTTCTAAAGAACAAGTCAAGGTCCTTGGTTCCTTGAAGGTAGCGAAATACATCCTTAATGCCTTTCCAATGCCGTTTGGTAGGCTTAGAACTATATCTTGCTAACAAATTCACAACGAATGCAATATCCGGTCTCGTGCAATTTGCAAATACATGAGTGCTCTTATTGCACTCAAATATGGGAATTCTGGTCCCAGAACTTCCTCCCCCCTCTTCCTTAGGTCTAAACGGGTTCTTGTCTTGCTGTAGAGACCTCCCAATCATGGGGACCTTCGAAGGGTATGCCTTTTCGAAGCTAAATCTTTCTAACATTTTCTGAGTGTAAGAAGACTGATGCACTAATATCCCTTCAGGGACATGCTCAAGTTGCAAACCTAAGCAATATTTGGTCTTGCCCGAGTCTTTCATTTCAAATTCTGAATTTAAGTAAGAACTTGCTTCATCAATATCCTCGGGTGCGCCAATGATATTCAGATCATCTACGTATACCTAGATTATACATAATCATCCTGGGACCTTCGTATAAATACACAAGGGTAATCTTCGTTGCTCGTGTAGCTTTTCTTACTTAGTATCTCGCTTAAGTGATTATACCACATTCTGCCAGACTGTTTGAGTCCGTATAGTGACTTTCTAAGTTTCACACTATACAGGCTCCTATTTGCTCGGTATGGGAATACCTTCTGGTACCCTCATGTAAATGTCCGAATCCAAGTTTCCGTACAGGTATGCTGTTACCACATCCATTAGTTTCATTTCTAGATTCAAATTAACTGCCATTGAGATTAATATCTAAAGGTAATTCCATCCATGACCGGGGAATAAGTTTCCTTAAAATCGACTCCAGGTCGTTGAGTGAAACCTTGTGCAACAAGCCTTGCTTTGTATCTGACCACCTCATTATTTTCATTTCTCTTACGAACAAAGACCCACTTATGACCTACATGGCGTATGTGGTGAGGGGTTAGGCTTACGGGCCCAAATACCTCTCTATTGTTCAGAGATAATAATTCCGCGGTGATTGTCTCTTGCCATTCTTTCAATCCGATCGTTTTTTACAATCGGCAAGCGATACAGGCTCGGGATCAAGATCAATAATCTTCGCAATCTTATTCGCAAAATAAATATCGACATTGGTTGTTACTCTATTCAAAGATTCCCCTATTTCTGCATAGTTTATGCCCATTTCGTCATGGAGCGCTTCCCTTTGCTCATCGCTATTTTTGGTAGCGGGAGCAAGGTCCTTTAGCTTTCCTGTGCCAATGTGTGCGCACACATCTCCGCTAGGTGCTTCCTCCAATGGAAGGTTCAAGTTAGGAACATTTTGTTCTGTACTTGTGCCAGATCTCAACTGACTCCCCTTATTCTTTTGGGTCGCTTCAGTGGTTTTTTCGTGGTAAGTCCTTCTTGTCCTTTTTTGCCGAGCGTCCCCGGGTACTTGGGACACGAAGGACCGGAGTTCTTGTCTTTTTATTCTGAGGCCTTTGGACGGGAACGGGTATACTTTCATCATTTCTTGGTATTTCAACCCTCTCCGGTGCATTGCGTGCGGGCACATGCGACTTAGTTACAAATTTTAAATCACTAAAGTGATCCGGCAGGTGATTCGCTAATGGTTGCAAATCAATTATTTTCTAGACCTCTCTATTTGCTTCACTAGTACGCGGTCATGTGCTTGGATCCCCGTGGCTTGCCACGTAATTTCGTGACATTTTTCATCAAGAGGTTGATTTCCTCCCCCTAATGTCGGGAAATGATCCTCATCAAAATGCAATCATCAAAGCGGGTTGTATGGCAATCTCTAGTCATGGGTTCCAAATACTGAATAATGGAGACGGTTTCATAACCGACATAAATCCCAGACTTACGGAGTGGCTCCATTGCTGATCGCTGAGGTGGTGGTATAGGTACATATACCTGGCAGCCAAACCTTCTAAGGTGGAAAATTTTCGGTGCCGACCCTTGTGCTAGTTGCATAGGAGAGTGGATGTTATAGGCCGACAGTCTAAAATTAATGAGATTTGCAGCGTGTAGCACTGCGTGTCCCCAACATGTTGTTGGTAAACTACAACTCTGTAATAGCGGTCTGGCAATGAATTTGATTCTTTTAATTAATGCCTCTGCCAAACCATTCTAGGTATGGACATGAGGTACTAAGTGCTCAACCTTAATTCCCATGCCTAGGCAATAATCATCAAATGCTTTTGAAGAAAATTGCTAGCGTTATCCATTCTAATGGACTTTACTTGATAATCTGGGAATTTATTTTTAATCTGAATGATCTGCGAGATTAGCTTTGCAAAAGCATGATTTCGCGTAGATAGTAAGGAGACATGCAACCATTTCGAGGACGCATCGATGAGCACCATAAAGTACCGAAATTTCCCTGACCGGGGCTGAATAGGACTAGATATCCCCTTGTATTCGTTCTAGGAAGATAGGGTTTTCATCCTTCACTTTCAAAGTGGATGGTCGAATAATTAATTTCCCCGTGGCACATGCGGGGCACACGAAATCTTCTGATTGGAAAGTTTTTCACATTAATATTATGACCATTAGAGTTGTTAATAACATTTCTCATCATTCTTAGATCGGGGTGGCCAAGCCTATCATGCCATAGGTGGAATAATTCAGATCTTTTGAAAACAAGTTTAAAGGCAGTGTACATCAGGGATGCTACAATTCTAGTGTAGTAAAGCCTGTTTTCAAATGAAGAAAGTTTTTCTAATACCCTCTTTCCATGTGCATCGCGCTTAGTGATGAGTAGATATTCTTTATCATTTTCATCATTGGTTTCTACATGGAAACAATTAGCACGAATGTCCTTAAAACTAAGGAGTGTTCTAGTCGATTCGGGGTACAATAATGCCTCTTCTATTGTCAAAATTGTACCCATTGGAAGTATAATTGTGGCTCTTCCGGAGCCTATTATACTAGAACTGCTACCGGCGATTATCATGATACTGCCCGTACTTTTGCAAATAGACTGGAAATATTTTATCTCTCTTAGTATGGTGTTAGTCATGCCACTGTCCATAAGGCATACTTCCTCCATTTGGTGCCACACGTGTTCTAAAATATTGCATCTAATTAATAACGTTGCGAGTAAGTACCAAACATAATTAAATACATACACATTTCAGAACATCACCTGCCATAAATGAATAAATGTTGAATAAATGAATGAGTCCGAATATCATCCAAACACTGAAAGAATAAAGTGTATGCTCTCATAGAGCTTGCAAATCAATTCAAGAATTATTAATGTATCTAAATGACTAAGGCATGAATGAAGATAACTTAGTGCGCTTCTGGCACTAGACGGAATTAGCTACAAAGTAGCCTGAGATCTCCTCACTGATCTGCTCGGGAGTCATACTTCCTCCTCGGCAATCACGGCTGCGGCCGCGGCGATGTCGAGAGGCGATGACTACCACCGTCCGAACCGGGATGTCCACCTGCATGGGCCCCACCATATCAAGCGGAGCTACAACTGGCACTGCAACCGCCGGAGGAGCCCCCCTTGAACAACTGCAAGGTGTGCCTCACGCCTTCTCTAGGCCTGGTAGGCGTCAACCACGTGCTGGGGCTCTTTGCATTAGCGAGACCAATGCCCATGGCAGCCACACTTGAAGCAATCCTGATCCTGCTCACCATATGGCTTGTCATGGAGCTTGGCCTTGCCAGTCTTGGGTGGAGCGGCCTGACCTTGCGGGCCACAACCATCTTCCCCTTGCCACCTCTTCCCCTCTTTTTCTTGAGAGGAGTGCACACCTTGTAGCTTGCATTGGCCTCATCCTGCGCCTCCGCCACCTGGAGTATGTCAATGAGTTCTGCATACTCACTAAACTGACTCTGGCCTGCATGGCGTCGGGGTGGAAGGTAGAGAGAGTCTCTTTAATCTTCTGGGCATCTGTGGTAATCTTGCCACACAGCTGAAGGTTAGTACAAATGCAGTGCAGCGCAGAATTGTACTCACCAACCATCTTGAAGTCTGCAAACCTCAGACGGACCCACTCCTGCTCTGCTTGGGGCAGGATGGTGTACTTCAGCTTCTCGAACTGCTTCTTCAGGGCGGTCCACAGGGCAAGCGCACTCCTCTCTGTCATGTACTCATTCTTGAGAGTACTACAAAGATGGTGCCTGAGGAAATGAAGTGCCTAATCATTCTCCTCCTGGGTGATGATGGTAACATGCCTGGTACCGACGCCGATCGCTCCCTGGAGATTTCTAGCCCCGAGAATGATCTCCACATCCGACGCCCAGGTGAGATAGTTGCGGCCATGCTGGGCCAACTCCTCAAATTCCTGGTTCGTTATGCTAGTCATTCTGCATTTCATGCAATGATTTCAATAAGTTACTGCGGGTGACATTGCATGAAAAGCAAAATAAAGATACAAAAATTAATTCTAACGGTGCTTCAATATTTAAATGATGCCAATATATCAGATATATGAAGATTAAAAGCAATATGCGGAATAACAATTAATCATAATCAACAAATCATATAAGTAATAGCATATAATCATTTAAAGCGTGTGAAATAGCTGAGAAAAGCAAAATCTGATGCAAAAATTAAATTCCCGAGGCCCTTTTATGCTAGAAACAAGTATTTCTGCTAATTCTGCAATTTACAGGGGCTTTTACGCAAAAATTACAGTACTAAGAAAAATAAATGTGTAAATATGAAAACTCTAGGGGCTTAATCACAAAATTTCCACCCACGCACCATGCCGGGCCGGTCAAACCAGCTTACCGGGCCGGTCAGACCCTTTGGTGGGCCGGTCAGACCGGCCGGCCTGCCTCGCCCTTTTTTTTCTTTTCTTTTTTCTTTCCCCGCAGCCGGTAATAGGCTTCCGACCCATTTGTTCCGCACGGCCCTCCTGGGCTGCCAGCCCATTTAAACAGTGTGACCCGCCGGCTCCTCCTCTCGCTTCTATGTGGGCCGGCCCACCTTGCAGCCCGCCACGTGCACTGCCCACGGCCCGTTAGGGGGGGCGGCGGTTAGGGTTTCCACTCTAACCGCCCGAGCGGTGGCGGCGGCGACGAGGCTGGCGGTGGTGGCTGCTTGGCCGGCGGTGGGGGCCAGCGACGACGGTGGGGCCGGCGCGAGGTGGCGGCAGGAGGCGGGGGCGGCCGCGCGGGGCGGCGGCGGTGCTCGGCTGGGCGCGCCCATTTGGGGGCGGGCCGGTGACGGCGCGGCAACGCGCCTGCGCGGCGGGGGCGGCACGAGGAGGTGGGGCACACGGGCGGCACGGGCATGCCTCTTCTAGGGCGCAGCTAGGGCGGCTGGGGCCAGCCCGTGCGGGAGGCGTCAGCCATGGCCGGTGGCGGGCGCGGCTCGGCCGGCGGCGGGGTTGGCCGGCAGCGACGGTGGCCGGCGCATCGGCCCATGCACGGTTGATGGGCCTACACGGTTGCCATGGCCGCCCGTTTGCGCGGGCGCGTCGGCTGCCATGGTTGCGCCGTCGAGGCCACCATTCGGGGCGGCGTGACATGCGATCCATGCACGGCGTCGTCTCCTCACGGCAATCTACATCCTCCCTGCCCTGATCGGCTTGGCCGGCGATTTTCAAATCAGCATCGGGTATTTCATCGAAAAAACGATCGGCATTGGCCGGCGATTTCAATCGGCAACGTTTTTCCAGGAGAATTTGCACGTGGGTGAAAACAAAAATGGAAAAGCCAATCTAGATGCCGAATACAAAAATGGAATCTAGATTAGGAGGAGAACCCATTTTTCACGTTCGTCGATCTTTACCTCAACTGTGTAAAGTGAGCCTAGGAAGAAGAAGGCTCAGTGGGTGGGCCCACTTCTGGTGGGTCCACTAGTTTCCCAATAGCATCAATCACACAATCATTCCCAGAACCCCCAATCGGTCTCTTTCTCTCTCAACTACCCCCAAATCCGCAGCCGACCTCTCTATCTCTCCCTCAACTGGCCAAATTTCCTCATCTCCACGCCCCACCCTTCTCTCTCTCTTCTGAACTGACCCCAAATCCACACCGGCATCAGTCCTAAATCTCCATTGGTGCCTCCTTCTTCCCTCCCCCTCTCTACATCCCAGATCTCAAGGCATCACCAAATCCCAAATCACCTCATCTCAGCAGACTCCAAATCTAGCGATCTCCTCAATAACCATGTCAAATCTAGACCCGATGCCCTGCACCGCCAGCGGTGCTTGCCATGGCGATGGTGCTAGGGACTTAGGGGAAGGAGAATGGGGAGACACCACAGGGGATTCTCCTTCGGCTGCTTCTGGGGGCGGAGCTCGCCATGGCAGTGCAACTGGGGCCGAATGGAAGGTGGAGAGGAAGACAGGAGAGTGGGTGTTGGTCCGGCATCCCACGGTGGTGCTTGCAATGGCGGCAGTGCTAGGGGCTAAGGGGAAGAGGGTGCCAGCGTACATCATATTTGCGTCGGTGTGGTCATTGGTGCCTCCAGCGCCAATGAGGGAGGAGTCCTCAGCGGATGCGGAGAGGTGTGGGAGGAAGGCACACCATTCAGAGCCAAGCACCGCCCAACTCAAGTGACTATCCATAGTGCTGACCCACACACCCCACGCCGCTCTGTGTAGCAAAGTAGAGACAAGGTGCAGGGCGGTGGTTGAGATCTCGATCCACGCGGAAGAAAGGGAGGTGGAGGACAAGGGCTATGTAGTGGTGAAGGAATGCAGAAGTTCCATGTCATTGTCTCGACACGTGGCACCAACACAGGGGAAATGGCTCTCCATTGATGCACCGATTTTCATGCTGGTGATACATCACGATATGTCAAAACGTATCATGTCTATCTGAGTTTAATGATGCCTTCTAATCATTTTAATCATTTTTCTAAATATGAAATAAAATATCATATTGTCTATTTCTCTCTTTGTTTCTTTAGTAGGAAATATACCACAAAAGTCAGAAAATCGAGCATATTCAGGAACCTTCTAAAGAAGGAATACTTTGTGCGAAAGGAAGCAGCAAGGAGAGAACCCTTGGGCCCAAACGGCAGGAGGGGGTGGCACCTCCTGACGCCTTCCTCTACCGCCTAGGACCCACAAGGCTCAGCCGCCACCGTCTCTTCTCGAGTAGGTCTGTTTCGCCTCTCATATACCCCCTGTAGAGTTTCATGAATACAAGAGGAACTTAGTGTCACGAAGAAGACAAAAGGCTTCAGGGTGATCAGAGACACAGTTGGAATCCATATTTTTCATCTCCATCATCACCACCCATAGATTAGGTCCCTTTATACTCATTTTACAACATCAGCAACATTTGATTGGTTTGTATCTTCGTATTTTCTAGAGATTATGAGTTTAATCTACTATTTGTTCTTGATGTCCTAGATGAACTGTGAGTAGTCTTGTCGAGGATATGGAGTGTGTGGTAGTGATGCCGGCCTAGCAAGAGGGACTAGATCAGTTACAATAAGTTTTCGTTGGAAGTATTTTGAGGTTTATCAATCACAGGGAAGCTAGCTGTCGTGGAAACGATCTAGGCGTTGGAATTGTTCTCAAGAATTTTAATGAGCGTAGGTGGTTGCTTAGTGTGTTGACTTGAAGATGGAATTATTCCTGAAATCAGTTTTGAGAAAAAAAAACTATGCGAATAATAACTAAAACAGAAATTAAAATGTGTAAATAAAATAAAGATTTTTAATATGATGAAGGATAGAGTTAGGAGTGAATTTCACCTGTAGATTAGAATATTAGTAATGGATCAATAGCAAAAATATTATAGCATTGATAATCAAGATAAATTATCAAGTGAGCAGCACGTCCGTAATTCACCTAAGCTAACATCGGCCTACTCATAAGATCTATTGTCCAACCCTAATGCTGATATTCGCCGTTTCACCAGAATTATTAAGTCGTGAGCTAGACCAACTCTTAAAGCATTGTGAGTGTCCCGGGTCTCCCTAGAGTCTCCTCGTGTTTCTCTCCTCCTCGTGTCGCTGTCACTTTCATAGCGCAAGTAGCACGAGTCATCCCTAATGTTCACCTTGAGCGCCTCTTATCAAGATGACCATATGAGACAAATATATCGAATAATCGACATACAAAATAAATATGATCCAATAAAAGTAATCTTTAATCTACTAAGCTAATTCTCCTCCCAAAGCCTATAGGGGACTGCTCAGGATCCATAGAAATTACCAAGATCAAATCAATAGAAGACATTGGAACAAGGAGATAAAAGAGAAAAATACTTCAATTAAAATACTTAAACCGTGTTACAACCTTGCTTCTTGGCAATAGTAATTGAGAGAGTAAAAAACTATGGTAGCATGAGATTCCTCCTTCTCTCCTCATTCTCTCCCAGTCCTTCCTCCTTCACGGTACTTCACTCATGCGAGCTCTTCTCTTCTCCTCTCCTCTCTTTATATAGATCAGAGGTGTTGTTTAAGGTTTTCTGCAATAACCGTCATGATTTTCCGTACGATCCCTTAACAAAGATTAGTTAGTTTGACACGGCGGTGCCTTACGACCTTGGCACGATCGTATGGTACGGCGGCCACGGTTGTACCACTAGTCGTCTTGCCTTCTAGTAACTCCATTCGGGGTCTATTTCTTCATGGGCACTTCTCCTGACGTGTAGTTTCCAAATATATCTGTATGTGCCTCCTTTTTCAGTGATCATGCACACATTTAGTCCAAAAACAGAGATTTGCACAATCCGGTGATTAATTAGTCAATAGTAGCAAAAATTAGGAAATAATCTAGTTAAAATGCATTAAATAAGAATCAAACTTACGGAAATAGATGAGTACAAAATGGATTCATCAACCCCCAAGCTTAAACCTTTGCTCGTCCTCGAGCAAGACAAATGCATAAGGTTAGAGCAATGCATGTCACTTGAATGGTCTTTAGTTCCTTCACGCAATGTAATTCCTGAAATCTTATATTAAACATATGTTCCTATACAATATGCAATCCTCATCTAGTAGTAGAATCAGATCACTACATAGAAAGTTGCTTTCAAAGTTAGTGAGCTAAGTAACAAAGTCATGATCAAGACTATTTTGCACTGTACGCCAAATGGGGGGGGTTAATATAGATCAAGTGCATTTTCATTTTGTGTTTCCATGATACATAGTCTATAATGGCCCTATTCTTAAAACATGAGATCAGTGAACATCATCATGTATAAAAATGACTTTTCTCATTTAATGCACGCATAAAATTATTTAAGTTACTTAAAAATTATTTAACTTAAATACCCTAAAACCTGGATCTAGAAACGACTTTAAATGAAATTATGAAACCAAATTTCTCTAAATCTCACTCTAGTAATTTTTAGGACTCTTAAACACCTCGGATAAGTCCTCTAAAAATTTCAAGTCATTTGGAATTGAGTTGCATATTTAAACAAATGTTTTTCCAAAACATTTTCTTTCGGATAAAACTGAAGAACGTCAATTAAGTAAACATCCTCTTCTCCTAATTTTATAAAGTTTTACATATGGCATTTATTTATATCTCTGAACTCAAATATAAATTTTGGAGAAATAGTTGAAATGTATTTGAAATACCTACAGTTCAAAACCTATTTTTGGACAATATTGTATTAATATTCAAATTACTGTCCAAAACAGATTATTTTGATCTAATAAAATTTGTGAGGAATAGCCAATGAATCTTCTATAAATTTTGAAAAACATATATTAAATGAAGCTTTGAACTCATTTTTGTAAAACTCTAGAATGAAACAAATAGAAAATAAAAATAAAAGGAAAAGAGCCCTTCTTACCAGATGGGGTAGCCCTTGGCCCATTTTCTCTTTCCACCTGGGCCACGCCGAGGCCCATCAGCAGCCTAACCTGGCTGCCATGCTCGCGCCCCCGACTTTCCTGTAGGCAAACGCCCACGCCTAGTGTGCCGCTCCCTCCCTTCCTCTGCCTAGCGGGCCCGTGTAGCAAGCTCCGACCGCTAGCGTTCGGACGCACGTCCATGCCCGAACGCACGTCCACGCCCGGGTTTCCCCGAGCTATACTTTTCCCCATCGGCTACTCCACCCTTCCTTTTTTTCTTCTTCCATTTCTTCAATCTCCCATGAGCTCTCTCTCTCTCTCTCTCTCTCCACTCGTGCTCACTCCAGTGGTCAAGATCTAGTGGGAAAGGCCAAGCCGCTCTGCTGGAGCCACCACCCCTCCCAGTGACCCGAACTCTCCCTCAACCGCATCTCCTTCCCCCTCTCGAATTCCATTCGGCTTGGAATTTCTATAACTGGAGCTGACTAGGATTTTGTGCAGTAGGACCTCGGACCAAGCCCATCTTCAACACTGGCTAGTGCCCTGCCACTTCAACCCTCTGTGCTCTTCCGTCGGTGTCCCTCTCTGATGTTTCCTCCTCCGGCATTTTCTTCATCAAGCCGTTGGCCAACCTCGTGGTGAGCTCCTCTTCCACACTCCTCCCTTCCCCTGGATGCTCCGCTAGCCGTGGCTAGGGGCCGGTCGCTCGTGTGCTCAGCAGAGCCCACTAGCGCCTCAACCACAGCCAGTCTAATTAGCCGGTCTGACCAGTATGACAGTTATGGTCTAACCTGTATGGTTTCGAACAAGTCATAACCGTGACTGTTAGCTGCCGGTTAGGTTAGAGTTGATTAGGGTAGTTGGGGTACGTATTTGCTTAGGGTGTTAAGCAGCCAATGACAGGTGAATTGCCTAGGAAATTGGTAATATTTGGCTTGTGATGTGCATGAAGATGACAGCTGGGCCCCATAGTTGTAGTCATCCCAAGCAAATAAATGTTAAAATCAAATATTGGCAATGGACCCCTTATACCATAGACTCATATGTCTAAAACAAAATAAAACTAAAAGTTCCCCTATGACAAGCTGGACAAACACACTGAATAACATAAAAATAAAAATAATGAAAACAAAATCATGACATGTAGACCCCACATGTAATAGACTCCAAGAAATAAGTAAAAAGAAAAAGAATTCCATTGTGTATGACAAATGGTCCCAAAGGCCACTTGACCAGTCAAACTTTGACCAGTCAATTGAGAACTTTGGTCCCACAGATCATCCACTGTGGCTAAATAGACATTAAGTAATAAAAATTATTTCCATATTTTCTTCACTGAGAAAAATATAAAAAATGCTAAAATTTGAAGAAAAAACTTTTAAAAATTGTAGAAAATTCATATCAACTCCAAATGAGTTGATTCTTTTTCGTAAATTCATATTTTAAAATTTAGGATTTAATGGAATATATTTCATTCATGTCACCTTTGTATAAAATTTCAAAATTCAAATATGCGCTAAACCCTAAAATTTGATTATCAAAACTTAAAAATTCATACTTCCTCCAAATGAAACCTACCTTATACCAAAATTTATATTTTAATATTTATTTCATCATGGCATCATTTTCATGCATATCTACATTACACAACATTTAAAATTAATTAATATGTTAAATAACCCTAAAAATGACACATAAAGCTTAGAAAAATCATATATTTAATTGTATAGCCCCAATGGTATGATTTCAATTGCATTAGCCTCATAATTGCATTTAATACATTTCAGAATGCATTTCATGCATGATATATTCTCTGAAATTTCTAATATTGGTTAATTGGTTGTTTTCATCGTTTTCGGCATTTTGATTTTCTTGTGATAGAGTCGGGCAACAAAGGCTAATTTGTGAGTGATTCCCAGCAAGTGCAAACTTCTAAAAGCTAGACAAGCTTGCTCACTTGTTGGAAATATTCCGGTTAACTTATGTCATCCTTGGATGATGAATGGTTTTGCTTGTTTGTGTGATTGTTGATTATGTTGATGCTCAAACGTGATGCTCCTAGCATGAATAGGAGTTATTTGATGTTCCTAACTGGCATGGTTATGAGGAAAGATATGAGAAATTGGAAGTGGATGTTACCACGTGTATGTGGTTTGCTATGTGAAATACTATGTGATCTGCTACGTGCAATACTATGTAAACTGCTGTGAGCAACGACTGTGTGAAGCTACTACGTGAGCTACTATATAGGTTACTGTGTGGGATACTACGTGAGCTACTATGTGGGCTACTGTGTGGGCTACTACGTGAGCTACTATATGGGTGAATGAAATGAGATCTTAGTAATGGCTAGTCAATAATGTTCAGATTAGAAATATGGATGAAGTTGAATTGATTATCAAGTGGATAACTTAAATTAAATGAACTTGCCATGTTAAGTTGATCTTGAGATGAATTCTTTTTAGTGGTCATTTACTTGTTCATACCATGCTCAAGTTGACATAAGGAAATTGACAATGATTTGTTATGATGCTTGCCATATGGATCAATTGTTCTTGATTATCAATTTGTTAACTTGCCTTACATTAAATAAGCCATGATATTATGATACAGATGACATGTGTAGCTCTCTCATTTTAGGATGAATTTTAGATGAATTGTTTGTGTTGTCATTTACTACTCCATGTAATGCTTAAGTTAACTTGGAATGAGCACATTAGCATCTTACGAGTACGAAAGTACTCAGTCAAGAATTCTATTCCTGCAGGTATCTCTAATGTAGAAAAGCTTTATGATCTATCCATACTGAAATTGATGTGCAACTTGCTTGGTTTTCGTGGTCGGTGATTCTGTAGGCTTGGGTAGCCTTTTGTAGATGTCATGGACTACCATCTTGATGTTTTTATAATGTTTCAGCTATTGTTTTGTGATTACTTTTGATGTGAACGACCTTCGGGTCGCGCTGATTGTAAGTTAAATAACTCCATGCGTATGGGACATGTTTATCCATATGTAAACCCTTTCCTATAGAGTTCTATTATGGTATTCAAGTTGTTCATGTGGCTGCTCATACACCATGTGTGTATGATTGAAGTGTGTGGAACAGCTTGAAGAGTTAGTGTTGTTCTTTCATTCATTAGGTGTGATGAGTATCGGTTGAGTGACCCGCTAGCTGTGATGCACTAGCCAGCTAGGCAGGGTGTAGGTGGTTGTACCCGGCTTTCAAGTGATCCACTAGCCTTAGGGCTAGCTTAGTGTGAGGATACAATCGTTGGGCTCCTCCGAACTTATTGTGCTTAGTGGACTTGAGAACAACGCTAAGTCTTTATAGGGTTTTGTAGTTGCACTTAACTCGTGATGCGATGTTGTGTCTTTACCCGGCTTGGCCAATCGTGGTTGCATATGACGTGGAGGATGTGTTGGCCAGGTGTTGGACTATTCGTCATGGTATGTTGGATAGTTTCTCGAGTATTTAGACCGTGCATTGCATATGAGTGGATTATAATTCTGGGCCCTGGCATACTGTGTCTCATCAGAGTAGGGTGCTCTAGCGATGAGACACCAACAGAAGAATGACTATTGATGTAGCTACTGGGTGGAGGCACATTGTTGTAGTTGCCACCACCACTACCAACCACTAGGTGCCTACTAGCCACGTTTGGTTCACTGTCTAGCATCTTGTTCTCTCTAGGCGGTGAAGCCCCAAAAGAGTGACCTTACTCTGATACCAATTAAAGGATCAAGATGTCGGCCTAGAGGAGAGGGACGAATAGAGGCTAAACAATTTTATCAATATTGAACTTTTCTTACAATTATGCAGAGTTAAAGATTATCTAATACAAGAACTATATGAGCACTACTAGATACTTGTCAACACACAAGCACAATAATAATACAAAGATTAAAGCTTGCGAAAGTAAAGGGTGGATTGAAGTAACCAGAGAAGACACAATGAATTGTTGCCGAAGTTTGGATCCTTAGAGGAACCGTACGTCTTCGTTTTGGGAGCTCAATCACTTTGATCTAGAGCTGGCTTCCTTCAAGCCTTTATCCTTTGAGGATGCACTTTATGTCTCCTTGATCTCTTCTGGTGATCCTTTCCTTGATGGAGATGGATTTTAACCTTCACAAACTTCATGAGATTCACCACAATTTGCTTGAGAGCTCTCAAGGACTCCTAACCATCTAGGAGACCTCTATCTCCGAGAGTAAAAGCTGTGTTAAAGATTGGAGATGAACTCAATGCTCTAGTGCTCAACTAGCAATAATCTCACACTCAATCTAGATCTTCCACTCAAGGATCAAGGGATTTTGGCTTGAGGAAGGTGGGAGAGGCTTTCTTGAGTGTAGATTTTGAAGTGGTAGAGATTTGTGATTAGATGGGAGAATGAGTGTATAAATAGCAGACCCAAGAAAACTAGTCATTGGTAGCAAAAAGGCACACCCGGAGTTTCCAGGTCCAGGCCTGGATTATCCGTCCGTTTAAAGCCTAGTGGCTATAAAATCCTTCATGAACCCTCGCACAATCTGGGCTAACTAGCTCTAGGAGTATCTAGAGAAAGCCCAGAGACTCCAGAAGGAGTTACAGAGAGAGCAAAGCTCCCGAAGACATACCAGATACTCCGGCTTGTGCTCTAGCCCAGACAATTGGGGAATTTACCGGACACATTGTGGTAGTAACATAGAGCAGGTTTTCCCCAAAATATCTAGCCCGTAGACTCCAACCGATACTCTGGCCAAAAGCAATCTTCTGCTACTACACCGGATACTCCGAAAAAACCCCTGGGCACTTGTGCTAACAAATTTTTTCACATTTTTTCTTGGGAATTTTTGGTGGGTTCGTTTAGGAAAACTATTCCTAATTGAGTATAAAGAGTACTGAAAAAATTTGTTCAACCCTAGAGCACACCCCTCCTCATAGAACGGCTTTTCCTATGACCAAGATGACTTTTTGAGTGACTAAAACTAGGAAATGAGACATAGTCTCCAACACATCCTCGCCATTATATCTTAAATCCTTTTAGCGGTCACCAATGCCGGTTAGATCAATCACATGGGACTAAAAACCTATTCATATAATTGATATGTACATTAGTCTCTTAACCATTGTCATTAACCACCAAAACCCACTTAAGGGGTCTAGATGCACTTTCAGAAAAGGTTGGAGTCGATGTTGAAGTTCCTATGAAATTAGAACATGGGAAAGAAATTCATAGAAATTTGGTGGCATCATTCCTACGATCCAAAAGACCACTAAATAAAAAAATTAAGAATTAAAATGGTACCAAAATCCGTTGAAATTCCTACAATCCAAGAGGCCCTGAGCCAAATTCTTACACTGCAACAGCATACTCTAGATGGGTCAATTGGGGTTGGGTTGGGTTCATAAACTGGTTCAAGAGGTCATAGGGTTAAAGTCAAATGGTTGTACTGGCATTTCCAGTAATTTTGTGACGACCCAAAATTTTCAAATGTTTGGAGTTTATCAAAATTTGTTGAATTTGAGATCTTTTAAGAAACCCCAATCAAATCCATCCAACTCCCAATCAACTCCCTTCATCTCTCTATCCTGGCACTGCTCTAGCACAACATAGATGCGTCGCATCATGGTCGAACATCGTCGTACTTACGGCATGCCATTCTTGTGCTGACGTCAACCATGCCACATGTCGCCCTCATCTTCCCCTATCCCAACACCGCCTCACTGCTCTACTCAGTGCCACCTAGCCCACGCCACTAGCACCATGTCGCGCCTTGCTGACAGCTGGCACGTAACTGTCGACCTTGTAGCCTCTGCCGCATCGCCTTGCATGCCGAGGGTGTAGGTACTGGTTTGGTTTCCTCGTCCGTGGCATGTAAAGACAAAACTCTTGTGCTAAGCGATAAACATAGATCCGCTCAACCACATGTTTGACTTGTCAAACCTGACATAATATATCGCTCTGTCCAATTAAACACCTGCAAAAATAGCTGCCGACCCGATATCATGGGAGGCCCGTAGACTGAATTGGTGAAATACCGTACAATTGATAATCACAAGAGTTGGTACAATCAACCTTGGATTGCGAAGTTAACCTTTGGCCTGGTTAGCTCCCGAAAGTTGAATGACTTAGCACCCGCTAGAGAAGGCAGAGCAGTGAAACAATCTTGTTATCTCATCTCTCTGTCAACACACCGATGGGAGTGTGCAATACTAAAGTGACAACAAGAGGTGTAAATATCATGTGGGTAATTTGAGCAACTTTCCAGAGTCATGCCAAATCGTACTTCAATATGCCATGCTTCCAGTTAATGAAGTTGTGTTAAGGATGATTCCTACTGCAAAGCATAAATAGGTCTGTAAATATTTGAATTAAATGTGGTGATGACCATTCAGGGTTATTAAACTAAAGTGTTTTACCTATCCAATGCCTTTTTAAAATGGTTTACTGATAAGTCAGAGATTAGGGTTATCATCCACGAAATGATATAAAACTCTATACCTTTCCTTTGAAATCCCCCACATGGTAGTTAAATATGCATATCTAATGTGGCTTGTTGAGTACTCCGTGTGCTCCTTGCTGCATCAACAATCTCAGGAAATATAGAAGACGAAAGTCGATTGTTGATGTGTTAGGGTTACAATTGTACTCAAGCCTTTCTTGTAGGATTTTGTTGAATATTTTAGTTGTACGTAATGTTTTGGGTTTTGAAGCCCGTTAATTGTTCTAAAGCAGCCAATAGGCCATATTTTACTTTGCTAATTCTTCTTTGTTGGTCGTGAATAGACATGATATGCTTTCTGTCCGCAACCATAAATCTTGGGCAGTTGCGAGAAATACGATGGCCCTATTTGACGAATAAGGTATACCTTATTTGAAAAATCACGTCATGATAAATTTCTCTCACCAACTAGGCCTCTAACGGAGAGGAGGACGAAACGTGTCACGATAATTGTATTTTCACAAATTTTGGCTGTTTGGAATGACATTGAACAAAGATAGATGTTTGGGATGGTATTTGTCTTTTGCATTCTTTCAGATAGCATCGGCCTAATTTTGTTATTTTAGTTTTCGGCTAGCTACTTTTCATTTTCTTGGAAGATTGCAGATGGAGATATTGTTGCGTACTTAAACCTAACAGTACAAGTGAGATGTAATTTGGGAGTGAGGATATCAAAAAAAAATTGAACTGGCGTTAGTTTTGAGCTTTGGAAGATAATTTGTTAAACTACATTTGACAACACAGTGTCCAACTGATGTTATTTTCTGAACTTCTATAACCTCATAAACTGATGATAATTTTCTACTCTCTTTTTTAACTTGACGATAATTTTGCACTTAGTAACTTACGAAGACCACCAAGGGTGATCCCATATTCGTACGTGATAATTTATTAGGGCATCTCCAATAGTAGAGAAGGCAGCCTTCTCTTATGCCTTTCATGTCATTTAGAGATAACAATAAAAACATGTTATACAATGGGTTATCTCTTGATGCTATCTCTAACAGTTAATGCATGCATGAATATATGATCAAAATTAAACTAGAAAATATAGATTTAAGGAAAGACATATTATATAATGGAGAAAATAGTGATCTTTTAGGTATGAAGAGATCATCCCTTCACCAAGGGAAGACAACCTTTTCTTCTTCTCTCTCTCTCCTCCAACTCAACAAAAATCCTATGTGGCACCTTTAAGGGAAGACTGACATCACCCTATTGGAGATGCCCTTATAATCTGAATGATAAGCACTAAAAAACTTAGTTACATTTTCCAGTTATGTTATCCATGACACAGATAAATATAAATAGGAATCTAGGCATAACAAAAATAAACATAGCTCCACTGTAAGAAAATAAATCTGCTCTCTGTTCGCTTTTTTTTTCTCCGTTTCCTGCTCGGACACGGGGCTCAGAGTCCAACTCGGACACGGCGATTAACCCAGCCCCGACCCGATTTAACCCTGGCCCCGACCTCACCACCCCAAGAATCTCCAACCACAAAGCAAGCGCGCGGATCTCGCCATCATCGCCAGCGCGCGCCAATTCGCCATTGACCCGTTGCTCTGCAAGTAGCTAGCGGTACCAGCTCTGTAGCCATGGTTCGTCGTTACTTCGGCGGGTACGGCTCGACGCACTACGGCTACTTCGCCAAGAGGCCCCTGCCGCTGGCACCCGCGGTCGCGGCACTTCGGGTGCAGGTGGCGGCTCGGGGTTTCCTGGCGCGCAGGGCGGTGCGCGCGGTGCGCGCCGTAGACCTGGAGGCGGAGCGGGTCCGCGCATTGCTGCAGGAGGCGGCGCGCGGCGGTGAGACGGCCGGGGTGAAGTCGGCGGGAGCTGATGCGGCTGCTGCTTCGGCTGGACGCCGTGCGCGGGGCGCACGCGTACCGGCGGCGCGTGGTCGCCAGGGTGCTCGAGCTCCAGGGAGACGGCGACGGCGCGGCAGCAGAATAAATCTGTTGCATGTCTTTGTACGAATTTGTTCGTGTCATCAATAGAATAAATCTGTTAAGGTGAAATGTGTTCTTATTCGTTCCAATCCATAATGATCCCCTTCGTTGTACACTGTTTTTTTCTTCTGTTTTTGCCGAGGTTTATCTTGCAAGTCGAAACTAGTTTCAATAAGCACCCACGTTTCACCAAAAAAATTCCGCTTCAACACTTCTTTAAAATATAATTCAATCCGGCGTATGATCTAAACTAACTATGGATTACGATGATTTTTTTCCTTAAAATTACAGCGTGGTGCAAGTATTAAACTCGGCGACCAAAATATATGTTCATGGAAAAACTCAGGGCCTATTTGGGTGCAAACTATTTTGAAAATCACGGTTTTGAAAAACTACAATTTTTCAAGATATAGGTACATAATACCATAGTCTGCGAATACGACAATCTTTTGCAATACTAACAAAACCAAAGGACGTTGGCGATTGATATTTAGTAGAGTTTTATTTTTGTTTGCGTGTCGTTAGGTAACTTGCCGTCCTAAAAAATTGTGCGTGCACACGGACGTGTGAGACCTTGATTAATTAGCTTGAGTACAAAACTCTTTTACTGCTTCGTATCATAATATTGTTCATTTTAAATATTGATACGATTCTTAAAATAATATTTTAACTATTAATTTTTATTAAAATATAATTTTTTAAATAAAATTAAGTATAAATTATGAAAATATCTTATAAATAATCTAGTAATATCAATTTAGTGTTATAGATGTTGGTATGTTTTTTTATAGTAATAACCAAAGTGAAAAATATTTAAGTTACAAATTCTAAAACAAGCCATATTGTGACATCTATCTTATCTACATGTAGCGTTCAGTGCCATCTATTTTGTACGTGAACCCTATCTATCAATTCTATCTTATCTATTTCTATCTACTCTTGTCAAACATGCATGTCACATCTCGAAGTATTTAAAACCACAGTTTTCTATTTCTGTTCATCAACGCCCGGATCCGGAGGCTCCACCTCGTATCTTAGCCCATGCCCCAGCGACGGCGCTTTGACAGTGCTTACACCTCCGTGTGTTGTGTCCATTCAGATAAGTCATCTGATTCCGTTCTATTAGAATTCTGTAGTTCATTTTTTTCTGTCCTTGTTTCTACGTTCCGTTAACTTGGATCCGGCTTCCATAATTTCGTTGGAACTGTCTGTAGGCCCATCTGTCCCTTTTTTTCTTTTTGCCATTACAAGGAGCAGGCTCATCTTTCAAACCTGGATTTGTAAGACTCAGCCTTCATGGTGGTGCTGCTGCTTATTGATGCCACTATACAAACAATGCAGTACTTTTTCCTTATCACGGTGCAAATAATGCAAATGAGAGTACCGATTGATTCTTTTAATTTGTTTTCCATGGTTAGGCGCTGCTGCTGGTTAGTGGCCACATATATGGCAGATTGGCAAGCAAGGTTTATAATCTTTTGCTGAATGGTCTTGTCAGAGTAATTATGCGCTTTATTCCTGCTATTTTACTCTCCAATTGTGCCGGAGAATGGAGTGTATTATATACAATCTGGACATTCACAAAGATGTTGCTTGCGTTTTGCTGCCTTTTGCATTGGAGGTAAATCCTTGCCCTCGAGTTGGTCTGCGATGCCTATTGTCACGACCCCAAAATCGGAGCCGCGACGTGACGCCCACGACTGCCTAGGAGTTTCTCAGTCGCGGGGCGCAGAGTTGATACATCACCAGCACATCGATATATTGCAGAACGGTAAAATAGCATAGTAGTGGTTAACTTACATTAGACTGGGGCATTCGAGCCCAAAGTTTGCATTACAAAATGGACCTAAACCACAGGCGCTCTGAGCGCGGATGGGACCTAAAATTCGTACACATCAGCATCGAGGTACTCTTCAGCGATCGGTTCCTCATTTTCTTCCTGCATATCTGATAGTTGGGGGTGCAGTAATGAGTACGCGACGTACTCAACAAGCCACATCAGGGGAAATCGTAATACTTAGCTATATGCATTGAGTTTCAAAGGAAGGGTATAGGGTTTATACACAATGTCTGGTAGATGCATATTTCTAACTTCATCTTAGCATTTGAAATTACTTCATTAAAACATATTCATATCAAATCCTTGTGTTTAAGCACCATACTAGATTATTATTGAATGCCAATTCAAACATCACAGAAATTCTACTTGTGCTTTGCATCGAGTATCACCTCTAAACACAACTCCGTTAACCGGGAGTACGGCGTATTCGAATACCTTTTCAATGACTCTGCAGAGTTGCTCAGCTTTACCCACACGACATCTATGCTTCCTATTGTCACGCGCGAGTAACACACTCCCATCGGTGTATCAACAGAGGTAAGATGACGAGGCCTTTTTATCTGCTCTATCTTCTAGAGTTTCTACCCAGGAACACTTCGTCACTCGCTCTCCCTGGAGTCTAACAGGCCAATGTTAACTTCAGGATCCGAGATTTAAGTGGGTTCCAGTTGTGAGTTTCCCCAACCTGTGGGTCACCACTTTATTTGCTACCGAGAGACATTCCCATCACATGGAACTGTAGCTAACCTATAGTTGTCCATCGGGTAGAGCAGATGTACTAAGCCGGGCTCGACGAGTCGAACATGTGGTTGAGCGACTTCTTATGTTTCTCACTATGCACAAGGGTCTAGTCCTTAACTGCCCTGAGCGGTAATTCTCCCGATTACCCTCACACCACGGCTAGGGGTATGGCTGCACATTCAACTCGTGAAGGCCCCATCTTCATCATTCCCCTACCGTCGGCAACTCCATTTCCAGAAACCACATTCTCCGATTTCAACTAGAGTATCCAATGTCGTTACTTGCCGTAAAGACCAAACCCTAAGTCGATGAGGAACATTAATATTACTTGTTTCTATTCTAGGGCTTTCGAGGTGAATAAGGCCTACAAAGGTTGACTGGGCTGTGGTGGTAGTAGGTTGTATCTATGTCATCATGTCATTCAAAAATATCATGTACGAAATTACTATGCGAAAAATAATAACTAAACTAACATTATTACAATAAGTAATATGGCATGTAGGATCAACATGGACAAGGGATGTGACTTGCCTACTGCTCCGGGATCTGCTGGGATGAAGTCTTCCGGGTGTTCTTCGCCTTCGGGGTCCTGTCCTAGCGCCGACTCGTTGCTACCGATCCCTAGTTGCGAGAAAATCCAAAACACACATGTATAAGTCCGGGCTCTACAAAGCGAGCTAGGAACATAATATAATTTAATTGAAAGTAATACTGAAAATAAGGTATAGAGTGCTCGGGATTGGAACCAAGACGTCGAGGATTGAAGGAATTGGCGAGAATGGATTCTAGGGTTTTCGGACGAGGAATTGGGAAAAGAGGTAGAGAAGGTTTTTGAGGGTTTGGGCATCAAACAGCAGGAATTTGGATCAATAGATGGTGTAGATGGATCCGCGTCGTCGAGACGATCGAATCGGTGTATCATAACGATTTTTAGAGTTTTCGGATGCTGGAGAAAATTAAATAACAGAAAGAAATAGAAAAGAAAAAGAAAAAGAAAAGGGGCGGGCTGGCCGAACCGGCCTGCCACAACTGGCGCTGGCCCACGAGGGAGCCAGGGCGGCCCGCTGTGGAGGGAGAGGCTGAGGCCCGCTCGGGAGAGCGCGGCGGCCTATAGAGGGGAAAAAGTGAGGCGGCCCGCTAAGGGAGGGCGCGGCGGCCTGCTGAAGGAAACAGCCGAAGCCTACTCGGGCAGAGGAGAAAATAGAGGAGGGGCGGGGAGCGACGGGCGCCAGTGGCAGGGCTGAAGATTGGCGGCCGGAGGAGCTCGCCGGAGAAGCTAACGACTCGGGGAGGATCAGCCGGGATCGAAGACTTCATTTCCGAAGAAATTAGGAAGGGGGTTTGAGGGATTTAGGGTTTGCGATGGAGGGGAGGTAGGGATGGTGGTAGCCGCCGGCGGTGGGGGAGGAATTGATCGCCGGGGAGATCGCCGGAGCAAAATTGGAGCCTCGGGGAGCTTGCACAGGAGGTGAGGATCCCATTTTTAAAGAAAATGGGAGCACTTCCCGTGGGAATTTGGGCTGGCGACGACGAGGTGCGGCTCGGGTTGAGTTCCGCCGGAGATAGGGCACTGGTGGCGGGCTCACCGGAGCTCGGGGATGAAAAGGGGAAAGCTCGGGTTGCCTGAGATGGTGAAGAAGACGCTCAGGAAGCTTGGGATTTTGGGGAGGAGAAAAATAGGGCTCAGCATTGGGATGAGCACTCGGCCGGCAGCGGTGGACACTCGGTTACCTCACCGGAGAAGAAAAGGGGAAGTGGGGCGAAGCTTGGGAGTGCTCTGGATGGCGGCGAGGAGCTCGGGGATGCACTGGAGCGAGGGGGAGGAATGGGGAACTCGGGAGCAAGAAAATGGCGGAGGGACTCGGTGCGGCAGTGGAGAGAAATGGGGAAAAGAGAGGGGCGGAGGGGGCGAGGCAGGCTTAAAGCCGAGCGGGGAGGAGAGAGCGGAGGCGAGCTGCGCTGGACTTGTGGCGCGCGGTGCAGCAGGCGGAGGTGCTGCAGGGAAGAAGTCCGGCGACACGTGGTGGTTCTCGGGCGCTGCGAAGAAGCGGAGAACGGGAGGAGGAAGAGAGCAGAGAAGATGATGGGCTGAACGGGCTAGGAAAATGGAGTGGGCTGAACAAAGAAGTGGGCCGAGGGAAGAAAGAAACAGCCCAAGAACGATTTTCGAATTTTTAAAACTTTCAAACTTTTGCAAAATTTTTGGGGCTGTCACACATATGATGTGCTATGAGTATATTGCTATTGCGAGAGACTAATTTGCCTTCCAAAAAGGGTCAGCATGGCAAGTTTTGATAGCAATTCAGCATACTAACAACGAAGCAACTCATTAGGCTTATTTTGTATGGAACATGGATTACTATTGTATGTGATAGATACCCTGCTACTGTCATTCTTCTTTTGTAAAACAGAAATACAGGATGCCTTCGAGTCAGCGATGACGAATGTTTGTTAGAAGAGAGAATGTATTGCTTGAGGCTGTGTGGGTCTGATTTAGGCCATCTAAGGGGTTGGTTCAAAACCAGAACCATGTTTAACCATTTATTTAGTGCTAAATTATTTATCTATGTCTTTTTTTATAGTTACCGCTGACATTCTCACATTTTCAATACTCTATGAGTGACTATTTCAGTATTTCTTTGAAGCTTGAATTATTGTACTAGGTAAAGGAGAAATAATTTGTGTAGTATGGTATGATATATATACCATTTCCATGGTGTGTATAGCCAAGCATATAGAAAGGAGGATACAGGTTACGCATTTCCTCCCACGAGTCGATTGGTCTCAAATCATGATGCAGGTTTTAAAAGACTGAAACAAGGAAGAAAGGAGTCAAGCCATCCATCTAAAATGGTCCAGTTCTTATGACTTAGATACAATAATTTTTATCTACTAACTTTGCAGGTATAACTCAAAATCTGTACTTTCTGTATTTGTTAAACAATGATCCATTTTTTATCATCTTTTTTGGGTTAAGGAGTATTGAACTGTCGACGTGCTCGATTATTATGGGACCTCTCATGACTTTTCTGTTCTTATTATGGCTGCGGGTTTATGCAAAATAAAATTGTTGTGTGTGAATCCTGTCATTGGCAGTGTTGCTTGGGGAGGCGCTGGTACAAGGCTCCATGACACGACAAATTACAAAGTTCACACAGTCTATTCCTACATTACATATTTCTTCTCTCATATATTCTTTTATGCGGCATTGAAGATTTCTATGAGTCTTGACCTTGCTTTGTTTTACTAAGCAGACCATATAGCATGGGATATGCTTGTTGGTTGACTTCCTTACAATTTACATATGCTATCTATTTAATGCACCAATATGGATTTGCTATCGTAAGAGGAACCGTAGTAAGATGTTTTGATTTCCCTGTGCTGCATCAGCCATCAAGGCTTGCAGGTTATCTCATCAATTAAGTGGGCCCTTTTGCTTCTCGTTTCCTGAGGTGTTATCTCATCTGGCTCCTCTTATTCTTGTTTTGTCTTTTATATTTGTAGCCCTCGATAGGAAGCTATTCTTCTTAGCGTATTAAAGTATCATTGTATCAATTTCTTATTGTTTTCTAAAGGCAAGGGATACTTAAAACTTTGTCCTCATTCGTGCATACCTATCAGATAACGAAAAATGCCAACATTGACCAAATATAGGTACTTTGATTACATGTGTTGGCTTATGGAAAAGCGTGTACAGCTTTGTTTTATTTACAAGAGTTATGTCCTCTAGATTTGGCATGATTACCTAATTAACATGGTGATTTTGTGCTGATAGGGCTTAAGATGCAATCAGCTTCCGGAGATCTTACCTGTGGCAGGTGTATTGGTGTAGTTGGTTTAGCTTGGCATAATCGGGTGGTCTCTGTTATTCCATCTCTATGTTTCTATCAGATAAGGATATCGACAACATAGTTTTTAAGGCGGTAAAACAAGGCGAGACGACTTATCTCCTTTAAATCTTTTAAGCGTTAAGGCATAAGGCAACGTGACACTTTACTAACACATTAGGTTAGCCATTTTATCAGGTAGTCAATAATTTGTTATGTGTATTGTGAGGATCCAGAATTAACTTCTAGACCCTCCCTGTGTATCTCCTCATCAGTCCAGGATCAAGCTGATGAACACAGGCGAATTGATATCACTGCACACATCACGAAACATTTTAGAAACATAAATAATTGAGTTATAACAGCGATATGACTAAATAAAGTAATTAGGACTTATGTCCCTTATCATTCAGAAAACACAGCGGGAAATAAAGCGTAGATGTCTTCATCTCAACCACAGGCAGTCGACGGAGGCCACGTGACCTAAACCTCAGCATTGACGTAGAAGACCTCATCGCTTCACCACCATCTTCGAAGATACCTGAACACGCCCAACAAACAACATGCATGATGAGTACTTTACGTACTCAGCAAGCCACCTGGCGGCAGATGGTCCTATTAAACTACATGCAAGGCTTCAACGGAAGGCTGTATGGTTCATTTGCAGAAAAACAGTTTTAGTTGAAGTATTACGGTAGATTCAAAGGCATCATTTTGATAAAAACCAATTTTTATTATCAGGGGTGTTTTTCAACAGGTGTGGTCCATGACCAACATATTCGAGCAAGGACTCATGCCTTAGCTCGACCATAGGATTCATCAGCAAAGGGGTAGAGGGAAGTAGCAAGGGGGAGAGGGACAGGTTCTTTTCATCATGAATGAGTCTTGATCTGTCCATGACCGTGGACACGGCTAATCGATTAGTTTATTACTCTACAGAGTTTGTACACTTTACCCACATGACACGATCATCCCCTTATGCCAAGCTGATCGGGCTTGTACACACGCCCATCGGTGTGTCGGCAGGATGACCGTGACGAGGTCTTTTAGCTAGATCCCCCTGAGGTGTGACATGCCCACCGGGTCTGGCTCGGAGTCGAGAGTACATCCCCGCACTCCGATCCCCCCATCTGTGCCGAGGGTCCTCGTAGCTACGTCCACCCCTTCTGCGGTACGGCAACATCGGCACCAAAGGCTGACTAACCTACTTGACCAAGCCAGTGCCCATATAGCATGTGGTTGTACTGTTGTCACAATTCTCCAACTTCAAGACTTCGGCCTTATGCGGTACAGACGACCAATGGTTCCTTTAAACCGGCCTTCTGCGGGTAGGACAACCATATGCTCCTTCATCACATGATCCAGCTGTCGCCCGCACCATATTAGATGGTAAGTTTCACCCGGAGTAGAATATGAAGAATAGAGAGAGGGAGAAATCATTGGGCATCCGGCCCTAGCTCAGCGAGCTCAACAAGTTTCAACGAGGATCATCGATCCGATATTCATTCCTCCGTAGAGGCAAATCAAAACAACCTAATGATGAATTTAAGCATGGCTAAGCATATCTCTACTCTATTCAGAATAAAAACCTACTAATCTACTCAGGGTATCAAGTACAAAGGGCGACAAGCGGACAGGGTAAAAGTGTGTCAATCGACACGCTAGCTACTAGATTAAAACAGCATGCATGTTTATAAACAATAAAATATAATGACTTTGAAAATATAGGATCAAATATGATCAAGAAAAGGGGGCATGCCTTTGTTGATGAGTTGGTCTTCTTCTGCAGGAACTTGACCTAACCAAACTTCGCTACTTCCTATTCGTCGCAACAGCAATAAGTGCAAGGCAAATTAATATAAATCCAAATTAAATATCAAAATAAAAATACCAGAAGAATAGGGCTAGCAGGGTTGGATAAGTATCAAAGGGCAAAGGCGAAGGGATAGGATTGTCGAAAGACAACTAGGAAGATGTGAGATTATATATCTCAACCAGTTAGAATACATGTACTCGAAAGATGGCCTTCCGGATCAGATCATTCTAGAAAAAGGATAGATTTATGGAGGATAGAATTTGCATGTCAGATGACTCAAGTTAATCCACATGCGAGATAAGGATAGATGTGCAACTGGGAACAGGATATGGTTGATGACAACAATAGCACAACCATATGATTAAACATGGAAACCCGACATACTAGCAAAACAAACGAGGTCCTGGCATGCTAGTTGGCAAGAAATGATAATATGCAACATGTCAATCTATATGAATTACTGTGCAACATACAACTGGACATCATGTAACAAGCTAGACAGACTAGACATGAAATCGAGATTAGGCAAGGCATAATATAAGATAATATATGATCATGCAATCATAATCTAATAACAATCATTGATAATGCAAATAGTGATTAAACTATATGGTCAAATACCAACTAGCATCGATATGACATACACCATACATATATACGATCATATGCCACATACAATAACATCAACCCTATTCATGTTATTGTGTATATACAATGCAGCAATCAACCTACACATACTACACATAACAATAACAATCTTTTAGTAAAGAATGATTATTAGCAACATATATGCATATATCATAATCGATACCTAAATGTTAACCATGTATGTGTGAGTATACACCACCTTATGAACATGCAACATAAGATAACAAGCTAAGCATGCTAGTATCACATATGAAATAACAACCTATGCGTCATAATACATACATATTATATAACAACCAATTAACATGCAACATGATCAAGTAATAATAGTTCAATAAAGTGTTATTATTCTGGCATATAGACGGTTAACAATATTAAGTCTAATTAATTATATACATATATATCTTTATATGCAACTACATGATTATACAACATAAAGTCATGATGGACATGTACAACTTAAGTGTGTTTAAACAAATAATTAAAATATAAACAAGAGTACAGTAATGAGCTAAACCAATTCATAGCAAACTACTATCCCAAACATGGAATGAGCCGTGTATGTATGCATGTACATATATGCAAACCGTTTGAGATACATTGTACAATTATGAGCTATCGTGCAATCTTAACCATGTTATAAGCAAATGTTGATATAGCAATCATTCAATAAACATGAGTTAAACTATAAGAATATATGCACATACCACCATACAATATACATCATGCAACCATAACTACATACGTAGTAAACTTTATATTATTGCATAACATCATGTCATATTCCTATTTAAATCTACACATGCATCTTATCATGCTACCTACACATGGTGACATGATGATCCTAACGTGTTTATTAAACATTCATCACGTGTGGTTAAAGACATTAACATGCCAATGAGCAATCATGTGCCATATGCAATAATAATCTGGCGTGTGCTAATAGGCATGCATTATACAAGGATTAACTAACATGGAGTAGGTCATATTATTATTAATTTAGCAAATATTATGCTTCTAGTGTTATAGGTTATATGCAATATTATGTTCGGTTATATATTGTATAACACAATATATGTGAACATAATATGATCATCTAATATGAAACTTGTTAAACATAAACAATTTTATTAGTAATACAAACAATATTGAAAAGTCAGGTTGAACAACCCCATGTCTAGTGATTATTAGGACAGAATGATATTGTATATGTGCATGTTATATTCGACTATACAAACATGCAACATGTAGCTATATGAACATGGATAAACCTAATAACGAACTAAACATGATTGATCACATGATGAAAAATCTTAAGCATGAACATCATATAAAGGAAAAGAAAGAAAAAAATATAACAATCATACATATAACAATAGGAAACTATATGCTACATAACATACTATTCAATTGGATGATGAAAACAATCATCAAAATTATTAGACATGAACATATGAATATGCGAGTGCTTTTAAACAAGAATTAATGACGAAGAACAATGCCATGATGCATCACAAGATGATTGGAGATTAACAAGATGGGTGGTGGCGACATTCGCAACACAAAACGGTTGGAACGGATTAAAGATTGGTTCTGGACAGACCGGACGGTTTTGGTTGCTGCGCGATGCTCGATCAACAAAATCACGATCCGCCAATTGGGTTAGAAACTAGACATACAGAGGCACAATCCTACCAAAGGGTTTTGGAGAATTCTTACTGAGTCAACAGGAAAGGATCAGACAATTTAGATGTTCTGCAGATTAAATCTGGACATCCGCGAACAGCACATCGGAGACGGATCAATTCCCGCCAAACGGCTACATGGATCAAGGTGAAAATTTACAGAGGTGCTCATAGGAACCTAAGGCACAACTTGACCAAAGGGATTGATGAAATACACAAAGAATCAATGGGAAAAGAGGTAACAATGCCGCTGTACCGTTCACGCAGTCAAATCTGGATATGAACATCAGCACAAAGAAACTTGATTTCCCGGAGATTGGACCATTGGATTGCCTTCAAATTTTGTGGAGATGATCTTGACAACATTATCCAGGATCTTACTGAATGGATCTTGAAAAGGAGGTCCGAGCTGGCGAGGGCGTCGTTCCAATCTAGATACACGCGCAGAAAATCTGGGTGCAAACAGCACGTTAGTATTTGGAGATTTCCTGGTGATTGCACCGTTGGATCTTCACCAAATTTTGCATAGAGGTAGAGAGAAAGGTTAGGAACAATCTCACCGAAGGGATTTGCCAAAAGATGTTCGAGGCGACGGGAATTGGGAAAACACTGAGGCAAAATGTGCTGTTTAGAAACTGCACGGGAGCAAAGAGGGGGGTGGCGGCTGTTTGGGGGGTTTGGGGGCTAGGGTTTCGTGGGAAAAGGATTTGGGGGAGTGGGGAAGAGGTGGGAGGGGTGTGGGGTATTTATACGAGGGAGAAGGAAAGGGATTTGGCCCAAATACTATTGAAACAGATGGAGCGACGCATGCTGCGCTATGCAACACTCGCCGGAACGTCGACTCAAGGGAGGAAAAGAGACGGCGGGATGCCGAGAGGAGATGGGCCGGGATGGCGGCCATAAAGGAAAGGAGGAAAGAAAAGGAGAAAACCAAAATAAAAAAACCAAGAACAGTAGAGCGAGATTAAATATTAAACGAACTCTGAAAATTCTGAGAAAAACTCGGGAGGCGTATCCCAAATTGAAAAGCCAATCCAATTCAAGTTGGATTAATTCAAATTAACTCCGGTCCAATTTGAGAAATTTCAATTAAGATTTAATTAATTAGAGAATAAACAATGAAATTTTCTGGCTCTGATTCTTAAATAAAAGATTTTGAAAAGCTCTGAAAATCAGGATGTTACATGTATATTCCAAAGAGAAAATGAAAATTATTGAGAGATGGATCACAACTCATGTAGCCCATAATTTCCCTATGGCCTAAAAGCCCATCGAAGCCATACCATCCACTCTTGTGACCAAATTCCACATCAGCTCCTCCCTTTGCCCTCAACACAGCCGCCAACCTCCTCCTCATCTTCTTCCTCTCACGACAACAGCAGCAGAAAGTCCTCCCCATCTACTATTGTTGTTGCAGCTACTACCACCACTTGCCTCCCTCCTCCCACTCTTCGTCTCATCCCTCCTCTCCATCTATTGGTGGTGCTGCTACTAGCCTACCACTTGCCTCCTGCCTCCCCCTTTCTACCCACCTTCTTCTAGGGTTTCACGCGCTACTATTGCAACTACAGCGATTGCGATGCCGCCTGTCGCCATGGCACCTGCACCAACACTGATGCAGGGCTCCACCTAGGTATGCGTGCACGCCCTAGATCTGGTCAACATGGGAACTCTCTCTACCCCGCTCGCTGATTCTCACATGCCACCATCGCCGCCTTCCCCTCTCCTGAGGCATCACCTCAGCCTCCGCCTTGCTGTCCGACCGCCTTAGCGACGCCTTCCAAACGCCTTGACCTCCGGCAAGGCGAGGCGACGCCTTGCCACCCTGGCTCGCCTTACTGCTTAGGCAACGCTTAAGCGACGCCTTAAAAGCTTTGATCGACAACAATCTAGCTAGGCTTGTGTGCTATTTGTGCATATGAAATTGGAGTTCTTGGGGCTTGTCTTATTGAATTCTTTTCCCTATTCCATTGGGTCGTCAACTTATGTGCCATTCAAATTTTTAATAAACTGTTGTAGCTTTTTCCTAAAAAAAATAAAATAAACTATTGTAGGTAATGAATAAGTAGAGAGTGGATTTTGTACATGCAAGATGGCTGCTTGATTTTAGGATTTAGATACTTGTGCCTCACGAAAAATTCTCAAAAAATTCACAGATGTGCATTATGTTAAAACATGTGCACCTATAAAAAGTCATGCAAGAACATGATCAAGTGTGCCCTGCACAAAGAAGACAATTGGTTGTAGGTGCACTATTTAGAAAATAAGTTGAACCTTTTGTCTTTTTTGTGCAGGGCATATTTAATTGTATTTTTACTTGATTTTTTTACAGGTGCACATGTTTTAACATGACGCATATCAATGATTATTTTGAGAATTTTTTGAGATACACAAATATCTAAGCCGTGAACTTAAGCATCCACCCTTACATGTACATTTGCTTTTCCCTAACAAGTATTGCCTATTTTTGTCCTAGCCTTATAACATTATTCTTTGTACTCAGTACTTGTTTCCAATATCAGGAATTGTGTCCACAATTATCATTTCTTGAAGGATTAAGAAATATTCGTCTACCCTTGTTATTCCTGAAGAGGTTAAAAATACACTTACTAATATCTTTTGCCACAAAACATGCTAAGCTGGCTCTGTGTCATATGAGAATACTGCCTCTAGGAGAACTAGGAAAATTAGGTGATTTTAATTATGTCTATTTATATTGCAATGAACTATCAGGAAGTGTCAGCGAAATTTAAGATTCCAGATTGGTCAATAATTGTACTCCCTCTGTCCCAAAATGTAAGACACTCGCATCCTAAGATTCACAATTAGAACTATAATATTTTAGTTATGTGACATAAAAGTGGTATCATTGGATTTATTTCCAAAAGCAGTTTCTAATGATATTACTTTTATGTCATATAATTAACATATTATAGATCTAATTACAAATCTTAGGATACATACGTGCCTTACATTTTAAGACAGAAAGAGTAACAAACTATGTTTTCTATTCCGTGCTTTGGACTTGAGGACATTTAATAGATTCTCCGTTAGCCACCCAATAAGTTTCTGCGTTGAGTGACCTTCTGACGGCCGCTCTGGTAAGGTGAAACTTTGAGGTCAGCTCATACCTGGTAGATTAGACATTGTTTTGTTGAATTGTATTCAAGGTAACCAGTATTGGTTTTCTTCCCTATTGTCCTGAACTAGATATATGCACGATATTGTCAAAATAAAATATGTTCTTTCTTGTGGGAAATTTATTTGTTACCATAGTACAGAACAACTGTAATGTCTTATACACTCTTTTTAGGATACTCCTAATGTATTATATCTTAAGTTATATCTTACTGTATTAAATAATTATTTAGATACAATCTTCTCAGTAACTTGTATCTTAGTATTGTATCTAAAATATTTTTATTTATTACATTTTTGATCAACACTACTATTTTAACTTTATAGTTTATTTGTGGCATAACTCTATTACATAGTAGTACGGGTGTAAGCCACACGGGATCGTTCAAGAATTAATTTACATCGATTACAGCACTAAGAGCCGTATCCAGATTAAGAGATAACATTTCTTTCTCTTCTTTATAAATACCTCGTGACATAAGCTTTTACCCAGATGGCATAGATTAAGATAAGGCTAAGGTGAAATATTGAGACTATCCTTAGCCTAAGCAAATTTTGTATGAACTCCATGGTTCTAAAGTGGCAATATATTTGCTTTCAAAAAAAGTGGCAATATATCAACGGCCTGATACAACTACTGATTAGATAGATGGTGGGACCAAGAGACGCGCTATATGCGTGGCCCATCATGCGGTTAAATCGATTAGAGGCTAAATCACACAAAATGAAATATTGCCCAAAAAACAGAAACAGTAGCTCAAACGATCAGAGTGTAATTTTTTCCAAATCCTACGAGTACTGAATTTGCCCAAAACTGCACGCGTCTTAAAAAAGAAGAACAAGAAATCATACTGTGTGGATTTGATCAATGTGGCTGTAAAGAGGATCTGTTGCGGTCAAATCTGAGGCGTCTATTTACCATCCGAGGCCTTGAATTGCTCCCCTCGTGATGGCTCTAAAGCTGGGAGCCGGGCCGTGTTTTTTCGGGCCAACCCGATACCCAGCCGGCACGGCACGACCCATGGCCCGACACGGCACGGACCAAAATGGGCCGGGCCGTGCCGGGCCTGAAATCTCGGCCCAGCAAGCGGCACGGCACGGCACGGCCACCTGGGCCATGCTCGGGCCGGCCCAACACGAAGATGGCCTTATCCTCCCCTTTCCCGTGCGTGCCCCCTCCTGGCCTCTCCCTCCTCGGCTCCTCCACCCGCGCCTCCCTCCTCCATCCGCGCCGCCTTCCTCCTCCACCCGCGCCGCCGCCCCATCGCCGCCTCCCTCCTCCAGTCCTCCTCCTCCTCCACGGCACCACCCTCGCCGCCTCCCACGCAGCCGCTCTCCTTCCCCACCAGCGCCGCCGTCCCCTCACCACCTCCCTCCTCCTCCTCCTCCTCCTCCTCCACCCTCGCTGCCTCCCGCGCCGTCGTCCTCCTCCACCCGCGCCGCCTCCCTTGCCGCCGCCCTCCTACTCCTGCACCCTCGCCGCTTCCCGCGCCGTCGTCCTCCTCCACCCGCGCCGCCTCCCGTGCCGCCGCCCTCCTTCTCCTCCACCCTCGCCGTCGCCCCCTCGTGCCTCCTCCTCGCCGCCGCCCCCTCGCGCCCTCGCGCCGCCGCCCCCTCGCGCCCTCGCGCCGCCGCCCCCTCCGCCGTGCCCCCGCCGCTGCCGCCCTCCCCTGGCCTGGGCCATGCCCGTGCCGGCACGACCCGATGGCGGCCCGGCATGTCGCGGGCCGGGTTTCGACGCCTCCGTCCGGCCCCCGGCACGGCACGGCACGGCACGGCAGGCTTGCCGGGCTCGGCCAGGCACGGCCCGACGCGGCCCGAGGTCCGACGGGTCGGGCCGTGCCGGCACGGCCCGGCCCAAGTCTCAGCTTTAGATGGCTCCACGTCCATCAGTGATTCGTCGTCAGCATTGGCCAATAACGCAAGCGGGCCCACAGGTCATCCACCGCTGACCGTTCCCCACCTTCCATACGCTTCCAGAACCTCCCAATCCCGAACCCGCCCTTCTCTCCAAGCAATCCGGAGTTCCAGAACCTTCCCGAAACACCCCACGCCTTCTCGAACCTTCCCTTCTCTCCCCCATATATACCCCACCGCCCTATTCCCCTTCCCCATCAAAAATCGAGGAAACAATCACACACACACCGTCTCGATTCCACGAGAGATCGATCGCTCGATCAACTCCACCAAAGCGCGACCATCAATGGCGTCTCGCCGCTTCTGCGCCTACGACCCCTACGATTATTACTACTCCACCCCGTACCACTACCCCCACCCGTACTACCACCACCCCGCCGCCGCCGCCGCTCGAGCCCACGCGCGCGATGACGACGACGACGCCTTCTTCTTCCCGGGGGTCGTCGAGAACCCCACGCCGGCGGTGAGAGCGGCCGCGCGTCCCCGCCCCTACGCCTACTACCATCAACCAGCTCCGGCTCGAAACGACGGCGCCTTCTTCTCGGACGTCGAGAGCCCCCAGCCGGCGGTGAGGGCGGCGGCCGAGCATCGTCATCATCCCAGGCCCAGGTCGTCAAGGTCGGTCTCCGTTCCGGTCCGCTTCGTCGGGTCGGAGTCCGAGTTGGAGCCGGAGAGGGGGGCCGCGGGGTCGCGCGTGCCGCCGGTGGCTCGGATGGCGGACGCGGCGGTCTCAAGGAAGAGGGAGCAGTCGGCGGAGGAGGCGGCGGTGAGGGTGAAGGCCGCGGCGCGCGGGTTCCTGGCGAGGAGGATGGTGCGAGAGGTGCGGGCGGTGGAGCGGGAGGCGGAGGGGGTCGCAACGAGGCTGGCGGCCGAGGCGGAGGCGCTGCGCGGGGACGCGAGGGGGAGGGTGGCCGTCGGGGAGGCGCTCATGAGGCTACTGCTGCGGCTCGACGCGGTGCGCGGCGTCAGGGAGTACCGGAGGAGGGTGACCAAGACGGTGCTCGCGCTCCAGGACGCTGTCGACGCCCTCGAGTCCAACTCGGCGCCGGTGATGGATGCGCCCGGGGCCGCGGACGCCATGTCGGCTAAGACCGTCGAGATGGCGGAGGCTGGGGTTGCAGAGGAGAGCGGGATGGCGCCGGAATTGCCGCACGCCCCGGAGCACGGCGCAGAGATTGGAGCGAAGACCGTGGCGGAGTCTCCGGCTACAGAAACAGCCGCCGAGATGGAGGTTGACGGAGGAAGAGCCATCGGCGGCGAGGCCGACCATGACGTAACAGAACCGGTGGTGGACGGCGAGAAGGCAGAGGCGGCAGAGGGCGAGCGGGACATGGTAACGGAAGATGATGCCGTCGCCGGTGAGAATCCGTTGCCCAAAGCGCGGGAGCAAGAACCGGCGGCAGAGGAAAAAGAGAAGAAGACGGATGGCAGAACTGCCGATGGCTTGGACGCATAGAAGGTGATGGAGATGGTGGCGGCGCTGTGCGAGAGGAGTGCGCAGCAGTGCGTGGTGATTGGGGCGCTGGCGGAGCGGGTGGACGCGCTGGAGCGCGCCGTCCGGCGGGTGGAGGAGGCTGACCGGCGCCGGCGGAGGAGCAAGAAGCTCAAGAAGGATGGCAAGGGCAATGGCAAGGCCGCAAGAAGCTGCTACAGCGATTAATAAAAATATCTCGATTTTTCTGTTGAGCTTTTGAGCTTGGATTAGTACAATCTGTATCTCTTGTTTTTCTGTTTGATACTTCGATTTGCTTTGTACCATTTGGATATCTGAAGCAATGGAGAGGCCTGCAATCTTTGATCGGATGCTGTGAATAAGCTAAATCATACTGTATCACCAAATTTCATCAGCATGTAAGATGGTGTGATACAATCAGGGGATTCTTGTTTTAACCTTTTGGGGGAGAACTGAACAGTGCCTACAAGTGCTGAGTCACTGCACATTCATACTCTTTTTCAAGGCAATGCACAAGAACTTAATTTTTAGGCAACTGCACAAGTGTACATTCATGCTCGTAGCAAGGTCTCTTGACAGGCATTTTGGGAAGATAACTAACTGTTAAGTGGCCGAAAATTCAAAGGAGACAAGCAACGTTACCACAAAATTTAAGAGAAAAGGAAAAGGATGCAACTCCAGAGTTCCATATCTGAGATTCACACGATGATCAGCACATGGGCCGAGTGACGAGTGCAGCATCTGCTTCATCAGAATTATATTCTTATATGTTCACGATGGCCAGACTACAAATGCACGAGAAGGAATCTGAACAAATTGGACGTAGACACAACGTTGCTCTTGTAATATGCATTCGTCATCTATGCATGGAGAGCCCCCTACGTATCTTCTGCTGATGATAACTAAGGTAGGATGGTTATGCTTGTCCACACTTCCTTAGGCACCCAACACCTTCTTCCTGGTATTCCTGCTTTGTGATCCAGAATTCAGGTGCATCCTGATTGTTCAAGACGATAAGTCAGCGAAGTAGACGTGCAGAGCAAAACATGATAATGCACAAACAGTGCATGCCTTCATTTCTAGTGAATGCACATGTCATAAATCAAAGTGAAAACCAAGGGGGTAAAATGGAAAAGGTCAACTTAACTATCCTCAAATGCTGCGTTCATCCACTTCACAGCGTAAAGCTTAAAATGGTCATACAACCGCCTAAACTTATGCCTTTATGATACTGGACCACTTCACACCCTAAGGCCGGGTTTCCCAGTGGTTTTGCCGCATTGGCCCACATCACTCAGTTTGTCCTTCTTTCTTCTTCTTGCTCTCCTGTTCTCACTTCTTGAAGTTACTCTACCTACAACATTCTCCACACCCAACCTCACGCTCATCAATACCTGCCCCTACTACTCCCCACGCACACCCTCTGCATCCCCATCGAAGTAGTGGCTGAAGTAGTCTGGTATCATAAGTTTAGGGGTTGTGATAGAAACTGTTTTAAACTTTAGATTGAAGTGAATAATTCATTTACTAAAAAAAAGTGAATAATTCTGATACTTTAGGGGAGTAAAGTGGACTTTTTCTGAAAAAAGTTACCTTCATGATTCCAGCAAGTACTGCACCTCCTAGGTAGACCATATGCTTTCTCCGTGGAGGATCCTCTATTCGGAGGCGTAGTTTCTATACATAATCGGAAGAAAATACATTATCAAAGGAAAACACCAACAAATAATATTATTCAAAAGTTAGCTTTTCAGATTTTCCTTTTTGTTTGATTTCAATGAGCTTATGCGATCAGATCTCCTGTATTTGCAAAAAACTGAGCAATGTTCTCTATTTATGAAAAGGTAATGCAACAAAACTCACTAGATAAGAACTGAATGAGCTAACTTTGCCATGTGTAAAAAAATAAGGTACAAACTGGAAAGTAAATGTGAAAAAAAATACTATGAGGCCTGCTGCAAAATAATTACACAAAACTACCTTCAGCCCATCTTTGTTGACTTTTTTTTATAAATATTATTTTTAAAATTAGAAATTCCAAATCTGGACGTCTAGACTCAAAATTTACAAAACTATCACCCTGTCAGCCAACCGTTAGCCGACAACGCGCTTGTCAGCTAACCGTCGACTAACAACCAAGTTGTCGGCCAACGGTCGACTAACAACGCCGTTGTCGGCCGACGGTTGACCGACTTTGCGCCGAACGTCGAGTCAGCCGCCCTGTCGGCCCAAAAAGTTGGACGACAAGGCTAACGCCAGCCACTCTGGCGTGTGACTGCGAGGGCAAACGCCACCGTCAATGGCGTTTGCACTGCATATCAAACGCCAGAAGATGTGGCGTTTGGACTGCATAGCCAGACGCTCGCTATTTCGGCAAAACAGAGCGTCGCTGGCCCAGCGAAGGTCGATAAACGCCATAGGACCTGGCGTTTGCGCTGTATATCAAACGCCAGGAGCAGTGGCGTTTGGATACTATGGCTCCGGTGACGTAGCCGACGACCCCGGCGCACCCGAGCTCCGCCCCATCCCCCTCTCTTCAACCCGCCTCGTCCCGAGCGCTTCCCTCCCTCCCGTGCAAGCTCCAGAGCGGCTTCCCCGCCTCCCCTCGCCGTTCCCGAGCCCAAGCCACCCCGCCGCCCCACCTCCGGCGAGCCCAACCCGAGCCGCTCCTCCTGTCGCCAGCCCAATCCCCCACGGCAACCTCCTCCTTTCTCTCCGAAAATGGAGTCGCCGCCGCTTGTAGATGCTTCCCAGCCACCGATTTAGCCCCGGCGAGCTCCATCCGAGCCACCCCTCCCCGCCGCCACCCCTAATCCCCGCGGCAACCCCGCCATTTCTTCACGAAAATGGGTTCCCCTCCCTCTATTGCTCCTCCCCGGCCAACCAATTTGGTCCAGCGAGCATCACTGGCGAGGGATTGCTCTGTATATCAAACGCCATAGTTTCCAAACGCCACTGCCTCTGGCGTTTGATATACAGCGCAAACGCCAGGTCCTATGGCGTTTATCGACCTTCGCTAGGCCAGCGACGCTCTGTTTTGCCGAAACAGCGAGCGTCTGGCTATGCAGTCCAAACGTCACTTCTTCTAGCGTTTGATATGCAGTGAAAACGCCATTGACGGTGGCGTTTCCCCTCGCAGTCACACGCCAGAGTGGCTGGCATTAGCCTTGTTGTCCAACGGCCGGCCGCCAGCGCGGCTGACTCGACGTTCGGCGCGAAGTCGGTCGACCGTCGGCCGACAACAGCGTTGTTAGTCGACCGTTGGCCAACAACTCAGTTGTTAGTCGACGGTTAGCTGACAAGCGCGTTGTCGGCTAATGGTTGGCCGACAGAGTGATAGTTTTGTAAATTTTGAGTCTAGACGTCCAGATTTGGAATTTCTGATTTTAAAAATAATATTTATAAAAAAAAGTCCATCTTTGTTTCCCTTCAAAACCACATCAAGATAGCGATCCAGAATTTCCTTCTCCAGCCTTAAAAAATATAGCCATTTTTTAGTTGTATAAGTAATGCTATTTCAAGCTAATGATTCATATGTCTTGTAGTAAAAAATAATTAGACAGAATGCAAGATATGAATACCCTCATTGATACTAACTTCAGAATATCTTACCGACTTGGCAGACCAGGATACATGGTACTTCCTCCACTCAGGATGATATGTTGGTAAAGCTGCAAATGTTATCCAGACATCTCATAGGAGGAAAAAACAAACAGCATGCAATGGTCTACTGCAGAAGTAACCACTCTAAAAGCAAGTATGAAGATTAACATAATTGATAACTTGATATTTTTTTCGAGAAAACGTAAAGCTTGCATCTCGATGCATTGATAGAAAGGAAGGTTTATGTACAGGCCTTGAGAAAGGCCAGCCTGGTTACACAACGGCCCCAAGCTTTTTCAACCCCTTCTTTGACTTAATATATATAAAACATGAAAAATTGCCAATATTTGTTGCCTTACAAGGCATTAAAAACAATTTCTAATATAAAGACAACAAGGCAACAAGTATATGCTAGTCGTCTTTTTTTTCCCGCAAAGACGTGGGTGTATGCTAGCCTACTGAGATTATGGCCCTACTTGGGAGGGCTTCTAGAGCAGCTTCTTCCTATAATAAGCCATAAGCCCTCCCAAGCGACTGGCTTCTGGAACAACTTCTGCTTGGGCAGAAGCCAGTTTATTGAAGAGAAGCAGAAGCGAGCTGAGAGTTGCTTCCTGGAGAAGCCGGCTCCTACCCAAGCCCCAGCCCTACCAAACAGGGCCTATGTACATACCTAAGCTTCTAAAATTCAAGATGCAATATCGCAATCTTGATTAAGTCGCTAACAAATAAACAAATGCACCTAAGCATACATTATCTATAATTGTCCTTAGGTAGAGAAATCACTAGACAGCCCCATGTCTCCAAATCCATTAGTGTTCCCAAGAATTATAGTGGTACAATATATAGCCCCTCACTACAAATGTGATATATAAGCCATCGCTACAAAGTCTTGTTCCAATTAAATATTTCACGAATAAAATTTAGCGAAAAGATTGGACTTGGAAAATCTAGCATATTGTATTTGGCCTATCGATAAGATGTGTATACCGTCATCCGGTTGTCAATGTCCATTTCCTGAATGCAATGGAATGCCATGTCTGCCATCCCATCACCTTCAACATCTATGAGTTCCTGCTCAATAAATATTTCATCAATACTACCATACCATTGATCTTGTGCAGAATTGCATATATACCCATATCAGCAAGACTTTGCAAGCATAGGGGAAAACAAACTTACAGGAGTAAAAAGAGCCTCAGGAGCTTGAAACCGTTCAGTTCCCACTTTAATTACTCTTCCATCTAGAAGCTGATCACAAGAATTGAGCTCACAATACAAAAAGGAACAGTGGAGAAATAAAAGCAGGGCAATATACTTACAGTGTAACTTTTGACAAGGATTGTGGTTTCAAGTCCTAGCTGGTATTGAAAGTGCATCCAGTCCCAAGGAGAGTGGAATGATGATTATCTAGCCCCAAGGTTTGGTTTTGATAGTTAATGGCAACCCTTACCTGTATCTAACGTTTACAATGAGTGTGAACAGGAGTTTAGATGAACAGGTGATCGATCAAGACAACATCTGAGTGATGATGAGGCCTAAAAAGAGTAAGGAACCGTGAAGGTCAGAAGGACTAGCTGAGCTAGTCTCCTGAGGCTCAGTTGCGAGGAAGCCGAGGCTGTACTCGAGGGCAAGCGAGGTGATGGTGGCTTGATGGAGTTCAAGGACCGTGACTGCAAGCTGGATAAGACCTGGAGGAGCTAGGAAGCTGGTGGATCTGCGTCAAGGGGTTCGCTGTGCGTCTTCAAAGGGCTGTCATCTTCAGTTGTTAGCTTGAAACCAGTGCCAAGATTCTGAGCGAGCTAGTCAGTGGCAGTGGTGAGTCCATTGTCCTCCTGAATCAGTTTAAGGCTTGTAGTGAGCCGGTCTGTGTTGTGCTCAGGTGCTGCCTGAGGCAACCGAGTCCACCTGAGTTTGGCATCTGAGACTCAGGTGGGTAGCTCAGCCGTGGCTAGTAGGTTACCAAATGTATGTTAGCTGAGTCTCAGATAGGTGTGTTTGGTGGCTCTTTATCTGACGTGGCATGAGGGTAATGGCTAGCTGCCAGGAACCCTATAAATAGGGAACCTGGGGAGGTTTCGACCTCAACCTTTACCTCTACCATAGCAAGCACCTTGCTGTTGCAAGAAAGAGCTCTTAGTCTCCGAGAGAGCGTTGCCTACGTGCATCCACCGTGAGAGAGAGTTGCTTTACATCTTGAGTGCTTCAGAACTGAGTGTTCATGGTACTGGTTCCTCCAAGAGACTGAGAGAGCTCTTGGAGTTCGTCTGCTCCAAGACTGGGAAGTTGGAGTCGTTGGTGAGCAAGCCAAGTCTTGTGTGGCTGCCTCCAAGCGTTTATGAAGGCAATTTAGGTCTGCCTGTCTTGCTGCGATAAGATCAAAAGGATTCCACACAAGATAAGTGAACGAGGAAAGAGCACGGTTCAGTGCCGGCTGTGAAAGCAGCTTCCTCAACGGAGACGTACCACTTTGCATAAAGTGGGAATTTCGGTAAAACAAACCTCTGTGTCTACTTGTTCATTTGTATGGTTTGCTTTTACTTGTGCTGATATATATAGTACACACTCTGCTACACTCAACTGAGTTTCCCACCTGAGACTCAGTTGACACTAATAGCAAGTTGTCTCCTTTACTATTCTGTCTATCTGTTGCACACAACTGAGTCACTCACCTGAGACTCAGTTGACACATAGTTGTCTCTGCACTGCTCTGCTTGCTTTACCTGAGTCATCTAGCTGAGAGTCAGTTGCTTGAGTCAGTTGCTTACATCTTGGTAGGTTTGACCCATTTATTTGAAGCAAAGCCCATTAGGTTTTAGATTTATAGAGCTGACCTATTCACCCCCCCTCTAGTCGACTCCTGAGATCCTTTCAAGTGGTATCAGAGCGTCGTTGCTCATATTGGCTTAACAGCCAAAGTTAAGGGATGTCGAACTACGAGGGTGGAATTCCCATATTTGATGGCACTAACTATGCTTTTTGGAAGCGGAAGATGCAAATGCACCTTACTGCAATGGACCCAGATGTCTGGAAAATTATCATGACAGGTCTCCAGGTAGAGAATGAGAGCACCCCTACTGATCAAGACAAGATCAACATCAAGAACAATGCTAGGGCTGCCAATGCTATCTATATGAGGCTGCAGGAACATGATTTCAACCGTGTCAGCACCTTTGATGCAGCTCATGATATCTGGAACACCCTTTAGGCCATTCATGAAGGCAGTGATACCTTGAAGAGGTCCAAGAAGGATGTGTTAGAGCATGATCTTGACAACTTTCACTATCAACCTGGAGAGGACATCAAATCCATCTTCACAAGGCTTACAATGATCACAAATCAACTGAAGGCCCTTGGATCAACCAGAGTTGAAGATGAAGATGTGATTAAGAAGTTTCTCTTTGTTCTTCCCGAGCCCTATCACACTCTGCGTTTGATGATGAAGGAGAAGGATGGCTTCGACAGGATGAAGCCCACTGATGTGCTTGGTAGGATGCTTACTCATGAGATGGAGCTGAATCACGCTAAGAAGCATGCTACCACTTCTGGCAAGAACAAGGATATAGCTCTCAACATAGTGGCCAGTCTCAAGGACTCCAATGATGAAGAAGATTTGGATGAAGAGATGTCTACTGATGAAGAAACTGAACTTGCTATGCTCACTCGCAGTTTCAGAAAGTTCTACAGAAGAAAGAAATTCTCTGGTTCTGCTGATAAATTCAAAGGGAAGAAGCAGCTCAACGACAAGAAGTGTTTTGAGTGTGGTGACTCAGGACATTTCATTGCTGATTGCCCCAGGAAGAGCAAGAAACCAGAAGAAGGCAAGTACAAGAAGAAGGAGGTCATTGTCAAGAAAAAATACAAGGAAAGGAAGCCACCTACCTTCAAAAAGAAGAAGACCTCTGCTGCCAGAGCATATGTTGGACAAGCTTGGGTCTCAGATGACTCAGAGTCTGAAGAAGAGTCAGAAGAAGAAACTGAGCTAGCTGGGTTAGCCATCTGTGTCTCAGATGGATCACTCAGTAGCCCAGCTGAGTCAGGCGATGGCTCAGTTAGGTCACTCAGTCGCGCACCTGAGTCAGACTCTCTCTTCGACAAGGACGCTGATCCTTCATCTGCTGAGACTCTAGCCCTATGTCTTATGGCTAAAGGCAACAAGGTATTAACTGAGGATGACTTCCCTGATTATGTTCAGTTAATGAACATTCTTGACAGGACAAAAAAGCTTCTTCGAAAAGAGAGAAAAGAAAACATCTCTTAGGGACAAACTAACTGATATGCAGGTGTCCCTTGATAATGCTCAAGATGCTAAAGCTGATCTTGATGAAGAAGTTTACTTGCTGCAGGTGGCTCATGATAAGCTCAAATTATCACATGAGCTTCTAACTTCTAAGCATGATAAGCTTAAGAAAACCCATTCGGCTTGCTCTATTGTTACTCCTGATGCTAATCCTCCTAATGTTGCAGAAACTTGGTTAAACTGTGCATCTCGCATCAATGCTATTACTTCCAGTACAGTGTTTGTTGTTGATTCACCTAGAGGATCAAGTACTTCAACTGCTACTAACTCTGTTGATGCAGCAAAGTTTAATGAGCTTAAGGAAGAGCATGAGGAGCTGAAAAGGCTCATGAGAATAGGTGCAGTGCTAACATAGGCATGCAAAACTTTGCTAGGCTTCAGTCCACCTTAGTTTTTAAGAATAATGGTAAAAGGAGACTTGGTTTCACTCCTGTGCTTGACAAAGATAGATTGTCATATATTTTCCCTACTGCTAACAAGAAATCTTTGAAGAACAACTTTGTTCCTCAAATGGGAAAATATGATACTAACTCTTTTGCAGGAAATCACCTAAAAACAGGTGGTTACATGAGGATTCCCTCAAATCCCAGCTATGTGCTTAAAACTGGAAAGAATGGTAAGCTTGTGGCAAAGTATGTTGGACCTTGGGGTGAGTACAAAAGAGTACCGGGTGTTTGGGTACCAAAATCTGTAGTCACCTGTGTCTCAGGTGGCTCACTCAGGTGCAATGCAAATGTGCTAATCCTTCCATCTGAGCTTGCAGGAGATAAGAATCTGAGAAAGATTCAGAGGTTCTCAAAGCTTTCTAAAGCTATATCTGCTAAGAACTCATCTGTTAAGCTTATTTCTGCTATTGATGCTTATAGTAAGAGACCTACCAACTTGGGAACCAAAGCTGTTTGGGTTCCTAAGTCTCAGAACTAATCATGCAGGGCTCTGCCTCCAGTGGAACTAAATGGGTCATGGACAATGGCTGTACACAACACATGACTGGAGGCAAAGAGGAGTTCACTGAGATAAGAAAAGACAACCTCCCTTGCAAGTATGTCAACTATGCTGATGATTCAAAAAGCAAGGTATTAGGTTGTGGTAAAATTGCTATCTCTCAGGAACACTCTCTTACTGAAGTAATGCTTGTTGAGTCTATTTTATATAACCTCTTATCTGTTTCTCAATTATGTGATGCTGGTATGAAAGTCACATTTTATACTAAAGAGGTTTATGTTCAGAAACTAACAGATGGCTTACAAGTTTTCAAAGGCTATACGATAAGCTATATCTTGTAGATTTTCAGGATCAGGAAGCAGCTGTGCCATGCTGCCTGATGGTTAAAGCTCAGTTAGGCTGGCTGTGGCACAGGCGGCTAGGTCATGTAGGGATGAGGCAGCTGAACAAACTAAGCAAAGAAGAACATGTCCTAGGCCTAAAGCAGATCCAATTCAACAAGGACAAGCCATGCTGTGCTTGTCAAACTGGGAAGCAAGTTGGAAGTCCTCATCCACCCAAAAATATCATGACCACTACTTCTCCTTTTGATCTCATACATATTGATCTATTTGGTCCTACTAGATATGAGAGCATTGGAGGTAACAAATATGGTTTTGTTATTGTTGATGACTTGTCACGTTTCACTTGGGTATTTTTCTTGAAGGACAAGTCACAGGTGTACAAGAGGTTCAAGCATCTCATTGTCAGAGTCCAAAATGAATGGAATATCAACCTGAAGGCAGTGAGAAGTGACAATGGGACAGAATTCAAGAACTCAAGGGTTGAAGCTTCCCTGAACAAGCATGGAAGCAAGCATGAGTTCTCTGGTCCCTATGCACCTCAGCAAAATGGAGTGGAGGAGAGGAAGAACAGAACCTTGATAGAGATGGCAAGAACACTACTGAGTGAATACAAGACACCAGTAAGGTTTTAGGCTGAAGCTGTCAACACTGCTTGCCACAACATCAACAGATTGTATCTTCATCCACTCTTGAAGAAGACACCTTATGAGTTGCTGACCAACAAAAAACCAAATGTCTCCTATTTCAGAGTATTTGGTTGTAAGTGTTACATTCTCAAGAAAGGCAAACGTCTCTCTAAATTTGAATCCAAATCTGATGAAGAAATTTTTGTTGGGTATAGCACATAATCTTACACTTACAGAGTCTTTAACACCAACACCAAGGTTGTTGAAGAAGCTGTAGATGTGACATTCGATGAATCTAATGGCTCACAAGGTGGGCAAGTTGCTAATGATATTTCAGGGAAAGTAGACATTCTTCACAAGTCGACCGGTGAAGTTAGGCCTCAAACTAAGGAACCAGCTTCATCAGGTGTCTCTGAGCTACTTGACCCAGATGATGAGCAAGATGAAGTGCATGGCATTGAGCACGAGTACAACCCAGCCAATGATCAACTGGACTCAGAAGCCTCCATGCACCCAGCTGAGTCTCAGGAAGAGCCAACTGAGTCACAGATACCCTCAGCTGACTCACATCCAGCTGTGACTCAGGTGGCTGAACCCGAACCCCCTGTGATCAGCAGGCTGCAGAAGGATCACCCTGTAGACCAAATCGTTGGTGAAATTAATAGGGGAGTGACTACTCGTTCTCGTACTGCTAATTTTTGTGCTCACTATTCTTTTGTTTCCACCATTGAGCCCAAGAATGTAGGTCAAGCTCTATCTGATTCAGACTGGATTAATGCTATGCATGAAGTGTTGAACCAATTTGAGAGAAATGAAGTCTGGTCACTTGTTGAAAGACCCAAGGACCACAATGTCATAGGAACCAAGTGGGTTTTTCACAACAAGCAAGACTCAGACGGCCAAATCGTGAGGAACAAGGCAAGGTTGGTTGCTCAAGGCTACACTCAAATAGAAGGCTTGGACTTTGGTGAAACTTTTGCACCTGTAGCTCGACTTGAAGCTATCAGGATACTTCTAGCTTATGCAAACCATCACAACATCAAGCTTTATCAATTGGATGTCAAGAGTGCCTTCCTCCAAGGTAAGCTAGCTGAACTTGTGTATTTAGAACAGCCCCCTGGTTTTGAGGATCCAAAAAGACCCCATCATATATATGTGCTCCACAAGGCTTTGTATGGCCTTAAACAAGCCCCTCGTGCTTGGTATGACACTCTGAAGGAGTTTCTTATACATAATGGCTTCAAAATTGGGCTTGTGGATACTACACTCTTTACTAAAGTTAAAGGCAAGGATTTATTTATATGTCAAATTTATGTCGATGACATAATATTTGGCAGTACTAACAGTGTGCTAAGTGATGAGTTTAGCAAGATAATGATCAAAAGATTTGAGATGTCCATGGTGGGAGAATTGAAGTTCTTCCTAGGGCTGCAGATTAGACAACTCAAGCAGGGAACCTTCATCTCCCAAGAGAAGTTTGCCAAGGATATCATCAAGAAGTTTGACATGGACAAAGCTAAGTCAATATCAACTCCCATGCAAATAAATGCTCATCTTGATTTAAACCAACAAGGTAAGTCTACTGATCAGAAAGAGTATAGGTCTATGATTGGTTCTCTGTTATATCTATGTGCATCTAGACCTGATATTATGTTGAGTGTTTGCATGTGTGCACGCTTTCAAGCTGATCCTAAAGATATTCATCGCACTGCTGTTCGTAGAATACTGAGATATTTAATTCATACCTCTGGGTTTGGTTTATGGTATCCTAAAGGTGCACCCTTTAAGCTAATTAGCTATTCGGATAGCGATTATGCAGGATGTAAGGTTGATAGAAAAAGCACCTCAGGTACTTGCCAATTTCTAGGGCGCTCCCTTGTGTCCTGGAGTTCCAAGAAACAAAACTCAGTAGCCCTATCCACAGCAGAAGCTGAATACATAGCAGCTGGTAGTTGTTGTGCTCAATTATTATGGATGAGGCAGACCTTGAAGGATTTCAACATATCCATGTCTCAAGTACCCCTCCTCTGTGATAATGAAAGTGCAATTAAGTTAGCCAACAACCCAGTCCAACACCAAAGATCCAAACATTTAGAAGTGAGACACCACTTCCTCAGAGACCATGTAGAGAAGAATGATATCCAACTGTGTCATGTGAGGACAGAAGCTCAACTAGCCGATATTTCACCAAGCTTCTAGATGAAAATAGGTTCTGCACCCTCAGGCATGAGCTAAATATCATGGATATCTCGAATGTGCAGTGAGGAAATGATGATTCACGTGTACATATGTGTGCATTTCTGGATTTTACATTCACTGTATTCTACATGAGTCATCCACCTGAGTCTCTGGTGAACCTCAGGTGGGATAGGTTTTAAATAAATAACATGCTGATTTTTGCATCTTATTGAACTCATGGATTTTCCATTGAGCTAAATAAGTTGGATTTTATTATCTAGTTCAATTCAACACAGCTTTAGCTTTGTATTGTTGATTGTTTGGCAAGCTGTGTTTGAAAAGAAATCTCTAATCTGCTTTCATTTTTTATCTCTGAATTCTCTCTGGAAATCCTATTGAAAATCTTGTCAACTGAGTCTTTCTCATGAGTCTCAGTTGAACACTTCCAAAAATCCAGAGAAAATAGACTAAGTTTAGAGCTCTGCTCAGTTATTCATTCCTACCTGAGTCTCAGGTAGTAGCCAGCTGTCTCTCAGGTGTCATAGGGCCACTCGGGATATAAATACCCAACTCTGCAACGGTTCGCGCTTAACCCTCTTCAGAGTCTCCTAAGCCCTAGCACTTTTCGCCGTCGATTGATTCTCAACGATCGCGTGCTTCTCCGCCGATCTTTGCACTCGTCGAAGCTCCCTAAAGCTCTTCTGTTGATCAAGCGCCTGCATCTCCATCCAAATTCCTCATCGTAAGTCTCCTCGAGCTGTTCTTAACAGAACTTGGGTGGTTTCCGCCTCTATGCGAATTCCACGTTCTCGGGTAGCTCTTAGCTGCGGAATTAGATAGAGATGTTGTTTCTTTAGCCTCCAGAATGAATTCTTGCAGCACATTGTTCTAAATTTTTAGATTTCAGCAAGATTCGATAAACCTAGGTTGTTCTGTCTCTACACCTGAGTTTTGCACTTTATCTCACCTGTGTCTCAGGTAGCTAAGTCAGGTAGCATGAGATAAATTGTAAAACCTTCCTAGTGTCACCTGATTTACTCTCCTGAGTATCAGTTAGGTTGGTCAGTCAGTTTCTTTCTGCAATAGGATTACCCCTTACCTACTCTTTATCCTATCTTACCTATGCAGATGTCTGGATCTGGTAATCAGCCTGAGGATATCACAGAGGATCTTCCTTTAGCCATCAGGACTCAGATCTTGGAAAAAAATCTCAAGAAGAATGGGAGACAGAGAAAGCAAGGAGACTTGCTAAGAATATTGATGCTGAAGAGGAAGCCAAGAAAGCTGCCATGGTCCCCTTAACCGCAGCAGATTTGGCCTAAGGGAGGCCAAAAAGAAAGCCTTGGAAGAGGAAAAAATGCCAATTGGATGTGGCAGTAAAAGATTCCATCTCCAGGATTAAAGAGCTTGAAGCTGTAAAAGCTGAAAAGAAGGAAAAGCAAAAACAGGAGAGAAAGAAGCTTGCAGATGAAAAGAAAGCCAGAATGGCTGAAGCTAAGAAGAAGAAGGCAGAAGAGAAGGCTAAGGAAGCTACTGTCAAAGATGCAGCCATCAAAGCTAAGAGGGCACCAGTTGTGGACACCCTCAAGAGAACCAGAGCTGCTGGTGGATCAGCTGACCTATCTTTGAGCAATATTCCTAAGAAGCCTCGATCAGAAGCTGTTATTGAACCCAGCAAGGCTAAGAGTCAGCAAAAACAGGAAGAAGAGGCTACATGGAAAGCTGAAGCTGAGAAAAGAAAATCTCACAGTGTTCTAGCCAGAGAGCTGCATGATTTAGTGGGGATGTTGTCGGCTGTTTCAGGAGCCGAAAGAAATGCTCTAAATTCAAAAATTCAAGAACTCAGGAAATTAATCTTTGACTCATCTGATGCTCCTAAAGATGTCTTAGTTCAAAAGGATATATGGAAAAAAGACAAGGCAATCAATGAAGAGCTTCATGAGCTGCTGAGAAGAGAAGAGAATGCTGTTGGAGATGAGAAAGAAGCATTGATTCTGCAAATGGAACTCCTTGTACCTCAGCTCTCACTGGAGTATAAACAGTTATGGCGCAAATATCATGATAACAGGTTGCAAAGAAGGATAGATGCATATGCAATGGAATTGAACTCCTGCTCAGATGAAGCTCGTAAGAAGGTCTTGCAGGATGAGATAGCTGCAGCTAATTCGAAGATTAACAGGATAGATTGTTCAACTGCTCCTATCTCAGCAGTCCCTCTACAACAAGCAAGTGCTTCTGTCCCTCAGCCGAGTGTGCTAGCTGAGTCTCAGGCAGCACCCTCAGCTGGGCTAGAGATTGTTCCCACAAAAGTAGAAATCCAACAGAAAGCTGCTCTTGAATCTATGGAAGATATTGTTGCAGAGGTAGATTCCGGTGGGAAGAAGCTTGAGAAGGACCTAGAAGAGTCCATATCTGGGCTCAGAATGTCATTCGGTGAGATTCCTCCTGTATCACAAGCTGATCCTACAGCCGGTCCTTCAATGAGCATGGGATCCATCTTTAAATCCCTGTCTGATTTAGTACCTGCTCAAGGAGACCAAGAGCTCACTGATCAAGAGAGAGCAGTGACATCTTCAGCACCAGAGTTTGCACCAAAAGAGCCAACTGAATCTCAGGCTAAATCAGCTGAGTCTCAGTCAGATGGATCAGATGACTCTTACTCGAGCCCCAGTGACCCTCATCCTCCCTCTCCTCGCAGGAAGAAACAAAAGCCAGATGATTCAGATGAAGAATATGAGGGTGTGGAAGAAGATGTTGAAGAAGAAGATTCTGAAAAAGAAGCTGGAAATGCCACATCTTCCTCTGACTCAGAAGCCAGTTCAGCTGAGACTCAGGAGGCAGACTCAGATGAGTCTCTGGAAGTCAAGTATGCTGCTATCTTTGCTAAAACTGCAAGGACAAACTCTCAAGAGATGAAATTTCTATCTGCAGCAACACTCAAGAAGCTTCCAAAGGCAGATGCTAGTCTGGCTACCATCAATTTGGACACAAGAAGCACCTCCAACTACACTGCCATGAGAACTACAAATCCATATTTTGACAGTGACAGCAATATCAAGAGGAGGCAGTGCAGTGATCAAAGATTTTAGAATAATCAGCAGCAGTCCAGCTACCATCTTCTGCTACCCAAGAAGGGTTTTGTTGATAGCATGCCCATAGATTAGGCCAATCTGGCTAAAAATGGTTTGGGCGATCTAAAAGATATTTTAGCTGCTGTTCAATTAGATCAAATCTGCAGCACAAACCAAAATTATGATTCTGAAGTGATCAAGGAATTCTATGCAACAGTCTTCATTGAGCAAGATCACCAAGATTTCATGCTGTGGATGACCAGAGGTCAGTTGCTGTGCATCACAGCTACAGAATTTACTGAACTGTTCAACTTGCCATCAGGGCCCAAGCTATCACAAATAAACATCTCCAAAGGATCAGAAGAAGACAAGAGCTTGCAACCAGATTGGGTGCCAAATGAGACAAGGCAAAAATTCTTTCCCTCTGGCTTTGTGTTTCCCCCAGTCAAAGGTGTAGTCCCCAAGTATATTCAGCACTTTAAGGGACTCATGAAGACACCAAAACATATTGTGAAGATTCTAAATGTGTCTATCTGTGCAAAGGGTGGAGGGACTGATGCTATCTATAACCCAGTCTAGAGAATCCTTGAGCTGATTGCCAAGTAGAAAAAGTTTGATGTTGCTCGATATATCTTTTCTGAGATCAATGAATGCCAGAAAAACAGAACAGACAAGATGAGATATGGCTCATACTTAAAGCATATGATCCTTCAGAGAACAGCATTAGCAACTTCATCTTTCTCCTTTGACCAGAAGTGTTATTTCTGCAAGTTCAGACCTCAAAAGGATGATAATGAAGATGAGAAACCTTTCTACAACATCCTTGAAGTCTCTCAGCCAAGTGCCTCAGTGCCACCTGAGCCAGCCACCTGAGCCTCAGTCAGAGTCATTCAGCCAGCAGTTGATCCCCAAGCAGACCTACCTGAGCCTCAGGTGTCTCCTGCCCGAGACTCAGTTAGGGAACCATCTCCTCCTGCTGAGCTTCAAGTTTCTGTATCAGTTGGTCTCTCCTCAGCTAGTGTGCCTTTGGTTCAACGTCTGGACAACCCTGCTGCAATTGATGTTTTTATCAAGAGGGTTGTGCCTGTTCAGATTTCTGCAATCAAGAGAAGGCAAGATGAGCTGCAGCAAGAAATGACAGAGCTGAAGAATGATATCAAGGCTGAAATGGCAGATCTCAAGGCTTCAGTCAGCAGCAAGTTTGATCAGATTCTATCCCTTCTGCAACAGAAGCCAGCTCCCTGAAGATCTTCTTCCTATCTCTTTTTAGTGTTTAGTGGCAAAGGGGGAGAGATTAGATTCAGGGGGAGAGATTAGAGAGTTTATGTAAAAAGGGCTAAGGGCTAGGCTAAGAGCTGCATCTGCATGTGTGTTAAGATATTCTCTGTTTTAAAAAATTGCTTATACATATGATGATGCTCTGATTGTTTGTCTTGCTCTGATACATGTGTCTTTGCCTTTTCTGATCTGATACATGTGCTACATGTGTTGTGTTTTTTTTGCTCTGATACATGTTGTGCTCTGATACATCCTGTGCTCTGATACATGTTGTTTGTTTTGCTCTGATACATGTGTTTAGCTCTGATACAATTCCTCTGATATCTATTTGCTCTGATACAAGTATTTTGCTCTAAAATTCTGTTGATTGCTCTGATATCTATTTGCTCTGATAATATCTATTCTAATGATATCTGCTCTGATAATATATGTTTTAGGAGAGTTTAGATTCGTACTCAAGCATGCTATTCCTTGTACATCTGTTGCTGAGTACTTATTCAACATAACTGCTATTCTCCGCTGTGCTTAATCTTTCAGTTATGTTCATGGCAATCCTGTTTAGCATTTACTCTCCATGATTAAACAGAACTGTGCATTTGTATACAAACGCAAATTTCTTATATGCACAGCTTTAGGGGGAGTATATACTAAACTTGGTTGAATGTCATACCCTTTTATACATCTAATGCTATGTTTAAAGGGGTTGCCACTAACCACCAAAAAGGGGGAGATTCAAAGTGCATCCAGTCCCAAGGAGAGTGGAAGGATGATTATCTAGCCCCAAGGTTTGGTTTTGATGGTTAATGGCAACCCTCACCTGTATCTAACGTTTACAATGAGTGTGAACAGGAGTTTAGATGAACAGATGATCGATCAAGACAACATCTGAGTGATGATGAGGCCTAAAAAGAGCAAGGAACCGTGAAGGTCAGAAGGGCTAGCTGAGCTAGTCTCCTGAGGCTCAGTTGCGAGGAAGTCGAGGCTGTGCTCGAGGGCAAGCGAGGTGATGGTGGCTTGATGGAGTTCAAGAACCGTGACTGCAAGCTGGATAAGACCTGGAGGAGCTAGGAAACTGGTGGATCTGCGTGAAGGGGTTCGCTGTGCGTCTTCAAAGGGCTATCATCTTCAGTTGTTAGCTTGGAACCAGTGCCAAGATTCTGAGCAAGCTAGTCAGTGGCAGTGGTGAGTCCATTGTCCTCCTGAATCAATTTAAGGCTTGTAGTGAGCCGGCCTGTGTTGTGCTCAGGTGCTGCCTGAGGCAACCGAATCCACCTGAGTTTGGCATCTGAGACTCAGGTGGGTAGCTCAGCCGTGGCTAGTAGGTTACCAAGTGTATGTTAGCTGAGTCTCAGATAGGTGTGTCTGGTGGCTCTTTGTCTGACGTGGCATGAGGGTAACGGCTAGCTGCCAGGGACCCTATAAATAGGGAACCTGGGGAGGTTTCGACCTCAACTTTTACCTCTACCATAGCAAGCACCCTGCTGTTGTAAGAAAGAGCTCTTAGTCTCCGAGAGAGCGTTGCCTATGTGCATCCACCGTGAGAGAGTTGCTTTACATCTTGAGTGCTTCAGAACTGAGTGTTCATGGTACTGTTTCCTCCAAGAGACTGAGAGAGCTCTTGGAGTTCGTCTGCTCCAAGACCGGGAAGTTGGAGTCGTTGGTGAGCAAGCCAAGTCTTGTGTGGCTGCCTCCAAGCGTTTGTGAAGGTGATTTGGGTCTGCCTATCTTGCTGCGGTAAGATCAAAAGGATTCCACACAAGATAAGTGAACGAGGAAAGAGCACGGTTCAGTGCCGGCTATGAAAGTAGCTTCCTCAACGGAGACGTACCACTTTGCATAAAGTGGGAACTTCGGTAAAACAAACCTCTGTGTCTACTTGTTCATTTGTATGGTTTGCTTTTACTTGTGCTGATATGTATAGTACACACTCTGCTGCACTCAACTGAGTTTCCCACCTGAGACTCAGTTGACACTAATAGCAAGTTGTCTCCTTTACTATTCAGTCTATCTATTGCACACAACTGAGTCACTCACCTGAGACTCAATTGACACATAGTTGTCTCTGCACTGCTCTGCTTGCTTTTACCTGAGTCATCTAGCTGAGAGTTAGTTGTTTGAGTTAGTTGCTTCCATCTTGGTAGGTTTGGCCCATTTATTTGAAGCAAAGCCCATTCGGTTTTAGATTTATAGAGCCGACCTATTCACCCCCCCCCCTAGTCGACTCCTGAGATCCTTTCAGGTATACACGTTTGTAATCATAGCTGTACATCTTTTAACTGTCATGCCTATGAAATATAACAGCAAGCTATAGCCAAGAACCAAGAACTAAAACCAATAAAATAACTGACCTCATATAGCATAGCTTCTCTTTTATTTCTCTGACTATCTTAAAGTCAGCAGATTTGTTCATAGCATACCTTTTAAAAAGGAAATTAAAAAATATTAGAGAAATACTGAAGCAAGAACTGCAGAGGACTGCATCTTCAGAGCAATTTGAACATCTAAACATGATAGGAGTATTACCCTCTTCTTGAGAGAAGATCAACAAGATAAGATATTATATGCCTTCCAGCTACATTCATTCTTTTTGTTAGATGTGGATAAGAGTATCCATCAACTACCGGCACCTGCATGCATAATAAATATGACAGGAACAAGGAGACTTCTCTCAATATTTTGCTCAATGAACCACATGCTTGAAACTAGGCGATTAATCATCCAATGTCATACAATAGGAAGGGTTTTGCAATCAACATGTGCAAATAATTGTGCAACATGGTAGAAATAAAGAAGATATACAATAATTACTAATAGCAAAAGAATAAAACTGAAAGAGCCCCTCAAGCACAAAGAACTCAAATGTGCTTTCAGAAGTATAATTCTTATATGCTTTTACTTGTTGGTAGTACCCAATGTTCGCCTTTTTGTGCTTCTACTATTACTCATTGGTGAGGAACTGAGAATCATGATAGTTGAGTTAACTACCTAAGAATGAGAATAACTGAAAGTGCACTCACATATCAATCATGTCAAGTACTCTTTGGGAAGTACGATGTAGACAATGGATTTATGTCCATGTTAGACAATTAAACCACATACCATTGGTCATAATGGTTCTGGTTTGTACAAAGTTCTGTACGTAAGGAAACATACATGCCTAAAATATTGATCATTGAAGCAGAACATATCAGTAAAACATGGTAGATCACAAGATATCTCCTCCTCTATAAAAATACAAGGTTAACTCTTTGGTTGGCTCAAAACAATTACATTAGCAAAGATGAAAACTGTAAGCACGTACCAGATAGTTATTGCTATAATGCACCACAAAGATTGCTACAAGAGGAATCTAGTCATCTACCTATTTGAAAGCTTAGTTTATTATCATATAGAAAATTATATTATTATCATACCACATGAGTGACGCCATCACCAAAATCTATAACAAGCCCGATCAGCAAGCCTGGAAAGTATACATACATGTAAAGAGAGCACTAGCAAGGTAGTACCATTATGTGTGTGTTTGTGTGTGTGTGCTTACTACACATGGGTGTGTATAGGAAGGGAGGGAGAGTACCTTGAACATATAGTGAAAGAACTGCTTGGATCTGGATGAAGACCCCAGAAAAGTTGTATTTCTCGAACATTGTCTCAATCTGTTTACGCAGGATTCAATTTGCTAGTAAATCATACATATAACTTCAACTTGGCAGTATAAAACAACCTAATAGAAAGAAAATAACCTACTATTTTTTCACGGTTTTTCACAGGATTGAGTGGTGGATCTGTCAGCAGAATTTTACACTCAAATGGATCAACCTAAAAAGAGACTTAAATATAATCAAGGATATTGATGAAGTATAACTTTTTAAGAAATAAGTGACACTGTAAAATGCATGATCCCATATATGGCCCATATCATCCCATTTTTGAACAATGTCATTTGTGACAGGATATGACACATCAAGTTGATGTCTCAAGTCGGCACAAGCAGCTCCAACAACAATATCCTGCACTGAACACAAGCACCAATTATAAGGTGTAATCAGAAAAAAAAATCCCATAACGACACAAAAAGAAACATTAAATTTAGACCGTCAATTCTTGCTCCTGGAGTGACTCCTCGTATCGAAGCAATGGCCTTCCAACAACACAAGGGAACACAGATGTAGGGAAGTTATCTCTTGCAAATCCGCACTTTACGTACTGCAACCATCGTTGTCAAATTAGAACAAAAATATCTGTCCTGTAATCCACTTAATTGTTGTTGAACTGTACCAGAGATTCAGAAGCCACAAATATGATGGCAGTGATACATTAAGTATTGAAAAAAACTGAGTAGCTATAACACTTCATGTTTATGTCTCCATGCAAATATGGATCACCAGATTACAGCAGAACCAGGACTGTAATAAAAGCCAAGATTGCACCTGTGTTTCTTCTCGTTAACAACATAATGGACATATCATAACAATTTAGCATCCTATGATTCAATGTCTATGTAATCAACACAATAAAAACTTATCCTATCATCCAATATCCGTCCACATCAGCAGAATCTCATCTCAACCTAAAGAACACCAATCAGCCAAGAAAATGAATTGCCAGCTCCAAATGCAAGTAGGACGAGTTCCAGGTAGGGGGAAATCACATAAAAGGGTGGCAGGGCGTTATCGAGCACTCCTCTTCCCCTAAAATTCTCGAACAGCTCCCACGGCCTGATTCTCCATCACCCTACTAAGCTGCTCCACTCCCACTAGAAATGTGTCACTCCGCATCAATCAACCACCAGCAGCAGAAGAGACACGGTGATCCAAGAAGGGAAGCCGGTGGGGAGAGGCAGATCTAGGACCGGAGCATCCTCGATGGGGGGACGGATCAGAGATGGGGAGGAGGCCTTATCCCGGTGCCGTTGTTGCACACCACCATGTTGCTGCTCTCCATTCTCGTCGCCCCTTGCCTTCGCCGATTCTCTCTCTACTTTCTCTCTCTGCGCTTTGAAGCTACGGGGAGGAAAGGGGGAAGGAGAAGACGGAGACGGGAGAGATCGCCTGCTGCGACCTGCGAGTACGATCTGGACCGTCAATCAAATATCGAACAGCATGGGATGGGTGCAATCCCTGTCTGCAACCAAGGACAATAGAGTTAGGGGATGTTTGGTTGGGCTTTTCAGCAGCTTTTCACTAGAAAAAGCTACAGTCCTACCAAACAGCCAGCTTTTCAGTAGCTTTTGCCAACGGTAGCTGTGAGCTTTCAGTGTAAATTTAGCTGTTTAAAAAAGTTGCCTTCTGCCAGCTTTTTGCAATGTATTAAAGCTTCAGTGCTTATTTTCTAAAATACTGTAGATGATTTAGATCAACCAAAAGTCATATATTTACTTTCTCACAGCCACAGCAGCTTTTCCAGACAGCCAGACAACAGCAGCTTTGTCAACAGCCATAGCACAGCCAAACAGGCCCTTAGACAGGTCATGAATCAATTCAATAGTATAATCAACCATGGTAAACAAAAATGATGCAGATGCTGATGGAAAATCTGGGGAAGTTTGGGTTAGACAGGTCATGAATCAATAGTATAATCAACCATCATTCCTCGTAAACTCTACTAAAAATTCGATGTATATTATGACAAGGAAAAAATGAAAGAAGACAAATTTTTGGTAAATAATAGCTTTCACTTCATCATCATATTTTTTATTTTATATTTTCTAGGACTCCTGTGCAGATTCACTTTTCTTTTCCTAAATGTGTAGTTGGAATTTTGATTTGAATTGTGTGCATGATTGAATGATTTTTTTTGCTATCTTGTCAATTTTTCAGATCTTTTCTCAAACATACACCTAGGTGTGAGTCATTTTATATTAGAGAGAATACCCAGAAGGCACAAATTGAAACAAAGGATTTAAAGGCAGCACGCGGCAGCCAAACAAAACAAGAAGAAGAAAAAAAAAGGACCAACAGGTCGAAAAGAGAGAAGAGCTGCCATTGTTAGCGTCCAGTCTCCCTATCTATACCAACTAGACAGCAGCTGGAAACAACAGGAACAAGAACAAAATACAGAAAACAGAACACAGAACGGACACATCAGGCGTCCGGAGGCCGAGCGTGCAGCAGCAATCTGTGAAGCTCTTTCGCGCCGGCTATCCTCCAAAGCTCCGCTTCATTAATGATTGCCTCGATAAGGTAATGCTTCATCGAAGACACACATGTTGCGCAAACATCATAAGCGCTACATGGTGAGGATGAGCAGGGATCGCAGTCCCCTAGCGTTGATGCGTGCGCGTTCTGACGCCGACTCCAACCAAGCCGGGAAAGCATCACCCGGGGACGAAGCGAGCGGATGCAAACCAAATCGGAGCAGGACGTTGTACCAAACCTCTCTAAAGGAAGAACAGCATGTCATCAGATGCTCCATGGATTCATCTTTTTAATCGCACAGAGGGCAAGCTTCAAAGTGCTCCAGCCCTCGCCTGGCCAGGCGGTCCGCCGTCCGGCATTTGTTAGCCATTGCCAATTTCATGACCATTTGCATCGTTTCACCAGGGATTGTACAGTAGTAGCACTGGCATGTTCTGTATTGCTTGCCCCTCTGGAAACCAAGATTACAAGAGGACTTTCCAGATAAATTGAGCAAATTTTTGAACAAACCCACGTACGATTCCAATAGGGACAGAACTTTTCAAAGCTAGAACCATTTCTGTAGAAAAAAAATGGTTGCCATAAGGTTGAATCATAATTTTGTAAGACAAGATGTGCCGGCTTCTAAACCCAAAAATGCCACAAAGGGGTCTGAACTTGAAATTCACCACTATTACAGTGAAACGGAAACATGCCCACCATCGGCAAATCAAAAATAAAATCTTCGAATGTCAAGGGAAGTAAGAATTGTTGCCGCTTTCATTTTGCTTTGTGTTATATTTATTTTTTCTCCATCAAACCCAAGTACCAAGATCTTTTATGGTATTATGACGCACATAAGTTGTTGGATGAAGTACAAACTGAAGGTTATTCACATCATACTAACAGAAGCACTTTTTAAGGCAACAAACAATCACTTAAACAGCTTCATCTCCAACATAGGATTTCCTAATGGCCTGCAACTTCATGGCCACTTCTCTCATGTTCAGCCTCTCATTAGGCGATTGGAATGTGCAGGACAGCCCGATCCTCAGTACCGACTGCACGCACTCGATGGTCGTTATCGTGCTTCCGCTCTGAACTTCGAAATCCTCCATTTCTTCCTGCAGCCTGGCATCAACAATTTCCAGTATCCGGTCAGGGAAGCTCGCCTCAACAAAGCTCACGATGCTCAGGCCATCTCTGAACACGTCATCAGTAGGCCTCCTCCCAATGAACATCTCCATTAGGATGACTCCAAAGCTGTACACATCACTAGAAGCCATGACCTGCCCATTTGTTGCGTACTCTGAAAGCACAAAAGATATTAAGCTTAGCTCAACACATTAACATCAACATTTTACCCAGTTTTAAAGATCTTTTGCATTACCAGGAGCAATGTAGCCAATGGTTCCCTTTACAGCAACCGTGCTAGTTGAGCTTGCCTTGTCATAGAATCTTGCGAGACCAAAGTCACTTACGTGAGCGCTCATATCATCGGCAAGAAGGATGTTGCCAGGCTTCAGATCGGAGTGAACAATGGGCCTCTGGCTACTATGGTGAAGATACTCAAGTGCATTTGCGATGTCGAGAGCAATGCTCAAGCTTTGAATGAGAGTCAGATAACATGGAGAATGCATACCATCTTCTTTAGGGTGTAGCAACGAGTCGAGGCTACCGTTGGTCATGAACTCATAAACCAAAGCTTTGAAATCATTTCCTCTAGAATCAATACTAGAGCAGGCTGTCAGGATAGGAACAATATTACGGTGCCTTAAACTTCTCAGAGCATCACATTCTGCAATGAAACTTCTAGTTGCGCCTCTGGTTGCCATGTTGAAGACCTTCACAGCTACCAAATTAGCCTCTTCATGTAGTCTTGCTTTGTAGACAGAACCGTATCTTCCTCCACCAATCAAATTTGATGATGAGAATTGATCTGTCGCTTCGGCTAGATCCTTGTAAGTAACTTTGGGGAACTTTGCACCAAAGGAAGGTAGAGCCACAGATGCCTGTTTCAACTTGTTCCGAAATAGGAAAGTAAGTATGATCAGTATCACAAGTAAGGCTATGACTGTGATTGTTATAGTGGCTATTGTTATGGCCATGCGGGTCCGCCTTCGTCTTGTTGAATGTAGTGATGCGACAGAGCATGCAGGCATGCGAAGTTCTAGAACACCACCGCACAACCCTGTGTTCCCTTCAAGCATGACAGAAGATGCATTTAGGAACACACCTTTTGTTGGGACCTCACCTACAAGGTGATTATATGAAAGATCTGTTTGACTGAGCAAATTAAGACCATCCAAAGATTTGGGAATGGATCCTGATAAGTTGTTGTGAGAAAGATTCAATACTTTCAAACTCTGCAGCCTGCCCAAGGATACTGGAATGTTTCCAACAAAAAAGTTCTGAGCCAATTGGATGATTTCCAAGCCGTGGCAATTACCCAGTGTGTGTGGGATTTCTCCAGATAGCTTGTTTGATGAAAGATGTAGCTCCATGAGTTGTTTGGCATTTCCAACTTCTAGAGGCAACACGCCATCAAGTTTGTTGAAAGACAATTGGCAATTTATCAGAGAGGGAAGACTGAATATCGCAGCTGGTACACTGCCCATGAGACTATTGTTACTGATGTTCAATCTTAGGAGGTTCTTCATGCTACCCAGGCCGGGAGGAATTAACCCATCAATCTTATTATCCTGCAGATAGAGATACGATAATTGAGAAAGATTACCAATTGAACGCGGGATAGGCCCAGTAAAGCTGTTCCCTTCCAAGTATAACGCCTGCAAATTCCCAAGATTTCCAATCCATTCGGGAATCACTCCTGTGTACTGGTTGTTTTCAAGTGATAAAGCAGTCAAGGACTGGAGATTTGAGATGCCTGCTGGAAACTTCCCAGACAACAAATTTGTGCCAAGATACAGTATTTGAAGTTCAGACGAGAGGTTTCCAATGGAATTTGGCACAACTCCCCCCAAGTTATTCTCACCCAAGGCAATCACTTGAAGCTTGCTGCAGTTGGTCAGTGAGTCCATAAACTCCCAGCTCTCCTTATCACCTGATTCAAGATTGTTAAATCCAAGATCCAACGAGGTGAGTTCTTGTAAATTGCCTAGATAGCTAGGCACCTGGCCACTGAAATGGTTGCCAGACAGACCGACATCAATGAGCATTGAAGCATTCGCTAGAGAAGCTGGAATAGGCCCTTCAAAATGGTTCAAATCCAGCCCAAGGTGCTGCAGACTGGGAAGATGGCTTCCAAAGTCAGAAGGTAACACCGCCTTGTTAAGATGGTTCAACTCCAGTCCGAGAATACCGAGAGAAGACAGATTGAACAACGTCATTGGTACTCGTCCTGACAGCAGGTTTGAACCAAGTGCCAAGTGTGACATCCCTGTCAACTGCCCAAGTTCCTCGGGGATACTCCCCTGAAGGTAGTTCTCCGAAAGAGAAACCACACGGAGAGCTGTCATGTTACCAATCGAAAGTGGAATCGTTTCAGTGAGATTATTTTCCGACAGAACCAGAACGCCAAGCTTCGAGAGGGAACCAATGTTATTGGGAATCCCTCCTCTTAGCTGGTTGGATAACAAGTATAACATCCGGAGGTTAGAACAGTTACAGAGCTCATCAGGAATCCATCCTTGAAGTGAGTTATTGCTCAAGGAGAGCACCTCCAGTCGGCTCAGACGGCCAATGGAAGCTGGGATCTCACCACCAAAGCTATTAGTTGACAGGCGGAGTGCTCGGAGGTGTGTAAGGTTTCCGAGGGAAGGGGAGATGTAGCCCACCAAGCCTTGATCAGTGAGGTTGAGTAAAGAGACACGCTGGGGATGCTTCAGGCTGCACGAGACACCTTTCCACGAGCAGAAGTGAGTACTTGCATTCCAGGAGGCCAAGGATCCATGAGGGTCACCACAGGCTTGCTTGAAATCAAGCAGTGCCATGCGATCAGTCTCGTTCCCATGGATCGCCGAGCAGGTAAGGCGAGGCAGCAGCACCAGCACAGGGAACAGGAGCGCAAAAATGGGAAACTTCATAGCCGCCTGCAATGTTTCGAAGATAATCAATTTTTCTGGCATTACCAGTATGATACTTTTCGTGTACTGGAACTGCCAGAATTTTTAGTATGCTTACGTGTAATACCATTTACAAATAACCATAGCGTTTCAAAAAAGATAAACAGATACAAACAAACATGGCTCAGCTGCATGAGTAGAGTTTAGTTGTACGAGTGATGAAGCTGAGTGGAGGTTCCTTGTACATGTGATGAGAGAAGCACCCATTCTTTTAGCAAAAGTGCACTCTGAGCAAATTGAAGGGCTATCTGTCAACCAGTAAGTTAAAGAATTCAACTTTGCGCTATTGTGGTCACATGCATACACACGTAACCAATCATGTCTTGCTAAACCAAATGTTGTAGTTATCTAAGTTCGAAGTGTCTAACCTGCAGACATCCCTGCTTGAGTTTTAGTTAAACGTTAATGAGAAGAAAATGTAGAAACCAAGAATCTTGGTGGGTTCAAATGAACATACAGCAGAGAGTTCAAATTACTCAAGAATGGATGGTTTTTGGTTGGTACAGGTTCAAATGAAAGTTTACATACAAAAATAAACAATCATGCCATGATAAATCAAACACTGTAGCTATCTACTTTTGAATACCTAGATTGCAGGACACCTTTGCTTGAGTTTTCAGTTAGAAAAATAATGAAACCAGGAATCTTCACGGGTTCAATGAAAGTATTACAGAGAAGGTAAATCACACAAGATGGATGGTTGTCATAAGTGTACAGGTATGTGTGTGTATACATCTTGCCTACTGTATTTTATTTTATTTTTTTGACGGAAAACTGTATACTGTATTTTATTTCACGTATCAAAGTTAATTTGGCCGTATTAACAGGATCATGAATATTTGTTTGTACTGTTGCAAGCTATTGCCAAAAAAGGTGAACCATTAGTTATGCAAATTATTGGTTTTGTAATTGTAGAAGCACATCCCAGAATTGAGGCCTCTCATGTGTGACAAGAACCTCTAGGTTGTATTTGATATTAATATAATGTAAGAACAAAGGGAAAAATATAAACAAAAGACCAGAGAGGCAGAAACAAGATAAGAAATAAGGCACAAGGTCTGAAAATACCTTTCAAGTCACCTGGTACCTATACTGCTGAGTCCTTGCAAGTTTGCTCCAGACAGAGGATTTTGTTCTTGGCACAGAAATGTGACCACTGAAGCCGATTCCCGATCTTTATATAAGCACTCCGCAATCAGCTCTTGGTGAAAGCAAATATTCTCCGTGTCTTCCATGTGTCCACATATTATGACATATTGAGAACTTGTAAATTGGAAAATACAGTCCTCGCATGAAAGATCTCAATAGAAGCCAAGCAACCTTAGCAGCTAGTCATCATGGTCCACCAAAGACAATGTGAATATAAAATGATGGCAACAGCAAGGAACAGAATACACAGCAGCAATATACGAAACCTCGGAAGAAAACATTGAGTACCACTAGCTGCTGAAGCCTTTTTCTAACCTTTTCAACTCTTGCATGATTACTTGGTATGATGTTCAATATTTGCTGCGCTGGTGCTAGAGTACCTCAACTTGGTCTGACTGAAGAAACAGGAACTTATCATTATTGGAACTAGACAGGCACAGCTGGTGCCGACATCTGCTTCGGCACACTCTGTTTGACTCCCGGTCAGATAGTTTTCTAAGGTGTACGATGTTACGACTTCCATTCCTGAAGGTGTGGTTCCTGTTGGTAACAAAATGACATTTCTGCTATACAGTTATAAAGTAAGTACTGACCGCCCACACACATCCATCGGCATCGCGACAAATAGACAATGCCGTCATGGCACCGAGGACTTGGCATTTTGTCGAACACCTTGCAGGTGCCATGTTAAACCACCGGTGATCGATGATCGATCCATCGATCTCCTCCGCGAACTGGGCTAGACACTAGACTGTCGTCGATCCCGCGGCTGGCTCCAGCATGTACGGACCGAAGCTGCTGGTGCTGGTGCCGGTCCCGTGCTTGCCGAAGGTAGGTGGTCGGTCGGGGTCGCGCTGGGTGGGCGGAGCATGGCGACAGATGGGACGGCCGGGACAGGGAGGAGAGATCGTGGGCTCGTGGCCGACGACGATGTGGGATTTGGGTCGCGGATTGTTCCGTCGACGTAGGTATGGAAGATTGACGTGTTGCGTCCTACCGCTGTGACGTCCTCGTGATTTGAGCCTGTTGGAGCGCCGACGCAGCCACACTTGGCGGAACTCTAGACCGACACGTCTTAAAGCGTTCGCCGGTCATTTGGCGCGTCTAATTTTTTCTCGCTGAGACATACATGTGTTGTGACTCATTTTGTGCGCCAACTTTTTGCCATGCCAGAACATGCTCAACCAGGCTACACCAAATAATGGTCTCATATATCCCCAAATATATCTCCATATCATGCAGCAAATGCACGAAATCACCCACCCCTCCCTAGCTGTCAAGGAACCTCCCTGAATGCTCTTCTCCCTGAAATGCTCTTTCTCCCCACCATTTTCTCTCCTCCCCGAGTTTTCGCGAGCTCGATTCGTGGAACCACTAGCTTGACTCGTGCCTCCCGTGCACAATTTGTGATACCCCAAACTCGATTCATTCTGCCGTGCTTGATTCTCCGCTCGATCCGGTAAGCTCAAGCAGCTATCCTAGCTTTTCCTTTCAAGCCTTCGCCTTCCTTCGAAACATTTTATCGTGAGACGAAAATATTTTGTAAAAAATTATACGGCAAATTTATTAGACCAATACAATAATAATATGCATGCAACAAACGATACAGATCCAATTTCGAGAAAAATAAATCCTAGATTTTTCAAAAATAAACTCATTATTTAGATGTTGCATCGACCGAATTTATTTCCATTGTACATGGAAGAAATCTTTATCATATGTTCACATCGAAATGAAAAGTCTATGGCTAGAATGGCATATTTATATATTTTCTATGTATCTAGAGAAATTAAAATTTATGTTATTGTATCGCGGAAGCATTGATGGATAAAATCTCTCAAGAATAAGAACAAAAGCCAAAATAAAAGACATCACATGTGTCTCAAGACTTATTCTCTTATAACTTCTAGCGTAAACAAATAAATAGTTGTGTCCCGATTATAGGAAATTAGGTAGCCACGAATAGGATAAATAGTATGAAACTAAAACTCGTAATGTGCCTTAAGGGGCTATTGGCCTGAATCGACCCGCTTAAGAAAGTGAACACAAATTTAATATGAAAAAAATTCATTTACTCACTCAAACTATTGATAAGGAAAACCGTCTCTCTTAGCTCTCTAAATTTGTAATACCGGACCACTTTACCCTCTACAACGACTTTTAAAGGTGGTATTACCTGTGACGTGGTCACTATAGTGGCATCCATGTCACCTTGTCTCCTTAGCCACACATACATGGATATGCATATTTCCAGTCACAAAAGATCTTCCTAATCACTCCCAAAATTATTGGTCGCACGAGATCCTAGCCATGGGATCTTCTTCCTCCTCCAACTAACCCTCTCAATCTAGACACCCCACAGATCCTTACGGCTCGCCTGCGTGGCTGTTGTGCTGTGACGACCACTCTATCCAAGAGCTGGTGTGGGACCTCGATGCGTCCCAACTCCCAATCCCCGTCGCTGTCCCATCCAGTATTCGCGAGCGCAAGGAGCCGTAGTTTCACTTCTTGATGTGGTTGTGTTGGTAGCTTCTGTTGATGCAGCGGCTGACCAACGTGACATGTGGATAGATAACCACCGCAGAGGGTGAAGTAACAGTATTACAAGTTTAGGGTTAAAAGAGTCATAAAAAGTTTGAGTAATTAATTTGCTCCTCGCTAATAGTTTGAAGGAGAAAGTAAAGTAGTCTTTCTCTATTTAATATTAACAATATAAATTATATATTTGGAGGATACGACGTCACGGTGATGTTATGTGGAAAACGTGCGGATGCCATTGGGGCACTGTGGAGCTGAACACTGTTGGGCCGTCGTGGGTGGGGATCAAGAGCCGGCACTAAGGAAGGATTGGTAGGGTCGAGTTGGACGCTGTTGCGCTACCGTGGGTGAAGATCAGAAATTTGCTGCTAGGGAGGCATGGAGAGGTGGCATCACTTCTCATGATTGTTTGCGGGTCAATTTTGATGAGGAGAATGATAATTTGTGGCAATTAAGGAGTAAAGAGATGAGAGGAAGATCTAATGTTGGATGGAAATAAGAATATCAACGGGCATAGAAGCACCCGAATTATCAGTTACTGTTCTAAAAAATCGTCACGGATAAGATATATCCATGACGACTCTTTACAAATTTTACATCTGTGACATGTTCTCTAGCGAACTGTTTAGAATATGTTAGACATCCGAGACGATTTTTATAAAAAAAGTACAATCCCAAAATGTTTAGTAAAAAAAACCATCTTGAATTGGACCGGCCCATTAGGCCCACGACCCACCATATTTATTCTCTTGCACCCATCTCCTAACCCTAAGTCCATCTCCTAACCCTAAGTCCCCCTGACACCCCTCCCCTTGTCCAACCATCCCTTGCACCACTATTCCTCTCCTCTCACCATCCACCTCCTTAATCCAGTCCTCACCCTCACCCCACCTGTCTGTCACCGCCGCCCTCACCTTCATATCTCTGCGCCCTCAAATCTGGCTAGGGAAGCGTCGATGGCCGCACATGCCTATGGAGGAAAGGACGAGCTCGTCCTGGCAGAGGAGCACCCCCAACCTAGCTGGTAGGAAGCACCACCGCCACCTCCTCCAGATTCTTCCGGGCAATATCTCTAGGCCGCTCCCCGGCGAGCCGTGACGAGTCCCAGAAATTAGCTTTGGCCCCATTCTGAATAGTGATGATGGTGGTTGCATAGAAAAGGTCCATGTCTACATCATTGCATGGGGTACTCCATCCAAACCATACTATGTCTAGGTATGTTCACTGAAGCCATGGCCAACAGAGTCTAAGCGCTCGTGCAAACTTGTCGAGGTGCAAAATACTGAGGCCGCCATCGGTGGTAGGAAGGTAGACTGTTTCCCAATTGACTTTGCATTTGCCACTTGATGTCTTGTTTGCCCCCATCCGTACGTAAGAAAGCCCGACACAGTTTGTCTTTGTTATTTTGCACACCTGCGGGCACGTTCAGCAATGTGAGGTGGTACACCACCTATGAAGTGAGCACAGATTTCACAAGAGTTGCACAGCCCGCTGCCATGAAAAATTTGCCTTTCCACGCTGCCAGCTTGCTCACGATCTTGTCCTCGAGGTGCTGGAAGTGAATCTTTTGCAATCTTTTGATAGAGAGCGACAGGCCAAGATAACACATTGGGAATGTGGTCCTAGTCGCAGGGAAGGTACGCAAAATATCTTGGAGCTCAAGACCCTTACATCGGATCGGTGCCACCTGACTTTTCTAGAAGTTTGTTGTGAGCCCTGTGACGTCGGCAAAATTCTTCAAAATTTGCGTTAGCGTCTCAATGTCCTCTTTTATAGGAGTCATGTAAATGGCCACGTCATTAGCATATAGGGAGGTCCTAATCCGAGCCCCTCTCCTCGGCAGATGATGAAGAGATCCATGCTCGGTGGCCAGCTCGTGGAGCCGCTGAAGAGGATCAATGGCCTGTGTTTGATAGGTATCCTAGGCCTCGTTGAGGAGAATCCTAGATGAGGAAGTAGCGTGAAGCACTGAAATCCAGTCTCGGAAGCGAGCTGGGAACCCCCTCTTGAGAAGAAGGTAAAGATATAGTCCCATCTGACTGAATCAAACGCCTTTTTGATGTCTAGTTTAAAGAGAAAAGTTGGCTTTTGTTGCGGTGCAGCCATCTTGCGTAGCTTCGGACAAACGCATAGTTATCGTGAATACTTCTATGCTTGATGAAGGCCCTTTGTGATGGGAAGATGAGAGTGTTCATGAAAGGGTCCAGGAGGGAAGCTAATATCTTGGCTATTAACTTGGGGACCGCATGGATGAGGCTAATTGGGCGGACATATGAGATTTCCTCCGCGCCTTCTTTCTTTGGTAGCAAAATGACGTTCGCCGAATTCAACCATTGGAAATTTCTGGTCTGAAGTTGGGAAAAGAGGTGCACAAGCTCATGACTTCCATCCGCATAATGTCCCAACAGGACTTGTAAAATCCCCCTGTGAATCCATCTGGTCCCGGTGCCTCTCACCTGGCATGGGTGCAATGGCTGAGTTGACCTCATCCTTAGAGAAGGGCGTGTCGATGCCTGAGAGTTAGCAATGACCATGCCCCATCTCCTACCAGTTAAAATCCCAAACTCTCGGGGGACCCTTGTTGATGATGGTCGAGAAGTGCTATTGCACGATGTTCTGCTTAGCATCATGTTCCGTGATTGAGCACATTATTGTGTTTAAGCCTATGAATACAAAATGTTCTTCTTGCATTGATCCACAAATGGAAGAACTTTGTGTTGGCATCTGCTTTTTTTGAGCTATTGATTCTTGCGCATTGTTTTTTCGTAGAACGCTCTAGCACTTCCAGGCTAATTACTCTCCGCTTGAGCCGAGAGCGTATGTCTCTTTCTTCGAGGGATAGCTAATGATGCTATAGCTGATGATGCTCCATTGCCAAGTCGAGGCACATAATGACCTTCAGGGCCATATGGAGTTGTAGTTTGATATTAGAGAAGAATTTATGACTCCAAATTTTCAACTTCTGGCCAGTACGCTTTAATTTGTGATGAAGGATGTGGCATGGCTACAAGTGATAGGTCTATTCGCTCCAAACCTCCTGAACAACCTCCTTGAACCCCCGGCATGCTTATCCATAAATTCTCGAAGTGGAATGAGCGAGGTGGTCGTAGGCCACGGTTGGGTCCTTAAGCTCACAGCTCTGAATAGTATTTCAAAGCCAAGTTAGGCTGCTCCTGTTGACATCGTTATTACTCTTATCTTTGGCTCTATATATTTGATTAAAGTCCCCTAGGACAAGCCATTTATCACTAACAGTCAGCTTTTGAGAGGTGAGCTCCGTGAAGAATTCGACCTTGTGACTGTAGGCCGTTGGTCCATAGTCCGAGGTGATTTTGAAGGAACTTTCATCTCTGATATGCGAACCATTGCTGAGAGGCAAAAGTAGCCAATGTGAAGGTTTGAGACGTGAAGAAAGTTCTGATCTCATAGCATGACAATACCGCCACTTGTGCCATCTGCAGGCCATTGCATGAACCTATTTAGGTGGTAGCCACCGAGGTAACCGGCAATAATAGTATCGCTGTCGTCGAGCTTCGATTCTTGCAGGTAGATGAGGTGGCAAGAGGTTGACACAATTGTTTCGTGGACGGTGATCCGTCTATTTAGGCAATTGAGGCCCTGACATTCCAACTCAAGATATTTATATTATGTTCACTCATCTTAGAATCGTGCAATCGTCATAAAGACTTGAAGAAGCAACCCAGAGAGGATTAATATAACTAGTCTAATAGCATAAAAAGTCTGATACAGCACACACATAGTAGAAATAGAATAACTGTTTTGGGCATACAAACAGGCTAACACATCCCACACAAATCCAGATGGCTTCAAGGTGTCATAATGGTTATTCACAAATTACAACACATGTTTCCTGACCCCGCTGGCCGGCCGCTCATGCGGACTCGTCTGATGGAATAATCAAAACTTGTTCGACTCTTAGTTGGATTAGGAGAGGGATTAGGAGTAGGATTAGGACTCCTAGTTCTAGTTAGTTTGTATGAGATTTTGCACCTATTTAAAGAGAGCAGGTTGTAAAGATTAAACACAACGAAAACGAGATTTGTGAGAAGGAATAAAGAGAAACAAGAAAGCGTAGCTTCTTTACTTTGCTCATGGGATCCTGGAGCAACTCCTCATACCGGAGGAAGAGCACCTTATCTGGCCGCCTCTGGCTCTCCTCCCAATAGCCGGCGACGTGGTGCCACTGCGGACCGCCGACGCACAGGCCATCGCAGAACAGCTCGAACGCCTCCTCGATCGTGAACGGCGGCGGTGGCCGTGGGTTGTCAGGGTAGGCTCCAGCCGCGGCCACGCTCATATTCTTCTTGGTGAACAACCACGAGACGAGCGCATCCTTGGGATCCCGGCAGATGTACACGATGCGGCAGCCGGAGCCCTCCGCCGTGATGCGGCCCGGTAGGAGCGAGTAGGGCAGGTGGGTGGCGAGGACGCGCGGCAAAGGGAGCTCCGCGAACACGTCGCCTGCGCCATCGTCCGCCGAGAGCGCGAAGGCCAGCTCGAAGGTCTTGACGCAGTCGTGAGGGTTGCAGCGCCGGAGCGGGTGATCGCTCCCACGCGGCGGGTGCTCAGCCCGGTTGAGAGTGGTGAAGGCGAGGGCCTTGAGCCAGGTGGTGCCGGAGTTGGGGAAGCTGCCGAGGAAGACGTCAGATGGCCTCGGCTCGAAGCACGCGTGGGCTGCCTGGACGCCCGATAGGATCATCTCAGGGAGCCAGAAGCCGCGGTACAGCCTGAGCGGGAACGGCGGGCAACGTGTCTCGCGGGGAAGCGAGGGGATCACGAGGTCGGCCATGTCGGCGGCAGACGAAGTCATCGATGGCGCCGTGCCTCTAAGTATAATTATGAGCTAGGTGCTAGCTTAGTGGATCGCACAACTCCATGGATGTTTATTGTAGCCCTGCACATCTATATGTGATTAAGAGTGTACTCACATGAGTATGTATATGTCTGATAGTGCGTGTGTTTTCTGGTAATGAAAAATATCCACGTAAGAAGTCCCCAACCTTATTTTGCTCGCATGAGTAGAAACCGTGGACTTTAACCCTCGATCGTGCCCCCGCTCTTTATGCCCTCCTCCCCCTCGACCGCTGATACGTCAAAAACGTATCATGTCATTCTGAGTTTAACGATGCATTTTTACCATATTTCTATTATGTATTTTAATTATTTTTTCTTGATCATTAAATAAGCTATTCAACTGTCTGTTTCTCTCTTTATTTTCTATAATCAGGATAACACCGCCAAAATAAGAAAATGAAGCAGATGCAGGAACATTCTAGAGTGGGTAAACTTTGTGCAAAAGGAAGCGATCAGAAGAGACCCACAAAGCGGGGCAGCAAAAGAGGGTGGCACCCCTACCGCATCCCTCTACCGTCTGGGGCCAGCAATCCTCCGCTGGTGGCGTCCTTTCGTGAGTAGATCCATTTTGTCCCTAAAAGATCCCCTGTGGAGTTTCGCTTACATATACAGAGGCATTCGCATCGCGAAGAATAGAGAGAGGCGGCGGGACAAAACCGGAGGTTCCCGCCAGGAGCCACTGTTTTCCATCTTCATCACCACCATAAATTCCACCTATTTATTTATTAGGATTGATTATGAATATCTATCTAACGCCCCAAAAGAGATCATAGTAGTTGTTGTTTGCCTTGTCGACTCCCTTTGCTAGACACGACAAAATTGGTGGAGATGAGATGATGCTTGGTGGATGAGTGACGACAGTGCGTGAATAAAAGCTATAAGATCTAATCTACTAGGAGAAGGTACATAGACTAATAATTTATTCCACAACCTATGCAAGTGACACTGTACAAAGTTGGATTAATCGTAGAGGTGCGTAATATTTATTCCGATGAAACGGTTTCTCCATTAGTTAGACAATTATTTTATGTGCTTCACTTACATCTAGAATCTCAATATCCTTATGACAATTGCTAGTAGTGAACCTATATACTCAATGTCTCATTTTTCACTATTAGAACATCTAATGTAGCACTTTTAGTGGTAGTTAGTTTTCTGTTTTTATTTATTCCAAAAATAAAAACTGCATCATACGTCAAGTAATTGCATATTTTTTTTATTTATTGCATCCTCCAGGTTCACAACTATTTGATAAAGGTAGATGTGCATCTCAACCTTCACTTTTATAATTTTTAACTGTAATTTCAGACTTGGACCTAATGAGATTAATCACCACTTTCTAGTGGGTTCGACATTCTTTATCATAAAAAACACTACAATCGATCCTCTACACTTGTGGGTCATCAACTGCGCCCTCCTCGCCTAAGGCCTTCTCGTTGCCTCCTCGTCGCCGGTTGCTACCACAATGGCGATGACAGTAAGGTGCGGCCTCCTCTTTCCTTCATGTTATTTTGGGTAGCAAGGATTGTGATCCTTCATGTCATTAAGAAAATGGTTAATTATGGCAACAAAGATTCATGTCATTATTTGGATTCTGATCTAAAAATGGTTATTTTGATTGATATTGTGATTGTGATTGTGATTGTGATCATGCCTTGATGTTTTAAGTTACGCCATGTCTTTTTAATACTAATGTATATGCAATTGTCATGGATTCTTGTCAATTTTTTTGCATGGTATATGCAATTTTATTGCTAATTGATACTTAGATCATTTATATTGATACTTAGCTAATTGATATGGATTCTTATCTAATCAATTTATTGATACTATTCATGTTATAAAATGTGTCCATGATGATGGATTTGACCTTTTTGGCTTTTGCCAACAATGAAAAGGGATTGCATAATTAATACTTTATAAAGGCTCGATGGTTTATGGTTTAGAACTTAGTTTAAATTTCAGTAAACTCAATACCCTAAAACTTAAACCACTGGAGCTCTCGTCCAGTGTGTCAGTATCTACAATTCTGAGGCCAATTGTGAGGCAACGATCTTACAACGAATATTGTTTTGAAAACTAATCATGTGTTGTACATGAATTAAGGTGTACAATTTGTACCATTTCTATGGTTCTTTTAATGAATGGACAGATGCTTCGACATGCATTGGAATCGCAAAAGAGATGGTGGTTAATTGATGGGTTACCTCCCCCCTCCTGTAAAGGAGATATGACCTGTTCCAATGGAGAGGTCCGACCCTCCTTTACAAGGGAGGTGGTGGTGGTAACTCATCGAATTATCCCCATCTCCCATGCAATTTGGATTCTTGTTGGAGCTTTTGGGCTTTCATTTGGCACGACCAACTAATGTGGTGCAAATCATGTAGATGATGTACGGTAGTATGCTCAATTGACATCGGCAAAATTTCTATCATTTCATATGGTTATGTGAAATCAATTCGTCAAAGGTATCCATCTCGTGTGACAATGATGACTGTTCTCACGTGAGATGGACACCTTAGAAGGGATTTATTTGACATAACTGTCTGATGTGGTACAAGTTCATCATGGTAGTTTGCTACAATTTGTTTATGTTAATGATGAAAAAGATCAACTAATAAACTATGCATGATGGTTTATAAGGGTTCAGGGTTCAGGGTAAGGTTAAAATCGCATAACCCCAACCCTAAATCCTGAACCAATAAACCCTTGTCTACTGATGTGGGATTATTTGAAATGGACAATATTTTTAGTTTTTTTTCAAAATTTAGTTGTGTTGCTTAGGCCAATGATAATAAGATTTTGCTGTATAATGAGTCTATACTGTGCCTTTTTGGTATGAGGTAAGGAATGACTAAAAATCCTTACACCATTTTGAAAAAGCAGGCACACACTCTGGATATGAAGATCAAATTAGAATCTGAGGCCTATGATATGTATGGATGCATATATTTCAATACATTTAAATGCTTAATTTGAATACAACCATTATCTAATTGCGATAGCTGTAATATTTATAATCTATTGTCTTAGTCAATCGCTTTGTTGTGCTCTTTCATGAGAAAGGGCCACACCAGAGTGAATTGAATGACACAATAGAATATATGTTTTTACTGATAGCACAACTAAAGAGCACTGTATTTGAAAACGTGAATAAATTTTGCAAGATGGTTTACAGGTGTTATGTGTGGTACTTTGTGAATTAATTCATTGTATACTTTTAATGCATGTCGATAATACTTTATGAATTATTGTAAGATGATATGTGATGAAATAGATGCTTGAGTGAATATGCTTATGATCTATGAATGCATACATGATATGACCTATGAATTTGCTGTGAAATGCATATATGTATTCTTGCTACTATTTTGTTTCAGGGCTAGCCAATAAATAGAGAAAGATATAGACCTGTTAAACAATATCACAAACGGTTCTTAACCTACAACTGACTATGATATAGACATATCACAGATGGTTTCTCTTGAATAACCGTCTATGATAATCCAATATCACAGACGATTCTCATATGTGATATACCTAATCACATACGATTCTCATCGGTCTTGTGTGAGAATTGTCTGTGATATATCTAATCATAGACAATTCTCGTCGATGATGACCAAGAGTCATCACAGACCCTTGTGTACAGACGTTTTAGGAAACGACATGTATTAGGGTTTCCAAAGTGCTTGCGATGGGCTTTTCTGTAGTAGTGATTTATATATTTCTTCTATTTTTCTGTTAGTCAGGACGCAATAAACTCATCATTTTGCATATTACACTGAAACATCATAAGGAAACGATAAGACAGTGTAAAATGGTACAACCAAATAGGATTATTGTAATACAACGCAATATCAAGCACATTCTCAAACAAACAAGGAAAACTCTATTGGTCAACCGACTGATTCAATCACAAAATCACCTGCCTCTCACTGTTCCGTCCACTTCGTACGCTCGTCCTTCACTGGGTTTGCTACCTTTCGATTTGCTGTAGCACCCGCCGTGTCAAGCACCAATGCGGGACATGCCTCCTAGCTCAGTGCTTGTTGACGCGCTCCCACTCCTCTACCTCCTCTTCTTAGTGCTCAGTGATCGCTGACGCGCTCCCACTCCTTCAGCTATAGGTGTCCTCTGCTGCCTCTATTTGTGTGGCGCCGCCAGAGCTCATGACAGATGTTTGCCACACCATTGACCTCGGGGAGGACGATTGTGTTGCAAAGGATGGGCTCAGACTACCCAGATCCGGTGAGCGTGAGGCTCCATCTGGTCGTATTCACTACCGGCGAGCCCAGAGGTGACATGGCCAATGGTTGGGGATGTCAATTGTGAAAGGCTAGTGATTTGGGGATATGATGTTGTGTAGGTTACACTAGCTTGGTGACGTGTTGCAATATTTTCAGGTGTTGTGCTTCATGTGTTGTTTGTCTGTTTCATGTATATTGTACGAGCTATTTCTTTAGGTTGACAATGTAAACTTTTATGTTGGATATGTTATAGATATTTAGATGAGTTGTTGGATTGGATGAGGACTTGTTACGCACATACAAAAATTTGTTACATGTGTTTATTTAAAATGTTGCAAAAGATGTAAAGTAGTTTTGCACATTTTCGTTGAAAGGCGGGATGAAACTGTTGCAAGGATGTTGCATAAATAAAGAAAAAAAATATTTCATGTATGATTTTTATATTGTAAGGGTTGAATGTTTTAGATCTACTGGTTTAAGTGGAATCTGAGGGTTAGGAAGGAGACCCACACTGATTTAATCAGCTGGCCGCCTGGCAACCAACAAAACTTAAATATTTATACAACACAAAGCATGAAAACAACTAACAACCTAATGCAAAAATAAATAAATCATGACATAAAAACAACACGGTTAGTTGAACTTTTATGTAATTCTAGACACTAATGTATGCCAAATAAAATAATAATAAAGAAAATCCTAGTAACCATATGCTAGGCAGGTCAAACAGGACCGATGTTCAAGAAGGCTTTGGACGCTAGTTGGTTGGCAGCCTGCTTCCTAGTGCCCGGGCCTCCTGAGCGTTGCCCAGCAAGCTACGAAAGCGGAAGGTCAACATGGTTGGACTGGAAAGAAGAACACAGGGGGAGCCCGTGCCTGTGTGACTTTGTTTCATAGCTGTTGGATCAAAAAGTGACGCCCAAGATCAGTCAGACGCTGCAGCGTTTTGTACTGTAGTGCACACTGTAGCGAAAATATTATTCTACCTTGTCTCGGTTTGGTATACAGCTTTGGCACTGTAGCTTCGATGTGGATTGCTCATTTCGCATCGGACGGTCCAGTTTCGACCAGTGTCAAAGAGATTGGCACAGTAGCTCTCTAACTTCCTCTGGCAAGTCAGAGAATCTCCGTCTCCTCCACATACGTGGCGCCACCTCTGCTCTAACACGAGAGCCAGCGACACGGCCTCCAATAGGAGCAAAATCCGTGACTTCGAGGGTGATGCCAAGTGTAGGCTAACCCGATGGCATTCGGCTGAGGTGCTCTAGGGCTCTGGTGGGAAGCTCCAACCTGACGGTGTAGGGCCTCAATTCAGCAACGGCACATGTTGAACCTGGAGGGAGAGATGGCACTACAACAAAAAGATTTCCTTGAAGGGGGTGGATACCTTCAAATTAACAGATAAACATTATAACACGGTGCAAGGACACCTGTCCTCACAATATACAGGAAAGCCATTGCAACAAAAGGATCTCGAAGGTTTTCCTTCTTACTCAGCCATCGTCTTTCTCTGGACAACATCGCCTCCAAGCTGCAATGCTCTGCCCTAGAACAAATTCGTTGCAGCCAGGGACCTAGACCCGCATAAGACCACAGATTCTTGCCCAATAGAAGGCTCCATATAGGGTAGAAAAAAAAACTGAAAGAGCAACCACGCAGAAGACAACGGTCCGAAACATAATCTCCAAAGGAAGGAGACAAGAACATCCTCAAATCCAGTGGGGCAAACACGCCATCGTGATGGACCATCCAACTCCGCAGAAGCAAAAACTCATCGTTTCGTCACAAGCACCGGAAGTAAGATCACCGTGATAGAGAAGATACAGGAGGATTATTTAGGGCTCCGCCGGTACCAATATCATGGACAAAGCATTGGGCAGACACAAACCCTAACAATATAGACCTAAATCATAGCTATCTACGTAGATCCTCGTGACCAAATCAAGATCTCCTGTGACAACCCTAAATTTTTTCAAAAATCGTTCAAATACAAAAGCTCTTCAAAAATTCAAATTGTTTTTGGGCCTTATCCTTTTCTCTTCTCCAGCTCGCAAACACATTTCTCCTAGTTTAATTGGGCCCATGCCTAAACCGCACCCCGTCTTCCAACCCTAGCTCTCGTCACCTCCACTCCTAGTGCGCCGCCGCCCTACCATTCGTCGCAGGTAACCAGGTGGGTCCTATCACTGGTGACCGGCACTGTGGCTGATGTCAGCCTGGCCACATGTCACCGGAAAAATGGCACATCTAGCCTCTAAACGAGTTGCAATTTCAACTCTAGTCCCCTTCAAATATCAACGTCAAAAATAACACTGCGACGCACCAGATACACGACATGTGGATGTATCGCGGTTGCTGAGCGCGAGACTAAGTTATCGCGGATGGAAAGCACGATAAATGGGGTCCACGCGTGCCGCGAGAAAGCATGTACAGCGGCCGAGGGCCGCGACAGACCGGTATCGTGGCCGTGGCCCTCGACGCTGCGCGTGGTCACGCCTGCGACATGCGACGCAGCAGGCCTTGCATGCAATCGGCAATGCTGTGCCATGTGCTTGTGCATGTGTATGCGAGCTTGGAACACGTACATGAGGTGACACATGTGCATGTGCATGTGTATCCATGCAATGATCTCTTTTGTATCCGCATGATGCATGTATTACCTCCCATTTTGATATGTGATTATTAGGTCCGCTTAATAGTAACACAATGCATGTTCGTGCACATCTTTTGAGTTGATTGAATCTTTTGCACATCTTTTGAGTTGATTGAATCTTTTGTTTGTTGCTGCCGGGGCACGGGCGGGAGGCCGGCCTGGCCTGCTGCGTCGTGAGCCGCATGCGCGACCATGCGCGGCGTCACGGGCCACGACCGCGATACTGGCCTATCGTGGGCCCCAGCTACGGTATGTGCTTTGTCGCGGCGCACGCGTGGGTTCTACTGTCTATCGCTCGTCCTACCCGTGATAACTCAGGCCCCCGGCTTGTGTATAACCTAGCTTAAGCTTACGGTGTGGGAAAACTGTGGTGTAGGGAAGTCTGATAAGCCTCACCTTCCCCTTCTAGACGGCTTCTGAGATTTGAGCTTATAGGCAGAGATGGATTGTGAAAAGTCTGTAATACCCTTTGTCTTGTTTGTTTGCTGTTTGAATGATATTAACACTCACTACTAGAGAATCGCTAATCCATGACGAAAATCCTGGCACGGTCCGTACTGTCGTCATAAAATGTAACTCTGCTATGACGAAGATGTTCACGATCGTCATGGGTTGTCTGTGACGGACACCACCATATTAGTATTATGACGAAAAAATGCATACTGTCACAGAACTTCATTCAGCATCATCATAAATCGAGCATTGCCGGTCTGCAGGGCTACCAATGACGCTTCTTGTGAATCCTATGACGAAGGATGACCGTCATAGAAGGGCAACATATATATGACGAGAGCGTTACGTCACGCATATGTCCATGACATCTGTGATGATGAACCTTCGTCATAAAACTTTTAACCATGTTGATAAAACTATGCCGACCATGGGACCCACTTGTCAATTTTGTCGATGTGTCAAGTGTCATTCAACCTGTCACTATTGGACACATATATTATTTCTGGACCCGCTTGTCAGTCCTAGTAATTAGGAATTAATCGGAGTTAAAATATGAGTTCATGGAGTCAACTCCAAGACCTCAAAAAAACATGCCCTCGACCATCTTACCACTCAAAGTTTATTGTAATGCTACGTAGTTTGAACTAAATATATTTTGTGGTAAATATACATTGTCCCATAGAGTGAATCATTGGCATCTGATCCCACTCATAATTTTTGACGGACCCAACTGTTAGTTGTAGGACCCACAGGGTGCTGCGGGACCAACACGTCAGGTGTAAGAGAGAGAAAAAATATCAGCCAAAAAATTGTCTCCTCTGGAGCTCGAACCCAAGACGTGGGGACAAGTCCAGGCCAAGACCTACCACTTGGGTAGCGATCGGATGCTGTCCAAGGTGTGGATCTTAGTCTACTTAATGTAAAAATAATCCCGAGTTTAAACACGGGATCTCCAGAGAACACGCCCGTGACACTTCTCCACGGTTGTTCTTCTGCAGCAACGACAGCAACGGCGGCCGCGCCGACTAGCCGCTGCTCTGCTCCGGCAAGTCTTCTTGCCCTGCTTACGCGGTCAGCTTGTAACAAGCGATAGCAACGGCGCTCGCGCCCGCAGCGGCAGGGATGGCGACGGCAACAGCGCTCGCGCCCAGCAGCGGCAGGGAGGGCGACGGCAACGACACACGCACCCACCAGCGGGCGCCGGGTGCGCCGCCCTACCAGATCCACGTGCCGGCAGCCATTCTTTCCCAGCCGGTATACGTATATGCTTGCCCTCTATTTTCCTATTTTCCAAACTTAATTTCTATGAATCACATCGAATTATTCATGATACATTCACTTAATTTGCATGTATGTGCTTACCCGTGGTTGGATCTAGCTGAGTTATTAATGCTGCCAAGCATGGTTGATTGGTATATAGTTGATCTTGAATGGCATGTATTGTTAATACCAAAATTTTTTATTCATGTTGCGAAGCATGTAGTGTGATTCATGTTGTCCATCCTGGTTAATTGGTAGTTGCTTTGTTGGATTTATACTGTTAATACCATGGTTTTTTTTCCTAATTTGTGTAGTGATCGATGGACATGTATTTCTGATGCATAGTTTGACAATGTGTAGATGCACTATGATACATGGCTGATGGCTAGCTAATTAGTATTGCTCGAATCATGAACAGATGGATAGAAGTTGGATACATGCTACACTTTTTAGCACTGCATATATAAATGGGGTGAAGGACTTCATGCAGTTTGTTCGAGGACGGTTTGACGAGAATGCTCAAATACCTTGCCCATGCCGACAATGTATGAATTTGATTGTAAGACCTCAGTCTCACGTCGAGGATCACATACTTATTTATGGGATGTCAAGTACATATAGTAAATGGGTACATCATGGTGAACCATTTGATACCGAGGTTACCGAATATCCAGAGCATGGTAATGAACCAGTTGGGTTGGATGTGGACGAGAATGATGAAAACAATGATGGAATTCCAGAGTTGATATCAGATTTGTACTTATCTGCAGATCAAGGTGGAGAACAGCCAATGTTTGCAAGAGTGTTAGAAGATGCAAAGCGGGAACTATACCCTGGATGTGCTCACTTTTCTAGATTCTCCTTTCTGGTTAAGTTGCTTCATATCAAATCCTACTATCGGATCAGTAATACAGGATTTACTGCTATATTGAAGTTGTTGTCTTTAGCATTTCCTCATTGCTCACTTCCTAAATCATATGAGGAAGCAAAGAATTATCTTCGTGAGTTGGGACTTGGATATGATGCGATCTATGTGTGCAAGAATAATTGTGTCCTATTTCGGAAAGAGTATGACAAGAATGATGACTGCCCAATATGTGGTGAATCAAGATGGAAAGACGCGGATGGTAGAAAGCGGGTTCCTCAAAAGATGTTGAGACATTTTCCGTTAGTACCAAGACTGAAGAGAATGTTTGCTTCAAAAAGAACTGCAGAGGATACACAATGGCATAAGTTGAAGCGGCAGCCTGTCGAGAATGAAATGAGCCATCCAGCTGACGGTGAGGCTTGGAAAGATTTTGATAGAAGATATCCTAGTTTTGCAGAAGATGCAAGGAACCTGAGACTTGGCATATCTACAGATGGTTTTAATCCATTGGCAATATGAGCACATCCTATAGCATGTGGCCAGTACTTGTTATGCCTTACAACTTGCCACCGTGGGCTTGCATGGATCAGTCGAACTTTATGATGGCCTTACTCATTCCAGGTCCGAAATCTCCCGGAAAGGATTTTGATGTATTCTTGGAGCCTCTCATAGAAGAGTTGCTTGAACTATGGAATGGTGTTCATACTTATGATGCTTTTACTGCTGGAATGTTTGATCTACGTGCTGCAATAATATGGTGTATACATGATTATCCAGCACTGAGCACTTTGTCAGGTCGAACCACAAGAGGTTATTATGCATGCGTTCATTGTGACAAGATCCTTTGTCAAAGTTACTAAGGAACAAGATTTGTTATCTTGGCCCATCGTCGTTTCCTTCCAAAGAATCATCCTTGGAGAAAAAACAAAGCTTTCAATGGGAGGAATGAAATTGGTGAGAAGCCAGGAGAATTCAGTACAGAGGAGCTACTGGAGCAACTAGAGAAATTGAAAGATGTTAGACCAGGAAAGCATCCCCAAAATAAGAAAAGAAAGAGGCAAGAGAATGATGGGCCAACATTTAGCCGAAGGGTTAGTTTTTTTGACCTTCCGTATTGGTCAAGTTTGAGGCTACGACATAATCTTGATGTGATGCACATAGAGAAAAACATATGTGACAACATTCTTGGGACCTTGCTCGCCATTGAGGGGAAGACAAAGGACACTATTAATGCTAGGCTTGATTTACAAGATATGGGCATAAGAGATGAATTGCACTTACAGGACAAAGGTAATTCATATGGTATTCCAGAAGCATGCTATACCTTAAACAAAGAACAGAAGATTGCATTATGTGAATTTCTTAGAAATGTGAAATTTCCAAATGGATATGCTTCCAACTTAGCAAGATGTATCAGTGCTGATGGATGCAAGATACAAGGGCTGAAAACTCATGACTGTCACATCCTTCTGCAATGAATTTTACCGGCTGGCATACGAGGATTCGTGCGTAAGGATATATATGAAGCAATTGCAGAGTTGGGAAACTTTTTTAGGGAATTGTGTAGTAGAACATTGAAGTTGGATATTTTGCAACGACTAAAAGCAGAAATCCCATTAATTCTATGCAAGCTTGAGAAAATTTATCCTCCAGCCTTCTTTGATGTGATGGTGCATTTGGCTGTTCATCTACCTGAGGAGGCAATCCTTAGAGGCCCGGTACAGTATGGATGGATGTTCCCAGTAGAAAGACGTCTATGCACTTTGAAGCACTTTGTGAGGAACAGGGCAAGACCAGAAGGATCCATTGCAGAGGCATTTGTAGCTGATGAGGCCTTGACATTTTGCTCGAGGTACATTGATGATATTGATACCAGATTTAATCGGGAGGGAAGAACTGGGGATCGTTCATTACAAGATACAATGAATTGCGGCCTATCTATTTTTGTGCATGGTGTTAAGTTACAAGGATCCTCTAGGCTTACATACCTTGATGGTGAATTTGACAAGATTGTTTGGTATGTGCTAAATAATTGTGATGAGGTTGAACCATATATAAAGTAAGTACTCACTTAAATACTTATGAATTAATCTTATAACAAATACTTTCTTATGTTTTGATTTAACGTTGGTTGCAGCCTATTCAGAGAAGAGTTAGAGAAAGAAGGATCTCATGATGTTGAACAAAGGCTTGCGAATGGATTTCCATAAATGGTTTAAGATCATGTAAGATTTTGTTTAGTATTGTGATTAATAAATGAAATTTGACCCATGTGACATGACATTAATGATTTTATTGTGCATACTTTTTTTGCATATATTGCAATGCTGCGACGTGAGAAGCTCGAAGAGGTCAGTGATGACCTCTATGCACTATCATGCGGTCCTGATTTGCGAGTTAGGATATTTTCAGCTTGCGTTGTCATGGAGTTCGGTTCAATACTGTTGAACGTGAGAAATACTGTAAAAACGCAAAATAGCGGGATCATGACTGAGGGTACACATAATGGTGAGCTGATTGAATTTTATGGTGCCCTCAAAGAAATTCTTGAGTTGCAATATAACTCGAATCTACAAGTCAAACCGATCTGTTGTTTTATTTCGATGCGACTGGTTCGACATGGGAGGCAAGAAGACGGGCATTAGAGATGATGGATATTTCAAATCCGTCAATATTGAAAGGTTGTGGTACAAGAATGACGCTTTTATTTTGTCAACTCAATCAAGAAAGATTTTTATTTGCAAGATACAAAAGAGGCAAAAACTGGAGAGTTGTGCAAAAGTTCGAGCATAGGAATCATTTTAATGTTGCTGAAAGGTCAAAACCAATGACCATGTAGCTGCATACCAAGAAGATACTTGTTCTGACATAGAATATATTGTGCAAGACATAAATCCACTTTTGCATACTATACGCCGTGAGGGAGAAGAAGGCAGTACTATTGATGCAAGTATAGTTAACAGTGAGAAAAATTCGAGAGATGACCCTGAGCAAGACAATGGCAATGAATCTGATGAAGATGACACTTGGCATCAGTACTGCAGTGATAATGAGCAAGTGGAGATCCCTACAGGTGAAAGCGATGATGAGTAGTTTATGAAGGTTCTGAACAATGTTGCTATCTTGTTTTATTTTTGTAATCAGCTGTGTATCTATAGCCAGATAAATATGAGTTTTATTTGTTTGTACGGTTCACAACTTGGTATGTGTTTGTATGGTTCAAAACCTTGGTTCAGATAAAAATTGATGTCCTGTTGTGATACATGGCAATTTCCTGTGTTTTTCAACTGTCCGACATATGCATGATCCTGTGCACTGAATCAGAATTAGTAGTGAAACTTTGAGCTTCAATTCATGCCATTTTTCCTTTTGATGTCTGAAGCACAAAAAACTCAAGGTTTTGATTTCTCAAGGAATGAGTAAGTTCAGCTCAAGGTAGTGCTAGCTGCAGCTCACTCACAATTCTGGAACCAAGGTAGTTATTTGAGGAAACAAGAGGCATTCCATTAATCTTAACAAAAGGTCACAAGTTTACAGCAGTTACATTCATCCAGTTACAACATCTCAATGCTTACTTAGCTAAAAGAACCATCATCCCAAAAACGACTATCACAGCAAAGACCATATTTGTAACAAAGTGGATGTCCTTCCTGGTATCTTGAAACCTTGATCATCCTGCCATTCAACTCAGTCAGTTCGAACTTCAGAGCATCATCCTCTCCCACATGGCTAAGTCCGATCTGTTCTTGGCTCCACGCAGAATCAAATACGCCTCTCAGCTCAGCTCAGCTCAACACTTGCGCACCCAAATTTCCCCACAAGAACGCAGCCGGAACATAAGCCTGTACTCCTCCTCGCTCCTGCTCGCGAGCAACGGGCTCTGCACGATCAAACTGCACCGCATCCAAACCCGAGCCAAAAAATATAATATAATATGAGAAATAAGCAAAGCATCACTTACCGTATTTTTGAGCAAAGCAGCTGGTTATCAAGCAGTAGCTTTTTCGTCCATGATGGCTTGCCACTTCCTTCAGTAACTATCTCCTCCTTCCTCTTACTGATCGTATCTTCAAGCGAGTACAGAGTTGTGGCAACCTGCCTCTCTTGATTGGACTATGAAATAAAATCATATTTAAATTACAGGTAAAATTCAATTTACAGGAAGGTTCACTAAAGAACAAATACCTTCGAACCTTGTAATCCATCATAGACTGAAGAATAGTAGCAGGTCTCACCCCCTGTATGGCATGTAGGTCCATCAGGCTTGCCAGGTATATTATCTAAGTTTCAAGAAAATACAAACCACCCCAGTTAGTATCCACTGAAGCCAAACTGAATGTTTTTGATGCGCAATGCAGAAGACGCTTACTGAATCACGGTCACAGTCCAAGAAAATGTCGTGCACATTGATGAAGTTCATGGATGTCTCCCCTTTAGTCCACAATGAAGACCGCGAACAGCTATAGAATGTAGCTTTGCTGGTTGATATAGTGGTTGCAAGGCTTCTTTGTTAGCAAAGCCCTGCATAAGAATGGCCCCAGTATCCACATTTTGGGCAATAGCAACTGCCAACCTTTTGATGTCCCACTTCACACTGTCTAGTAAATGCTTCAACCTAAAATTGTCCCAGGACGATGATAAGCTGATGTTAGATATTTGTTGAGGAGAATACTATCACAAACGAAGGTTCTCCGTCTATGCACAGCTACAAGATGCAAAATCATAGAGAATGCTACTAAGAAAGTGAGAACTGAGAAATAGTTTTGCTTGTATTAATCGACAGGCTAGGGCGGCACTAGGTGAGATAACAGAACCATCTGGTGGTTCATCTATGTGCGTAATTGATTTGTATTGCTTCCAACATCTCATCAAAAGGTTAATAATGATGATGAACTCCTTTCATTTGCTCAATGCTTTGTTTACAGTCGTCATCAGGCAGCACTAATCCATTCCATGCTGTGACTCCGTGAGTAAATCTTGCATAAGAACCACTAACATAAGATAGATGCTTAGTCCAGCTTCCACGAATAAACACGCCAGTCCATCTCAATTCCTAAGTCAACCACTTCCGACTTAAAGAGTGACAAGAGGAGAGAGCAGATTTTGCGGGGAACTAAACAAACCTCAGGATCGACGGCGAGCGCTGCTGGTGCGTGCGCTGTCGACCGGGAGGACCGCGGGGCGATGGAAACCACCACCGAGCAAGGCTCCCAGCGCCGCCACCCAAGAGGCCCCGACGCTGGCGCCACGGCCGCGCGAGGGTTGGAGTGAGCTGGCAAGAGGGCGATGCGGCTCGCGGGGGCGGCGCAGGGGGAGGAGACGGGGGCACGAGGGAGCGGAGCCGCCGCCGCCCGCCATGGGAGTCGATCGGACTGAGCAGCACTGCGCGACGCTCGCCAGTCGCCGTCGCTCGCCAGTCGCCGGTCTGAGATCGCCTGCGCCCGCACCGCCTCGCCGCGCAGATCCCCCTACCCCCCGCTAGAGCCGCCGCCGGAGCTGCCCCTAGATGGAGCCGCCGCCTGCGCTGGGAAATTTGAGGGAGCACGGGACGGGAGCTAGGGCAAATGAATGGGTCTGGGCCTAGATGGAGCCCGCTTCTGCTCTCGCTGCTCCCCTGTCCCGTCCGGCGGCGAGATTGTTTCGGATGTCCGATAATTCGGAATGTTCGGACATCCGAACGTATTGCCCTTGACTCAATATTGTTCGGACATCCGAACGTACTGATGGGTCGAGAAGGGCCAATTCCGAAGCATGCCTAAGTTCGAGTTTGTTGGCCCATTCGGACTATTTGTTGTTTTATTTAAATTTCAGCTTAATTCGCATAAGACTCAATTAGTCTCTTGTAATTATGTGCTGTAAAAATTAAGGGTTCCCGTTGAGGCAAGAGATTGTCCAGCAATCTTTCCAGCTTAACTTTAGTAGTGGTTCGGGCTGTCTGATTGTTTTGAGGGCTGCTACAGTAACGAGCTTAACGAGTTACTCGAGTACTCGTGACTCGGCTCGTTTAACTCGCGAGTAAAAATCCGAACTCGACTCGACTCGTTAAGGACGAGTTCAGAGTCGAGTCGAGCCGAGTTTCCGAGTACTCGTTTAACTCGCGAGTTTCGAGCGAGATGTCCACCCCTAGGTCCCGACCCGGACACAAGTACTCAGTCGGCATTAGAGAAATAGAACAACAATGGTATTTTCAAGATTTTGATAGAGGTTATTGAGGCATGTAAAATTCAAGTCTTTAATGTCGAAACAAATTAGAGGAATTCTATTTCACACACATGACAGGCTATTGTGTTATACTTTAAAGAATCAGTAATTTGATGACTTGATTTGTAATATAATACCACAGTAAGAATGTCCTATATAATATATTTCTTTACATGCAGAGAAAAAGATTAAATTCTACTATATACTATCTGCCTACGGTTGAGGAAAGCCGTAGGTTAACATGTTACTAAATTTGTTCCAGATCAGGTTTGCATTTTAGAAGCAAACTATATACTATCCTGCCCTACGGTGAGGAAAGACCGGGAAAAAATTGCTGGCTAGTTTGCTATTAAGTTGTTAGCTGTTTGGAACATAGAAACTGCATGCTCATAAAAGAAAAAATTATAGGCCTTTGTTTTCCTAACGGAATCATTCTTCCAATCCATCATAACATGACAAGAAATCTGATAGCAGAACCAACTATATCAATTTTATTACAATATACCATGCTATTAAACATAATTTACTAACTACACTGTCCATTCGAGGAAGGAACTTTAGAGATACGAGACAAATTTTGTATAGCTTAAATAATAGATTAAGGGTTTAAAACATGTACATCTAAGGCAGAATTTAGAAACATATTTAATAGCTTCATATATTGTTAATAATTTAGGATACCACAGAGCAATAGATATGGCGGTATATGTACATATATGTGTGTGTAACATGGATGTACATATGTGTGTGCGGCTTTAGTATAACAAATGTGCTATAAGATTTATGATAACTCTCGTCTTTATAGTAGTAGTATATATGTATATGGATCGATGTACGTCATATACAGATCAACCACTCCTTTTTCTCCGGCTCTGGCCTGCTAATTCTAGCATCCGACCGGTTTCTCTTCATATCCTATCTTGCACGCACATACCAACAAACGGTCCGATACATATCTGTCCACTCACTCTAGCTAGGATTCGCCGATCTCTCTTCCTCGCTATACTAATTAGCTGTACGTAAGACATTCAAATAGTCCTTTTGATAAATTTTAAGAGTCTAAATTATAACTTTTTATTGTAAAATCATATTCATATACTATTAGCTGTACACTATAAAAACAAGTTTCACCAAATTCCAAAAAATTGAGTCGTGCGCCAAAAATACCCGCGCTCTTCCTAATACCCGCGCTCTTCCTAAAAATTAGCTGTACGTAAGACATCAAATGTCCTTTTGATAAATTTTAAGAGTCTAAATTATAACTTTTTATTGTAAATCATATTTCATATACTAATTAGCTGTACCTATATTGTCCAAGTTCGCCAGATTTCCCAAACATTGAGTCGTGCCCCAAAATATACCCGCGCTCTTCCTAAAAATACCCGCGCTCTTCCTAGCTATACCCGCGCTCTTCCTAAAGATACCGCGCTCTGAACCAACTAAGCCTTCTCGAACCATCACCACCCCGCACGAAAGCTTCTTCCCTGGCTCTTCCCACTCCGGTGCAGCTCCCCGACAACCACAGTACGTGACCATCTCAACGCCACAGTACGTACCCGACGTCCATCGCACACGGAGCATCTCCTCAGACGTCCATCGCAACCGGATCGGCCCACCTCGACGCCACCGACAACCGATCATCCTCCCACGCGTCCACCGCACCGAAACACGGGAACAGCCCCCCTCGACGACTTGAGCAATGCCAAGAGACCGAGTCACCGCCGAGTCAAAGGTATAGTCCTCGTTTCCTTCCTAATCTTGTTGCATTTCGTCTTTTTTTCCTCTGCTGAAACTTGTTCATCTCCTGTCGATCTGTATAGCCTCTGTATCCAATTCCCCTTCCACATATCACCAAAGTAGCCGTACTACTCACCTAGAGAGTGATCACTTGATAGATTATAAGCCAAGATGTTGAGGGCACGCAGTACTGGTTGTTGGCCGAATCTGTTCATGTTTGATTGTTTTCTTCATGCAGTTTCAGTGTAGATTAATTAGTATTGTTCAATAATTAGCTCTTGTTTGTACGGTTCATTAACTAGTATATATGATTCTTCTCAAGCAACCGCATAATGGTTTTCAAAAGTTTGGTATGCTTAGCTAGTGTTGTTTTATGATCAGTCAACTGTTAGGCCAAGTTAGTTGGACGTGTCCCTCTACAAATGCTTATTTGTTGCTTGTCTGCTGTGTACGTACATACTAGACAACATTAACTAGTGCCAAGGCATGTGCTTGCGATCTATGCCGTTGCCCATAGTAACGACGTTTCAATCCTGCGCTACTACTGGATTTTAGAAGACATATCTGTGCGCTCTACGATTTACACTCACCATTACATTTCTGGTGCTAGTGATGAAATAACTATACTATTACTTTTTTCTTGTAAGACAATGAATACATCTTACGAGAAGTCACGGCTAATGAGAATGATGAGAACAATGCCAGATTGCAGAACTGGCCCTCACTACATTATCACTTTGCGTACAAGCGTAAACGCCAACCGTCCCCCTGAAAAGACTAAGCATCAAGAACAAGTGTAGTGATGGGGACGACTCAGGCTCTGATATGATCCTAAAGACGATGAGAGGAGTGAGGGAGAAGAAATTGACAATAACTCAGTAGATGAGGAAGAGCCATTGTTTGGGGCTCACTGCCTTACTTCCAGCTGCACATCTAGGTGCTAGTTTCTTTTATCCGTTGGGGTGGGGATGAGAGATATTATATGTTGCTTTCTTACAAGTAATTGTTGGATTGATGCTTTTAGTATTTCTGTTCATGCAAATCCTGGTTTATTTTAAAATATGCCCATCTCTTATTATTCATTTGCTGCAGGCCTCTAAGACTTTCCTAAGAAGGCTCCCACAAAGGCTTCATAAGAACAATTCTAAGATGGCTCCAGGGGGAAGAGGGACAATCTAAGAGAGTGCTTCCTTGTCAACAATTGAGCAATCAACTAGTAGTCTCAACAGGTCACAAGAAAGCAAGACCATCAGCCTTAGAGTGCCGTAGAGGATGGAGCAAAGAGCATCCGCTCTCAACACCAGTGATGCTGATATGAGTCAAACAACGAGAAGAATTGCACACAATAGTCCTGTGACAGATTGGGCATATAGAGAAGAAACCCTATCACCAACGATGTGGGAGCAAGCGACTGATGTTGAACCTTCTTCCAGCCATGATGTGGAGCGAACTGTGATGGTGTTTTGCCCCAAAATGAGGAGCAGCAACCCCTCTCGCCCACATGAAGGCAATCAAGTAGTTGCCCATGTTTTAAGTATTACTTACAAATATGCCCTTTGTACTCCACTCTTGAATGATTGTTTGTGATACGCACCAATACTAAAAAACAAGGGAGATCCCAACACAATGGTTAAATTGCTTGATAGGTTGACTAGAACTATGGGAAGGAAATTGCCTATCATATTTGCTGGGGATAATAGAAGGCCAATAAACCATCCAAGCGCCAAGTTAGCATCTGAGGTGGTATTGCTGTTTAGGAACAGTGTGGGCCTATCTTAACAACATTGGAAAGAGTACAAGAGAGAAGAGAATGCAAATGTTCTTTGATAAATTCATTGGCACTAATCTGTAATAATCGGATTCCTTGTATAGCATTATTTTTCCATTCCTGTGATGTTTTATCTCAATTGTTTATTGGATGGCACTCCAGTCATGCAATCTCATCTGATTCTTGGATTCATTAACTTTAATGGGAAGGCTAGCAAATGGACACTGATGATCAGCCAATAAAGGATGCGTGTGCTAATCTACTGCAGGATGGGGTACTTCCAAGCTCGATATAGGCTAAAAGAAAATACTTTGATGTGTACTGCTAATGAAGTGATTACAACATCTCCTGTCAATCATACATTTACTAATGAGCATGGAATAGAACTTGTAACGCAAGTGGTCTGACCCAAAAAACAAGGTACGAACTAGAAATCACATATTGGTCCATTGGTTTCTAGTTCTGAATTTAGTCTTACATAAAAATAGTTTTTTCTGCTAGGAAATCCTAAAAAAATAAACAGAACAGGTCTAAAGTCAAGTACCACCAGACGCCATGTTCTCGTAGCTACATCGCGCATTGCTATTCTAATAGTGAGTAAAAAATATTCTAATCATTTTACTCCTCATGTACTCTTAGGTTTGTCTTTTTATGTGGAGTGTTTGTTTGGTATTTAGTTCTACATGCATTTGTGTTTATCGGCTTTCGCATTGCTTATGCATCCTTTGGCTGCAAAGTATTTTCTGCAATACAATTTGAGCCAAATTGTTGGCATAGTTAACACTTCAGACATATTTTTTGTTATGTCCTAATTATGAAACATGCATTCTTTTCAAATCTAGTGTGCTTTGACCCTTGCTATCAGTATGCACTTTTTGTCCAATACATATTCTGACCTATTTGGTCCTCTTGTATGCAGACTTTGTTTCCAATATATAGTTTTGTTATCATTGGGTTAAGTTTTTGTTCAATGTTATGATGATAAACTTTTTCTAACATAGCTGTACCATTTTTATTTTGTCCCCAACTCATTTGAAATTGTCCACTACCACAATACAGAAGGGAGAGTAATAAGGACCAAGAACCCTGGCAGTAGAAACTTGTCAAAGAGTGCCATAACAGCAAATAAAACAAGGCTTAGTGAGCCCGTACGAGAAGCCGTTGTAAGTAATTGCGCTCCTGCCATCTTGTTTTTCTATTAAACCTCTGCTGTTATTTCAAACGTACACATGATATGAGAATTGTAAATTGCGGTGGCTTGGTTGGCATTTTTATTTTCAACTTTGATAGTGGTTTTTATTAGAAACTAACCTGTACTAACTATTTAGTGCCACTTGCTAGGGTAAGTTTAACTTACTGATATCGTCATGCATCATTTAAATTGGAATTATTCTTCTTAGCTATGGGCATTTTGTGTACTTCTAGAATTCTCATGTGCATGGTACTGCCATTTGCATTAAAATTATTGTTAAGACACATTGCACGTTTATTTCACAAAATATATTTCTTGACTTTGTAACCTCTATGCTCAACCCACCTACAATTGGGTTTTTAAGTTTTCATTGTGCCTCTGTGCTAACCACCACCTAGCTATAATGCTGAGTTGTACGTTTGACTTTGTACATGTATGCTACTACTTGTGTTGAATCGTTTCCAATAATAGGCCAATATTTGGGAAGCTATGATGGAGGAAACATTTGAAGATGGGTGAATACACCAAAATCCAGTCAGAAATTGTATCCAAGGTTCCTCACTCAAACCAGTAAGACCAGCCAGTTTGTTTTGAAGATTTTGCTTACAACTCAATCTCAACAAAGTCATCTACTGTAAGAGAGCTTCAACACAATCTTGAGGTAGCGAGACAAGGATCCAGCCGCTCTTCAACACACAGTCGACACTCAACAGCAATAACTGGATATTCTCAAGGAGAAAACTGAGCGCGGAGGTAAGCAATGAACGCAACACAGAGTTTAAGAATTCAAGAACAACCCCTCAAGAAGAGACAATGCACTCCTTCGTCGTCTTTTGAGCTCCTCACAGGTTACCCTAACTCATTGATCATCTATTGAGACTCTAGTGGACGGGATTAGCATAGCTCTTTTGGTTGTGTTTTGTGCTGAAATTCAGAACTTTCTAAGTGGCCTCATGACTTTGACGGTTTGTTTATTTCCTTTTGTTGTCTGTAAGTGCAGTATGTTTGCACTTGAACCATATCATTTTTGGAATTAGTGTGAACTGAGATTGACTGGTTTCTCACTTGCTATGGTTGTAAAATAGTATGCCTGAAAAAATTTTATAAAACCATTATAACAAATAAAAAAATAATAAAACAAAACATTATAAAAATATGTTTTCTTGATAATGGTTGTGAAATTTAGATATTGGGTTCTGTCTGATATTTTTTTGTGTTGTGAATATATATATTTGTGTTCTAATGGTGAAAATTTGGGATTTGTAACATGCTTGTGAAACTTAGCTTAAATATTGAGATTGGGTAATGTATAATGGCCCAACGGGTTCACAAACACGGGCTA